>JAJEKV010000139.1:1018974-1204325 GCA_021234155.1 Isoetes taiwanensis | reverse complement strand
TTGGTAGCCCTTCGTTCAGTTACACGTATTGCTTAGAGGCCCAGAGAGGTAATGGCGGTAGCGTGTTCTTAATGTAGCTTGAAGAGCTAATAATGGTAAAGATCGATATTTTAGCGATTTGAAGGCTTGGATGAAAAGATCCATCTAGTTTGGCATTTCTGCTTGTGAAAGATCCTTCGATTTTTAGGCCAATGTTATATTTATACGTTTTTTTGTTTCTTGACATTTGTTTCTTTCTTTTATCAAGTTGTTCAAGGTTCTTAGTCTTGAAAAGTTGTAATGGCGGAGCATTTTCGGCATTTGTTGCCTTTTATGTGTTTTGGCCTTATGTTTTCCTGAGTTCGTACTATTCTAGTTTCTATGGCTAGAATGCTGTCTAAGATCTTTCGTTCCACGAAATCCCCTTTGTTCTAAATATAACAGGAAATGGGTGTGGGGGCACTTTGTTTGATCAAGGAGACAATCCAAATCTTGTCCTTTTGAAGTCCAAATCTTGGTTGTAAAGCTTTGAAGTGTAAATGGAAATCTACGAACTTTTGAAGCTTTTAAGATTTTTTGAATCGTGTAAATTGCTCAATGTTATATACTTGTTAAAATAATGCGTAGTGAAATTAGGGCTTCATTTTGGAATGCGATACGGGCTTCGTGCGGAGCGCGTTCTCAAACATATTGTCCACACGTTCTTTAGTGTAGTGCAACTTTAGTCCCACTTCGAGTTAGACATAATGACATGTGTGATCACGAGATTGGAGATGGGGCGGGAATTCAGCTAGGGAGAGCATGTTCTATCATTGACATAATCAGAGATTTTCCAAATTCCTTTGATAAAAATGATTATGATGATAGCATCTTAAGTTTTAAGTCATATTTAAACATCGAAAGTATTAACTTAGTCTGAGTCTTCTTTAGAGAATAGTGCATTAATGATGGGTGCAATACTGCTTTGTTGAATTGGAAGCGGAGATATAAATGGATACATGTCCCTTGTAGCAATATGATTTGAGGCAAGTGACTGATCAAACAACTTAAGATCTAGATTTCTTAGAGTGTCTATTTGCCTATTTTTTTGGTAAGAAGAAAGCAAGGAAAACGGGTTTAGAGAGCACAATTAGCCATTGATAGAACAAGGTGAGTAAATGGGTGCTCTGAACCTCTTATCTTTGAGCAGTTTTGAGCAATAGATAGGCTGTAGAAAAAACAAAACAATGGATCATTAGATAGAGCTTCTTCCAAGCTCTTCAAAGTACTTAACAAACCTATGATTCAACAAGGATTCAAAGTCCATTTTTTTTTCTCCCTTCAACTGCATCAAATATGGCGCTCCTCCCCTAAGGCAATATTTTGTAAATTCCGAGCAAGTTGAGGACTTGGAGGAAATTTTCTTCACAAGATGTGAAAGTTTCCCAACACTGGGGTCATGAAAACTTCCCGGTCAGGGCTCCAGATTCGGGGGTTCCTCCCCCAAAATTTCTGGTTGAAGTTGTTAAAATCCGGTTCCTTTAATAGCGCCGGAAAATTTCCGGTCAAGATTCTGTAAAATGCTTGTTAAATCCGGCATTTATGTCACAAACAAAAGTAAGCTTCTCCTCAAACAAAGCAATGGCGACCTCCGGCGAATCAAAGCTTGCCATCTACGTGGGAAACATTCCCTTCCATGCGACGGCTGCAGATTTAGTCGAGTTTTTTGAGCAGGTCTCAGGTAGAGGTTCCATTAGATCTTGCGATATCAAAACCAACGCAAATGGCACTTCCAAAGGCTATGGCTTCCTAGAATTTACAGATGAAGCGGGTGCCTCTCAGGCCTTGTCTTACGGCCAGAACAACGTGTTTCGTGGCAGGCGTCTTAAAGTAGATTTTAACAAAAAAACCCTCAACAGAAAACCCAAGCATGGTGCTGTTGATCTTGAAATAGTAAAGTTGAATGTGGGTTTTCTTTCTCAGCATGATGTTATGAATGTTCTGTGGAGCTGCGACGATAATACTCGTTTTGAAATCGACTTTGACAGCGGAAAGATTACGCTGTTTGTGTCAAAAAGTGGGGGAAGTACAAGATGGAGATTGCTTTTAACCAGATTTACCTTGTCGAGCAACGGCAGGAAGGCTCCCTCAGGTCCCTGCTCCTCTTGCAGGTTCGGACAACAACAATTTTTCATTGAAAAAAAAAAAAGAACAGTTAAGTATTCGCTGTATTCTCTTACATTGTAGTTTCACTTTTGCAGCTTCATTATCCTCCATTCGTGTATAAATCACTTATGTCAAGACTTGCTAGATTCAGCCTTTCTAACATCTTTTACTATATTAACGATGACGCTGGAAGCTGGGTTCGAAGTGTAGATTTTACACCTCTCAAAAGCATTGACATTCTTTGGCATACTGCCTCGAGCTAGAAAGGGGTGTAAAGTGTGACAAAATTATTCAGAAACTAGCAGATTTTCACCTCTCTTCTTATCCTTCACCTGCAAGATTTCTTTCTTTAATAGGTGGAAGGCATTATGCTTTAGCTCAGAACTAGTTCCCATTCTGGGACTGGATGCATATCCACTTGACCTGGGCCTTTTGTTCAAAGTGAACCACCTTGTTCAGTTTAATTTCATCAGTCCATCTGCAGTATGCCCTGATTTCCATCAACTGCTAAGTACGGTATCCTTGAGTAATGCAAAGTATGCCTTTAGCCTGTACTCAGACAAAAGTTACTACAATCCCCATGAGGTACTATCTAGATTTTGAAAAAAACACCCAAGACTTAGAAGTTTAGCATTAAACCCCGAGCTTGACGAAGGGCTAGTGCACACCAATAGAATCTGCATTACTCCTACTAAAGTTTACTGCATGGAACCTGATATTGAGCTTTCTAACAGGGTCACCAGACACTATTCTGATCATATAGAAAATTTCCTAAGAATCTCATTTATTGAGGAAGATTTCAACAGAGTTGGTACATATTCCTTAACTCATGACTCGGACATTTCTGTTAGGTATTAAGAAAGTTTTGAACAATGGCGTACTTCTTGGGACAAAAAAGCTTTTCGATTCCTTGCATTTTTCTTCAAAGCCAACTTCATGAGGCCTCTTTGTGGATGTTTGCAGATACTGGTAGCATCACAGCAGACGGAATCGAAGATGGATGGGAAATTTTTTAGATATCAGAAATGTGGCGAAATGTGCTGCTTTCGAATGGGCCAATGTTTTTCTTCATCTACGCATACTTTAGATGTGTCTAAAGCTGAAGTTGATGATTCCGATGTTGAAAGATATGTAGATGGTATTAACTATTGTTTTTCTGATGGTGCTGGAAAAATGTCTCAGGCCTTTGCAAAGAAGGTTGCATTAAAATGTGCTGGAATAAGAAAGATAGGCAAAATTCCTTCAGCTTTTCAGATCGTTATGGTGGATATAAAGGGGTTGTGGCGTTGATCCACGATCACCTTATAAGCTTCTTTGAGGCCAAGTATGTGCAAATTCCTTCCCACATACACTGGCCTTGATGTTCTTTCTTGGACAAAATATATTCCATGCTTCTTGAACCCGTCAGGTTATTACTTTGCTTTCTACTCTGGGAGTGCGTGATGACATTTTTATGCAGTTGCAAAGCGATGTGATCCAACAGCTTGATAGGATGTTTCAAAACCCCGCTTTAGCTATTGAACTAGTGCAGGCTGCCTCAATTGGTGAGTGTCAAAGGTTCATAGTTGATATGCTCTCAGCAGGATACCATCCAAGTACAGAACCTTATTTGAACAGCTTGCTTCTTGTCTTTAGAGCATCTCAACTTAATGCTCCGCACAAAATCACGCATTCTGGTTCAGAAGGGCGCTGTCTGATGGGTTGTTTGGATGAAACAGGCAGTCTTAATTACAGGAAGTTTTTGTGCAGGTCTCCTCAATCCATTCTGCAAGCTCAACTAGTATATTTGGATGAGGGCCTAAAAGGATTTTCGGGGATCGAGAGTCAGTGGCTCTGATACTGCTTGTGTGGTGGTAGGAAATGTTGTTGTGGCTAAAATCCATGCCTTCATCCAGGAGATGTTTTAGTTTTAAGGGCTGTTGAGATACCCCAGTTAAGGCATATGGTCGATTGTGTGGTATTCCCTCAAAAGGGTAGAAGGTGTGTTTCTTTTCCCCTATTAATATTAATATTGATTGTCTTTTTCTCATCAAATATTCCAGGCAATAAGCACTAACTTCATTCAACTGGATTTGCAAAATGTATGGGAAGTTTGCTTGATTGCTACAGATAAAAACATCATTTCTAAACAAAAGAACATACTAATCATCATGCATCTTCACTATAGGCCTCATCCTAATGAATGTTCTGGAAGTGATTTAGATGGGGATCTCTATTTTGTAACATGGGATACTAAGCTCATGCCAACTTCAAGACATGAGCCTATGGACTACACTCCTCAAAAACCACAAGAACTCGACCATGCTGTAAATCTCGAGGTAAAATTAGATTTCCTGCTGTGTGTATTTCTTACCTTGTATTTTTTAAATTAAAATGGAGCTTCTAATTTGATGCAGGACATTTACGAGTTTTTCTTGAACTACATGAAGAGTGATACCCTGGGAGCTATCAGTAACGCGCATACAGTTCTTGCAGATAAATCTCCAGATAAAGCTAGAGATGAAGGTTGTTTGCAACTTGCAAGACTTTTTTCTGTTGCTGTGGATTTTCCAAAAACAGGGGTTCCTGCCACCATTCCGACTGAACTAATACCTAAAACCTATCCTGACTTCATGGAAAGGGAAAACAAACCCAACTACGAATCCGAGAATGTTATAGGCAAACTTTACAGATCGGTGAAAAAAGTTAGTCAGAACGAGAATCCACTTCTTCTTATGGGCACGAAGCTTGCAAAAGAATATGATAAGGACATATTGGTTTCAGGATTTGAATCTCATTTTAGATCAAGCCACAACCCTGAAGAACTGGTATGATCATAAACTGCTTAGTTTGATGAACAGATATGAAATCGAACATGAAGCTGAAGCTATAACTGGGCTTATACTGAAGTTCCCAAGATATTATAAAAGAAGGCAAGGGCAGCTCAAAGAACAGCTTTCTCTGGAAGTCATGTCCCTTCAAAAGGAAGCCAGATCGTGGTTGAATGCAGCTGATGAATTGGAAGAGGAAGCCAAGGCCTCTGCTTGGTATGTTGTTACTTATCATCCAAATTTGGTTGTCCCAATTGAAGGTACAGGATCACGAACAATCTACCTGTACAGCTTTCCGTGGGTTGTTCATGATATACTACTCAAAAATAAAGCGTCGGAAAATAGCGTCAAGACGTTTGAATGGCCTAATTTAAGGTTATGACATGACGGTGTAATTTTATTGCTCTTGAAGTCAATACGCATGTACTATGTACACACATTTAATCTAGGTCTCATTTTTCTCCTTTTCTTTTTTCACGTTTGCAACACGAGTTGAGACTTTGAAGCAATTTGAAATTATCCACGTTGCAGCTAGCTAAGATTTTTGTGTGCCCGTGGAGAGCCTTTAAATCGTTAGATTCGATCTACAGTCAAGAAAAATACAATGAAATTTCAACGTGTTCATAGGTAGCATTTGAGAAGTTTCCCGCACTGCAATTGGTATTGATTTGATTTTTAGAGAATAGATATCCAATTGGTTTGTTCTTGCGGCAATCTGACGACAAGTAAATTCTTGTATTTCAAAACATCCATAAAGCAATAAAGCAACGTGATGAGGGGCAAATAGATATGGAGCTAGAAGTGTTGAACGAGCAACAAATATAATGCCATAGAACAGGGTAATAAGCAACAAATATAATGCCATAGAACAGGGTAATAAATTGTCAATTCAATACTGATATCGTTCTATAAATTTATCAATTTGGGATGGAGCTTTGCAATGTGTCTTTTTACAACTTTCATATTGCAATCCGGTGTTCTTTGTGCAATATGCTCTACCTCATATCTAGTCTACATGTATCAAATTCGCATATATTCACATTTTTTTCTAGTGATAGCTCATTGGAGGAATGTTCTACTTGATGTGAATCATTTCTATAGCACAAATAATCTTGACATAGGTACTATATGCAAAACATAAGCAAAAGCAAGATATTGAGCAATAAGAACAATTAAGAGTCAACATCCATATGCACTAACTATTCTTGTCGCAAATAAACTTACAAGGACAGATTGGAGCTTTTATAAGAGAGTTAAGATGTCGTTAGTGACAGAGAATTGCTTGCCCTGGTGCACATAAGTGTTGAGTCCCTTTATGTTGTCAAGGCTTCAAAAACGACAATTCTATTTTATTGCAAGGAATTACAAAATTTAGTGCTAGTTTACCTAGATGTGCCATTTTGTAGCATCAATCTTGTAGCCTTCAACTTGTTGTAACCTTATAAGGCTCAACGTTGAGACCTTTAGGGTTGAAAAAAAGGTTGTGTATTAACATGCCGATCAATAACCTCGACTTAGAGGTTCTCTTTTATTGTTGTCATGCACCGACAAGATGGGAGTAAACCCACAATAGATGAATGGGATGCATCTTTGGAATAACCTTGTCCACAATTAACTTTAATATTTATTTGTGTAATTGTCCTACGGATACAAGTATATTCTTTGCATTAAATCTGAAGTACAATAGGGTTTTGAATGGACGATAGATGCTTGCAAGAGGTGAGCAAATCTTCATGATCTTTTTGGCTAAATGTTCTTGACTTTAAGTATAGAAAGGAACTTTGAGCATGGTTAGTGTAGCCTTAATATCTTATTTCAAAGAGATTTGTGTTGATAATGTCTAGAAAACTTGGTCTTGCATTTTTTTACGTTAGGCTGCATGGAAAGTGTAAGATCATCTATTTACTAGAGGACATAGATGCGGCAATGATAAATCCACGAGATAAATCATTGTTGAAAAAGCTTTCTTTTCTCATTTCTCACGGTGAGAGGAAATATTAGAGTGCTAATATTCTGAATCATTTGGGATCTTTGCACAATTTTATATATCTTGCCCTTTACGATAATGCTTTAAGTGGCCTTCAGTCCTTTGAAAAATTGAGCAATCTAAAGATCTATACTTGGATGGGAATCAAATTATTGCTCTGTCACCAACATGAGCCACTTCACTAGCTTATCCACTCTTTCACTTGGCAATAATAAAAGTCGATGTGCATCTGGGGGGTTGTAACACTTCCATCTCTTTGCACAAACTTTACTTTCCCAATTAGGGGCATCTTGGAAATATCCCAAACATATTCCCTTCTAGCATTGAATATTTATGCACGAGTCACAATAGATTAGCGGGGGTTCTGGGGCCCATTTTAGTAGTTCACGGCGATTGATAAGAAATCTCATAATATTATATCAATTGCAAGGGCTTGGAAGCCTTGCAAGGCTTCAAAATCTGGTCCTTTCCACCAGAGTGCAAGGGAATACTAAGGATGGAGTTCTTCCCTTTTCTGGGTGGATGTTATGATGAATAATAACAAAATCCCTTTTCTCGGTAAAGGCGTTATGATGAACAACAACAAGATTACGAGGGAATGAGCAACTTCCATGTTTTTATCACGGTGAATTTGAAAAATATTGAGCTCAACTTTCAAAAGATACATGGTCTTGCCATAGTTCCAAAGTTAGGCAATCTAATGCTTAGTCATTGCATTAAGAGGTCAAATCAATATATGGCTTGTTGCATTGCAATTGTGGGGTATTAGTATGTAGAGCTTGTGAATAATACTAGAGGCTTCAACAACTTATGCATAAAAGCCCGACCTTAAATAGGGGCAAAACATGGTGCAAAGTAGTGACCATCACATAAATAAGTAAATCACTATGCTCTCCCAAGCGCCCCGAAGAAATCGGAAGATCAAACTCATGCTTCCATCTTAGGCGTGTTCAGGTGGCCGGGCCATTAGTACTCTAGGAGTTCTTAAGCAAGCAAGAAAACTACAGTTCTACCACAAGTTCTTACCAAATGAAGGTGGGGAAATAGAGGAAAGGGAAGCTTGAGCTACAAAAAAAAGCATTGTAGGAAATGAGGGTGGACTACACAAGCGAATCCTCGGCAATGCTTTGTATTTTTATCTTACTAATATAAGAGTACTTCCTAATCCATTCATAAGAAACTTCTGTAATAGGTTGGAACAAAATAAAAAAATATAAAAATTTACCCCGAACTTCGAAGGACCTTTAAGCGTATCTTAAGCGTTGACCAAGCCTTCAATCCCGAGACCTCGAGCATTCCTAAGTCCTACTCTGACTTGCAAAAAAAATCCTATTTGAAGCCAGTGAAAGTACATGCGACTCTTCGAGCCAAAATGTAAGAGTGAGCTTAAGTATACATACCTCAAATTTTGAAAATAGTCCTCCTCTGCTCACACACATGTATTATATGGAATACAAATGTGAACCCCCTTGTTTAGCTCCATTCCGGCTCTCCAACTTTGTGATCCTTCCAAGCCCCATGTGTATGCTTATACTTATACTATGAACATATGTAGGCTAGTCATAAAGACTAAATGGAGGTTTGAAGCATTTAGGATATCTTGGCATAATCGGCAAGACATGTATGTGATGTAACAATGTTCACAGTGCTCCCATGGGTATAGCGGAATCGGACCCTTGACGGACGTCCATGAGCATGGGGGGTATTGTTAGTTTGCAATTCTTAGGGCGGTTGTGATTAATGGGCCATGTTGACTATAATCAGTCTATGGTGGCCCGAGAATCACGGAATAAGTGACAATAGTTGCTTGGCCCGGATAATGGGTAAGCTAGGGGCACTTGATATTATCAAATATTAGTGCGGAAGGAGCTTGCAAGATCTGTAGGTGCGGAAGATATATATTAATGCATGGCTAACTAAGTTGTTTGTGGAACTAGTGTTAGCACTAGGGGTTAAAAAAACATTCATATAAAGAAATGGAAGATAGCTATGGTTAAAGGTGACCATTATATGGACACGTGGCAGAAAATGGCTCGATGGGCGAAACCTGTTATAAAACAGGTCGAACAGATTCTTATCAGGTCGGAATGCCAGATCTGGTGGTCGTGGCCAAGGAAGATGCAATTGGGATTGAATCAAGAGCCAGCTCGGCCGGATTGACTGGAGAGGACTGCAGATAGCTTCAGTGGTGATGATTATAAAGCCTGGAGGGCGAATTTGTGAAGGAGGTCAGAATTGGGTCCTGAGAGAAAGAAGCCAGTTTTGCAGTTAGAAGCAATTATCTGGTTTGAAACTTGATCAGAGTGATCGATTTAGTAGCACGAAGCTGTTGTAGTGGCCACAGAGCAGATTGATTCTTCCTGTAGGCGAGTCAGGCATCTGTGCAGTCGAGCTGCTATTCGGTCAGGGGAATTTGCTGAGAGGATCCAGTCGTCTGAAGAAACTCCGGTTGGGAGCAGGCCAAATTGATCAGCGAGGGGGATCTGGGATCCATGGTTAGGCGAAAGCTGACCGGCGTACTCTACGCGGGCGAGGATTGTTTAGGAATTTTTTTTTCGCCATAACAGTGGTATCAGAGCAGTATGACTGAACCTGTGCCAGATATACTAGCAGGACCTGTTGATGGATTGCCAGAAGTGCATCCGCCTGAAAAGGGCATAATACCCGTCCTCGAGACATCAGCTATTCCTGTAGGTGTTGACCATGTAACTGCTGCAAGTGCAGCTAATGCTGGTAATGAAAATGCCGGCAACGCTCCGGGAGCAAGTACTGAGCGGGGTCCAGTAAGTGAAAACTTACCTGACGAGAATGAGGGTCATGTCAACCAATTGTCTAGGGAACTGAACGAGATCAAATTTGAGCAAGCTAAGTTCAAAAACACCCTAGGCTTGATGCAAGAAAACCTGCAGAAGTGGGCTGCTGAAGACAAAGCCCGGGAAGTTCGTTTAAGTAATGTAGTAGAAAAATTTCTACTAGTGGCTGGGGCAGTTCCCCCTACTGCTCCAGGGGCAAACCGTGATGTTCCTCACAAAGTTGCACATCCAGGGACCGAGTGCACCATGGGGAATAAAATGGGGCTGCCCGGATGAATTGGCCCGACTCAAGGTGTCATGGAAGGTATTGCTTTCAGTAGGAAGAATCCACATTGGGAGCTTTTTGGTGAAGAGATTAAGTCTTTGGAGCGTGTAAAGATGTTCGATTTCTATGGCAAGGATGTTACGCTTTGGCGGGGCTATCGTTGGTTCAATCAAATGAAGGCGTATTTTGCGACCACAAAAGAAAGGAGAATGCCGGCTGATGTATGCCACCACGAAGTTAAAGGGACCCGGCTGGCGCGGTGGGACATCCACCGGGACAATGGTCAGAAGGCTGCGTGCTTGGAGGGATTTTTGTGGCTTGTTCCAGCGGGGGGTATACACTTCACCATTCTGGTGACATGCACTCATACAGCTAAAAGAGCTCACTTTCAGGGGTCTCTATGGAATTATATGGCCAGAGGTGAGCCCTTTTCCGCGATTACACGAGATGCTGCGGGGATGCCCGTAGATCATTTTATAAGCGGTCTATGAGATGCTCACATTTGTTGCCGAAATTTGAACACTGCGACTTTGGTAAATTTGTTAAGATTGCCAAGCGATAGATAGGGGAGAGTCCAAGAAGGCACAAAACTTTGCTAATTGAAAGACAAAAAGGGTCGAGGGAACTTCCCGCGGATGCATCTCCTTCTAAGAAGCGGAAGAATGATTCAAGGACAAACCCCAGCGGGGCAAGGCCAAGGAAGGTGACAAAGCGGATAAACCCAAAAGGGTGTTATCGTTCACGGGGTAGTAGGGCATTTTGCGGGAATGTACCAAGCCTCGCAAAGAAAGTTTTGGCCAGCACCGCAAAAGGTAAATGATAAGCCCGGTAGAGACATTATCCGGTTAGCACCCAGAGAAAATGGTAAGCCCTACAGCTCTTATGCGGATAAAGTTATAAAGATTGCTAGGTAGAATCAATAATAGAAGCGTGGTTGTTTTGGTTGATTTTGGAAGCACTCATAACTTTATTTACTGCCGGTTAATACATGATCTAGGGCGGGGGATAGGTTACATGCGTTACAAAATCTAAATTCGGCGTAAAAAGTTAAAAATAAATTATTTTACATATTTTTTTAGTCGCCCGGAAAAAAAAAAAATTTTGCATCAGCGGAACCTTACGTTTTGGCGTCGGAAAATAATAGTAAGGTTTTGGCGTCGGAAAAGCGAGAAAGGTTTAAGCGTCTGCGGTTTTCAAATTTCAAATTAAGTAAAAATTTTTTTTTGCTACCGGCTTTATACTATTTATTATGTGAAAAAAAGTTTAGCGATACCACGGTTTATAGGATTTTGCATTCAAATTTCAAATTCGTGCAGTTTTTTTTTTTTTTTTTTTTTTTTCAGCGTGCAGCGATTTTCAATGTTTTCGCGTCTGTGAAAAACTTTCGGCGTCTGTTTACTCTGTGAAAAACTTTATTAATCTGTGAATTAGATGTTTTTCATTACCACGAAAATCTTCGGCGTCGGAAATTTTTTTTTTTTTTTTCTTGTATCTTTTACTTTTTATCACGGCAAATATGTAGTAAAAGTCTTGGGACTTGAATCGGGCATTCTAGGTCTATCTTGGCGGCTTGTGGGGGAGGCGTTAGGCGCGATATTAATGCGGCAAGGACCGCGTAGTGGCTTATGAAAATCGAAAGCTAAGTCCTATTGAAGAATTCGCAACCTATGAGCAAAATTGTTAGCTATTGTGCATGCGTTAAAGACTTGGAGGCACCACTTGCGTGAGTGGGGCGAGCAAAGAACCCGCATAAGTTTATCGTCTATCTGAGCCATAAACCGTTGAGGTTCTTGCAAAGTCAAGCCCGAGATTAGCCCGAGAGGCAGGGCCGGTGGCTAGACTTTCTCCATGAGTTTCATTTCTCCATTGAGCATCGCTGGCAAAAATAATCCGGTTCTTAGATCGTTATCAAAGGGTTAAGCATATAAATACCTTAACAACTTTGGCAAGTGATCTTATAGAAAGGATCAAGGATGCATATCACGGGGATCAAACAAGATCAGGCAATAGTCAAGCTTAAGGGAGGTGGGTGAGCAAGAGGGATTGCAATTTTACAAAGGGAAGGATTTATGTTCCTTCGGTGGGGATCTTAGGGAGTCAATTCTACATGAGCACCATGACCTCCACAAGAGTCCATTTGTTTGGTATGTCAAAAGGCGTGAAGGCGGAACATGGGGAAAACCGGGATTATTACAACCCTTCCCTATACCAAATGAGCGTTGGGAAAGCGTGAGTATGGACTTTATAATTCGCATTACCTAGAAGCGCTAGGCAACATACTGCATTACTCAAATTTTGGTAGTGGTGGATCGGTTAACCAAGTATGCTAAGTTCATAGCATTAAAAGGACATGACGTAGCAGTTGCCTATATGCAACACATATTTCCAACTTTTGGACTCCCTTGTCCATTGTAAGTGATGGGGACAATAAGATCGGGTCCCTTACGGAGAGATCTCATGAAAGTATTGAGGATCCAGATTATACCGAGTAGTAAAATCATCCTTTAGGCGGACGAAGACAAGCCGAAGCATAAACATGATCCTAGAGGATATGTTCGCGAAGCTTTGTCCGCGAAAAGCAATCTAGGTGGGAAGATTATTTACCCTATCTAGAGTTAAGCCTACAATAATAGCCATCATCACAGGAATTGAGATGACTCCCTTTGTGGCTATGATGGGTCGAAATCAAGGGCTTATTGATACATAAGTATCTCCAACCCGAAGTTGCAATACATATGCTCCATGATATGGATGCAATCTTGCGGCAATGCAAACAAACTTTCGCGAAAAGCTCAAGATAGAGACGCGAGCGTCCAGCTAATCGGCATAGGCGTGATATCATTTATCTTTGAAGGTGATTATGTTTTCCTAAAGGTTGTTTATCCTTCTGCGTTAAGAATGAACACTTTGCGGCCTTTGTGAAGAGATTGAGGGTGCCCAAACTTACTCCAGCGGTATCTTTGGACCTTTTAGGATTACTAAAAAGGATGGAAGCTGTCTGAGTTGAACTTCTTTGCGGGAAGTAAGGATCCATCACATGTTTCATGTAAGTCAGGTGAAAAGGGCTATACTAGATACTTCTAATGTGGTTAGTCCGCCAAAGTATACCAATTGTCTTAAACTCCTCATGGCATGGGCGTCTTTTGGATAAAAGAGTTAAAACTTTCCCCTTTTGACTCCAGCTTATCCCCCCTTTTTTTTTTTTCCTTTCCATTACCCTCCCCTTTTATTTTTCCTTTTTTTCCCTTTTTTTTATTTCCCTCGCCTTTCCCTTTTCCCTTCCTTCTTTTCCCTCTTTTTTTCTTTTTGCCTTCCTTTTTACCCTTCCCCTTTTCCCCTTTTCCTTCTGTTTTGCCCTTTTCCTTTTTCCCCTTCAAAAGCTTTTGGCCAGTGGAATTGGGCGAGTGAATCTTGGCCATTGGATCATAGCATTTACCAGTTTTTAAAGTTTTCTCATGGTCTTTATTGGCATTGAGAATTGCTTGCAGTGTACTTTTTTCTATAATAAATGAATAAAAAAACTCTCTCTCTATAAAAAAACAAATTGTTGTTTGACATAAATCGTATCAAATGATATCAAAGCAAGGGTTTTGAACTTGTTAAAATTCATGTAATGACAAATCGGCTTTAATGTTTACGAAGTGCAAGCCATGAGCATTCGGGGATATATAGCAACATAGATTGGAATACCTCCATCTTTCAACCAAATGGAGTTTCAAAAAGATGGAGCATCTAGTAGTTGTTTATAGCTTTTTACCAGGACTAGTTTCTACTATAGATAATAATCCATTTACACCAGGCCCCTCACATGTTCCACCATCTCCACCTTACTTCTAGAAGAGACTAGCTTTGTATGTGGGAGAATCTACTATGCTTTGTAACATTTTGATTATAGTAGGTAGCAACCACTAGCTTGTGGAAACTAGGAGACACAAAGGTAATTAAGAACCAAAGGTGGAAGACATGAGTAGGTGATAACCATGAGTTGATAACTTTTTAAGTTACGAATTCAATTTCATGGGATCTTATCATCCACGAAGACCAATTGGCCTATGGAACCTTATCAAAGAGCACAACAAATGTATTACTGTTAGGATTAGAGAACCTTTGCTTGAAGGGGTTTTCAAGAGAAGAACTTTGATAGTAAAAAAAGCATCTTTGATAAATTGTACAATGCATACTGTCAAGATAATGTCCAACGATAGAGCTAAGTGCACATATCCATCACCTCTTGCAGATATGATCCCCACAACCCTACTGAAGCCATGCCCAAATCACATGGAGTGATTGGTTAGATGGGACCAGCTCAGCATAGCATGACTGGACATGGTCGAGTGCCGGATAATTCTAAAGAGTGTGACACACATCCTCAATGATTCCTAGCTGGCAACTTACTGATAAATCGTGTCCTTCCATACCCCCTAGACTCATCTGCCTATCTTAATTCTGAGGTGGTTTGCATCTATGCAAATGGAGGTTATTAGTTTGCGCTTCTTCATAGGCAAATGTGTATGCAGTTAGTGTTGTGGATCCACAAATTTTCTTTTGTCCATGCATTACTATTGTCTTAATAACTTGTTGAAGGACATTGAAAGCCTACCACATGTTGCATCCTTGGTGCAAAAAGGGAAATTACTGGTTACTATGTGAACGGGCATTCGGCAATCAAAGCACAATGCTTGAAGGCGACACAAAAAAATCACAATGGTAAGGGTTTGCTTAAGTATTAGAGACACGCTTTGGTTACAATTTCATTACATTATACTAGAAGGGTTGCATGAATTGCATTGGGTGTTGAAATGTTTATTTGTTGATGAAAGCTATCACAAGTCTAAAATGCAGCTCAACTTCTGGTAAAGCTTGCTATGAGATTGTATTTGATGATGATTTTTGGACTAATGTTGAGTATCACATTCGGGTTGTAAGAGCTAATTATCGTTGATGCTACGCCTTGTTGATAATAATGTTCCTTGCATTGGCAAGGTTTATGAGAGCATGCATAGGACAATTGGGCACATCAAAGTTGGAGAAAAGAATGAGGAAAAGTTTGAGCAATTGAATCAATTGTGTGCAAAAGATGGGATGATTACAATGCTCCAATTCAAGCTGCTGCATTTTACTTGAATCCACGAGTTCCAAAGGGAACAAGTAATGGCGGGATCCACAAGTGTGTGATCATTTTAGACAAGGTGCTTGACATGATGATTGGAGATGTGGATAAAATTCACATCATAAAGAGAACAATATGGAGTCTATAGGCGGGGAGGAAGAGGTTTGGAACAATGGATGCACAAGCGGTTAAACCCAAGTTTGCATCCTCTCTTTAGTGGGAATAGAATAGAATGGGAGTATGGAGGAGAGACACCGAGAATTGCAAGCCATGGCGGTTTATATACTTAGCAAAGGGGCATCCTCTTCTCCCACTTGAGAGGCTTTGTAGCGTCTTTAGCCATGTCACAAGCAAAGAAAAGAATAAGGCTTCTCCATCAAGGATGTCCGGTTTGGTGTTTGTGAGTGCTAATTTAAAGTTGCTTGATGTCATAGGGGTGTAAAGGAAAGCCATCTGAGAGCCATAGGATTGGGAAGATGATGGAAAGAGCAAGATGAGCGTGATAAGGATGTGGTTGACCATGATGTTGATGATCTTTGCTAACAATGAAGTAGGCGAGGATGAGACTTGTTATGTTTCACGGATTACATTCGTTCATCTTATCTCGGGATTACGGATCAGATCCATATGTGGCACCTTGAAAGGCCCGTTTAAATTTTCATTTATGCTATTTTGCTATTGCAATGTTCAATCTTTGAAATCTTGTTGGTCTATAATTATGTTGTGAAGTGAGTATAAGACATGGACTATCATATGTAAACGTTTTCTATTATGTTAGTTGTTTTTATTATAACTACAAGAGTTCTCTTTACGTAGATTTCTATGAAAAGCAATCTAAAGTGCTTTGAGCTAGGTGTTTTTTTTTTTTTTTTGAAGGGGAGGGGTCGCGGGGAGAAAGCGAACTCTACCCATTTTAGTGCTTGAGCTTCCCTTTTTTTTTTTTTGCCCTAAGGGGGCAAACCCTCGTTATGTGGGGTTTATGGCATATCCAAGTATATCTTAGACATATGCTAGGATATGCTTGTATTTGCTCCCAAAGCCAACCGGTTTGCCCGATGTTGGCGATCGGCATACATGGGGTTTGGCCCAAGAGCTTCGGCCATGGCAGCCATTCTTGGTAGGTTGCCCGCCTCGAGGGCTTGGATCGGGTTGGCGTTCGGCAATTTTGGATTCCATATAACACGGGTGTTAATGCGTAAAAGACTCCATGTTCAAAACAACGTGTGGTTGCCATTTCTTGGTATATGTTCAAAATAAGATTGGATGTTTTATTGTTTCCATCTGCTATGATAATCGGCCAGGCATTTTCAAACATTAAGCAAATCGGATTGTTTAGATGGCGCCCTAGAATGGGTTAGAACAATGTCGAGCTTGAGGGATATTCCATCTCAAAAGACTTGGGTCACCATTTGGTCTTGAATGCACAAAACGGGGAAACCTTGAAGTTGGGGCCAGATACGATTACTTCGGTCCCGATGGACTAGATTCTTTTGCCATTTTGGCTAATCATTTAATTCATCTATTTGCGTCGGCTTGAGTTTGATTGAAGCTAGTTTGGCATTCAATAAGCTCTCAAGACCAGATCAATATACATGGAACTCAATTGTCAATGCTCATCTTTGAGCATGGTGAAGTTAATGTGGCATTTCACTTGTATGATAGGATGCATTGTCATGGTGGAAGCCCGGACAAATTCACATTCAGTATCTTGAAAGCATGTTGTAGCATAGGACATATAGACCACATCGGGCAAATTCATGAGCAATTTATTGATGTTGGCTTTCAATTTGATGTTGTTATAGGAAGTTCTACGGGTACACATGTATGCCAAATCTTTGCAACTTGGAGGAGGCTCATGAAGCCTTTCGAGAGATTACCAAATAAGGGCGTGGTAGCATGGGGTGCAATGATTGCGGGGGTTTACTCAACAAGATCAAGGCTGCCTTGCCCTAGAATGTTATGCAAATATGCAACCGAAGGCATAAAAACCGGATAAATTTACATTTTCAAGTGTTTTGAAGGCATGTGCTATTGTAGGTGCTATATAGATCAAAGGCAGGTCCATTCATGAGGAAATTGTAAAGAGTGGCTTGCAATGTGATGTTGTTGTAGGGAGTGCCCTTGTTGACATGTATGTTAAATGTGCAAGCTTGGAGGAGGCGCGAAAAGTCTTTGACACATTGCAAACTTACGATATGATATCATGGAGTACAATGATTTCGGGATATTCTCATTTCGGTGAAAGTTGTAATGGCCTGGCGTGCTTTGAGGACATGCAACACTATGGTCATAAACCAAATGATATAGTGTTTCTGACAATTCTCAACTGCGTTAAGCATATTTGGGAAAAATGCATGAAGCCCTTAGCCTTTTGAAACTATGAGAGCATGCCACGGTATAAGCCAAAACATCGGTCACATTAATTGCATGTTGGATCTCTTGGGCCATCACGAGGTTACATTGATGAAGCGGAAGATTTACTAGAAGCCACTGTTCAACCCACTATTTATCTTTGGATGACTTTGCTTAGTGTTTTGCGAGAATGCAATTGTAATATAAAAGTCTGAAGGCGTTGCTTTGACAAAATTGTTTTATGCGGATTCGTTTTCTTGCTTGCGACATATGCAATTATGGCGGAACATTTATGCTAGTGTTAGCGTGCAAAACTTTCGAGGCAAGTAAGAATATCAAGATTTTCTTATCTTTGCTTGTCATGTCGAAAATTCATCTTTGGTGGCATTTGATAGGAAGTTGCGATCTTTTGGGGTTGGGATGCAAGGTGGCTTTTGGACACAAATAAGGCCCGTTGGGTATAATAATGGATAGGGTGAGAAAAGAAGAACAACATGTGCTATGATGCGTTGCAGGTTTTACCATAAATTAGCAAAGTTTTGTCCAATTAAGGGCTTGAATATTGACTTGAACTCACCTTATTTTCAAGCATATCGGACATCTAATAGACAACTTGATCTTTTAAATGTTTCATTTCCTTCTTGTCAACCTCAACCCTACACCAACTACAACATTCTTCCGGCGTGGTGGCCATCATTATGGTGCTCCTCATCAAGTTTTGTTCTCTGATCGAAACATCTTTGGTATGGGGTAAGCAAAGCATGCCTATCGTCAAGGGGTGAGTTGGAAGCACCGGATCGCCGATAACAACTAGGGAACTCGAAGGTCTTTGGACAACCTTGAGGTTTGGTTAAGCGAATCTAATGAGGTGCAACAAGCAAATAATAGAGCAAATAATAGGGCAATGGCCCGAGCATACAACTAATAGCGATATCTTTGAATCTTTGTCCACCTCAAACAGAGTACTCCCAAGTGCCGGGGAAGCAAGTAGTGTGGCAAGTGATTCTTCAATGGGGCCTTCGTAACTTGGACTGAAAGACACCACGTCATCTGTTGGGAAAGTGAAAAAAGAGCGATGAAGGAAAAGCTCTTAACAGCTCTCGTAAAACTAGAAGATGGTTGTGGTCGAACCGTGAATGACCTTTGAAAGCATCAAATGAAAAACATTATCGCGCTCTTCGAACAATATCATAGAGTTTTTAAAGCGGAGAAAATGCCAAGTAAGTTTGCTATAAAGCATTCACGGTTATGAAAGAGCAACAAGCAAATAATAGGACAATGGTAGGCATACTACTAATAACGATTATGTTGAATGCTTATCCACGGCGTGGAGTACTCCCAAGTGTCGGGCCAGCAAATAGTGTGGCAAGTGGTTCTTCAATGGGACCTTTGTAACTTGGACTTGAAAGACACCACGTCATATGTTGGGAAAGTGAAAAAAAAAGAGCCAATAGAAGGAAAAGCTCTAGATGGTTGTGTTGGAGCTGTGAATGAGCTTTGAAAGCATCAAATGAAAAATATTACCGCTCTTTTCGAACAATATCGTAGAGTCTTTGAAGCCCGGAGAAAACGCCAAGTAAGTTTGCTATAAAGCATTTCACGGTTATAAAAGTGCAACAAAGAAAATAATAGGACAATGGTGAGCATACTACTAATAGCGGTATGTTGAATGCTTATCCACGGCGTGAGTACTCAAGTGCCGGGCCGAAAAGTAGTGTGCAAGTGATTCTTCAATGGGGCCTTCATAACTTGGACTGAAAGACACCACGTCATCATGTTGGGAAAGTGAAAAAGGAGCCCGATGAAAGGAAAAGCTCTTAACGCTCTCGTAAAACTAGAGGATGGTTGTGTCGGGCTGTGAATGACCTTTGAAAGCATCAAATGAAAAACATTCATGCTCTCTTTGAACAATATCCGTAGAGTTTTGAAGCCGGAGAAAACGTCAAGTAAGTTTGCTATAAAGCATTTCACAGTTATGAAAGTGCAACAAAGAAATAATAGGACAATGGCCCGGCATACTACTAATAACGATATCTTTGAATGCTTATCCACGGCGTGAGTACTCCCAAGTGCCGGGCCCGACAAGTAGTGTGGCAAGTGATTCTTCAATGGGGCCGTAACTTGGTCTTGAAAGACACCACATCATCTGTTGGGAAAAGTGAAAAAGAGCCGGTGGAAGGAAAAAGCTTTAGTGGAAGGAAAAGCTTTTAGCGCTCTCGTAAAAACTAGAAGATGGTTTTGTTGGGCTAGCGTGAATGACCTTTGAAAGCATCAAATGAAAAACGATTACGCATTCTTTTGAACAATATCGTAGAGTTTTTGAAGCCGAGAAAATGCCAAGTAAGTTTGCTATAAAACATTTTACGCTTATGAAAGTGCAACAAGCAAATAATAGGACAATGGTAGGCATACTACTAGTAGCAAGATGGTGAATGCTTATCCACGATGTGAGTATTCCAAATGGGCTTTTGAAACAAAGGCGTTTGCTTGATGGCTCCATGCTGCAGAATGAGATCAACGACCCATACAAGACTCCATTTGATTTATGGGATGGTGATATATGATTTCAAGAAAATCATTTTTCAGCTCCATAGCTTTTTGCATGGCAATGGTTCCTAAGTATCGGATCAACATAAGTGTTTCAAGTTTAGGATGTAGGAGTTTGTTGTATAAGATTTTTTTTGAATAATTTATGTTTAAGAGAATAAGCGAGCGGACTCAAGTATTGCTTGAAGAGCGAGACTCAAAGTATTGCTTGGAAATGCGTGAAAGAGGCGAGAACTCCGCGGCATTTATTCATGGCAAAATTCTTTCACTCTCGTGTGCTTTCGACACATTGAGAATGTTAGTTTAGGATTTCAAGTTTTAGAATTCCTCTTAAATATGTAGCAATTTTGATTGATTATGAAAACATGACTTTGAAGTATGATTTAAGCCACTTCACCCTCAGTCCGCGGAGGGCAACCCTCCGTGCGCAACACCTTATTTATTTCAACTGGGTTCTTCTCGAATGCTGGTTTTGTGCATGTCTTGTTATGTAGGGTCACTTTTGGTGAGGTTCTTGATTGCTTTGAGGTTTTAGCTCAAGGAGAAGCCTATGTGGTGCTATCTTTTGGGAGGGGGGTTAAAAAATCATAGGGCTTGAATATGTGTTAATTTTAAATAGTTAACTAGGGGGTATGTGGCCGATAATTATGTGTGTATTTGCAATGCAGATCTAGAACAAATGTTGAGGCGGTGGGAGGGGGCATACCAATAGGGCACAAACATTTAAAGTTTAAAATATATTGCCGATTGCCACGTGTCGAGATCAGGTAAACCCCCGCCACCGCCTACCGTCTCCGTTTCCGGCGCCGGAATTCCGTCACCAAACCACCCCGCCAAAAACAAAGACCAACGGAAACAAAAAAAAAAAAAAAGAATCCGCACGGGATCATACATTCCCTGCTCTTGCTCCAATCCTTCATTCTGCCCTATAAATCCTTCCATCTTTTTTAAAAATCCCTCCAATCCGTCCTCAATCCCTCCATCTTTCCGAACAATCCCCATTTTCCATGGAATACAGAGCATTTCCGGCGGTTTTTCTCCTCGCCCTTCTGGCTATGGCGTCCCTCTGCTCCGCCACCGAACCGGATTGTTCTTCCGAGCTCCAGAAATTGGAGCCCTGTTTAACTTATGCCATGGGCCAATCTCCGTTTCCCGAGCCCCAATGCTGCTCTTCTTTGAGCTTTGTACATGTCCATCATCCTGTTTGCCTCTGTATGTTGATTTCTAGCACTACTACGAATAATTCTCCAGGGATTAATATGACCGCTGCAGCTCTTTTGCCCTCGATTTGTAGTGTCGATACTAATGCTGCCCAATGTCCAGGTATTTGCCTCTTTTTTTCCTTCTTTTGCTTAGGTTATGATCCGATCAGATCAATGTTTCTGCTCAGAAATTTCTAAAAAATGGTTACAGCATAAGTTTTGTTGATTGCTATATAGGTTATCTGATCCTTTTGAGGAAAAATACGTTTGACAATGCTTAATGTTTATAGCTCAATCTGAAAGGTGAATTGATTGATTTAGGTATCACAATTTAAGACTCTGTAGCAAGTACAAATAATAGGGCTTCACGATGAAGTTGTTCTTGGATTGGTTTGCCAATTACAGGAAGAAACAAATCTAAAAGCCCAAGGAGTCTGTTAATGGGATATATTTTTAATCTGACAATGAAAAGGATGATCTGTAAATATCTCCTGAACTGCTATTCTTTATAGAAAATTACCTACCAATGAACCTTTTTACAGGATCAAAGCTTGAGCTTCGAACTAAGCAAAAGCGGCAAGGAATATTTCTTGGCTTAAAATAGGGCTTAAAAAACGAAATCAACATTCCTGACTGCTACATTTTTTGTTTTGCAGCTCTCATGGCCACGCGTCAATCTGGAAATGCAGGTAAATTAATTACCAAATTTTATGCTGCACTTAGATTTATGTATATGTCGTATGCAAGGCTGATTAGAGTGAATTAATTTTATAAATGCAGGCTCACCTTCAGTCTCTATAACAGCTACAAATGGATCAGACAACTCTTCCACAGCATTGATGCCATCATTTTTGTCAATTCTGTTTGTCTTGGCAAGCCTCCAATCCTTTTTTTATTTGTTGTGACCCATTATTTTCTAATAAAGTTTTACAAGTTCACCTTCTTCTTGTCTGCAATTTTTCCTTCTTTGATTCACATATTAGAAATGAAATAAACGTGATATGATTTCCCTTCAATATGGGTATTGCATATGTTTCTGGAAATTCTTGTACATGTATATGCTAAGAATTCATCATTTTCCTAACTCAAGCTCATGTAATGCTCGAAATTTATTCCCCTTGTATGCTTTGGCATTGAGATGTTTAAAACTAATGGAACATTTTAAATTTCTTATATATCTATATCCAAGGCATAGGGGATGGATGTTGATAGGTTGGATGTTCTTTGTTGTTAGTACATGGAGATAGTATATGAATGTAAAATATGCAATATATGCGATATGCATATTGAGTCTTATATATTGGGCACTTTTTTTACATGTTATGCCTTAGAATCATCACTACCCAAAATTTTGGAAAAGGAAATGTCATCAAGATGTATCACAGATAGGATCTCTTTACCATAGTTTAGATCTAAACATGATGTTTGTTTATATATCAAACAAGAATTTGGGCACAATGTTCATTACCGAATTTGCAACGGCAGCTTCGGCTTCCATTTGTCTACAAGCGACAACATACTGGAAAGCACTGTATACAATGCAGAACAATAGCCACAGGCGGAGTTGTGTGATTGGGCCCATCAGTCGCACCTATTTAGGGCATTAGTGGAGCCTGTCCTTTTATATGGGGTTGAAGTTTGGGGCGCGGTGGTATCCCTTGCCACTTGGAATGACTTAGAGCAGGTGCAGAAAGCTTTGTTGTCATATGCCGGTTATGAAACCTTTTAAACCTGTGCAATCTCAAAATTTTGCTTAGGTATGGCTATTCAAATTGTGGTTTTAATGTCTATGTCAATGTTGCATGCCTGAGAACCACAAAGATTTATTTGAAATGCATAGAGTTGCACAATCACGCTTTCTTCATCCAAGTTTCCCATCACATATGATGTAGTAAGAAAAAAATATTAAAGTGTGATTCAACTACTCAAAGCTCAACCGACTAACTTTATTTCAATAAATGTCTCAATTCTATTGATGAGGGCAACCGATCCTGTGGTATCACCTTGTTATAATGAACAAAGTGATAACATGTAATGCAAAGACACATGCTTATAGATAGATAGATAGATAGATAGATAGATAGATAGATAGATAGATAGATAGATAGATAGATAGATAGATAGATATTATTGAGAAGAAAGTCGTCATGAAGGCACAGTGTAACCTGAAGACAAAGACAAAGGAATGTTATAACAAACAGTAGCATAGAATAGAATAGAATAGAATAGAATAAAATAGAATAGAATAGACTAAATAAAGGCATTATTTATGAAGCAAAAGAGACATACCGCCACATTTGTAGTGTGGGGATTTGCTAGTGAAAAACTAGGTGGCTAGGGATAGAGAGGGCATTGGCAATGTTGAACTGGATGCCTTGGTTTCGGGCAGAAAGCACGGTCTGACAAAGGGAGTCGGCAAGGTTTTTGTAGTTGGAAAATTTGGCGATACTGCTGCAACATGTGGAGCCAAGGTATATTTTGGTACATGTGTACATTTATTCATGGGTTCAAACCTTGCAAATGTCACTTATATTTGGATGTTCGTTACTAGGGGTATATGATGATGATCCCCGATGTGGTAGAACTTAAAAGTCTATACGTGCCCTCCATTTTGGCTACCGCAAAGTAGTGGGATAAGCTAGGTAGTCTGTACAAGATTAGACCATGGTAGGTGGCACCATGATGGTAAGGTTAAAAAGCGATACCCCTAGAGTTGCCACTGGGACCTCTGTTACAGGAAATAGATTTCTTGCCTCTTCAGAGGGAGTCCTTGACCGCCACATCCTTCCAGAAGGTGGGCAGTATAGACGATGCTCGCCTCCTTAACCTGGCTTACACCGTGGCAATGAGACCTCATCGTTTGAAGGCCTGCTGGCGGGAAAAGAGGGATGAATGTTTGCTAGATAGAATGTGCAGGAGCACAGGTGCATCCAAGTGCAAACAGAGGCCGATCGCCACAATATCTTGATACATGCTTCCTCAGCAAGCTTTGGGATGCCATGGCCCTTGAACACGTCAAGACGGCATATTACCAGTGCCACATAAATCCCACGTTGGGGCAGAGCCCACAACAATACATGCGTACCCATCCGCCCATGAAAAAGCACGGATCTATTGCTTCAATTCGTACATGTGCACATGCCTTTGAATTGAGACAGAGAGATGGATTGGGGAGTCGCACTAGGACAGACTTTGTCGACGCTGTCAAATGGGAGCAGTGGAAGATGAATGCCACATCCCTTCAAAGTTGTCCAACGTATGAGTAAATCCGGGCATGCAACACTGAGTTGGTCAGGCTCGGCTAGCCACTACATGAGATGTTGAAAGCCTCGGTATGGATGCTGGGATCGTATCTTCAAGAGGTCATGGATCGGCAGGCTCAACCATGTCCCCAGGCGCTTGCCTGACGTGTATATATTTTTCTCACGACGTGTATATATTTTCTCATGGTGTATATATGTACAATTTGATAGCATTCTTATTTCTGTCACGATTTTCCCCCAAAAACCCTCTGGGGTAGGGGTTTTTTAACACAGACAATAATAAGTCTGTTGCGCCATTCTGCGGGGTCCCATAGGTTGATTGGTCTCTGTGGATGATAAAACCCTTCTATTCTATTCTTTTTTATTTTATTTAATGCCATGGTTCTCTTCTTATACAGAAGAGAAAAGAAGAGAACCACCATTCTAGGGAAAGGGATGTCTTTTAAATAATGCTTTATGGCGCTCAAATAATCATTCTTACCTCCTTGCATTCGTTTGGATCCGTCTTCTTCTTCCTTACCATAGCTATAGAAGAGCATTCTATCATTTTGGCTTTTCATCTATATATACTCTGTTGCTTTCATACTCAATTTCTTCTTTCCTTCATCATTTTGGCTTTGTCATCTATTTTCTCTCGAGCTGAATTCTTTCCTTCCTCGGCATTTTCTCAAGCGTGAGTTTCCTACTTCATCAATTCCTAGCACGTATTGTTGCTTGGTCATGCATCTATTGGATTGGTCTTAGGGTGGCGCCTGCACCTCATGGTCGATGGTACTGCCCTGATGAGCTGATCCCTTAATAAATCTGGTTGTGCTTGCCTCTTATCTCTGTGTTTCTCCTTCCTAGATTGCTTATCTCTGTGTTTCTTCATCTTGTATGTCCGTTGTGGGCATCCTGCCGATCTGTCAGCCGACTCGTTTCCTTTTTTGTTCTTATCCTGGATCTTGATTGCAGATTGGCCTTGCTATCCGTCGCCTCAGCTCTCTGGCCTCCTATTCTCTGTTGTTATTTCAACCTTTTCTTTCCTTCTGTACCATAGCTGCGATTACCTCTACCTTTCTCTTGCCTTCTTTTTTCCCATTGCAGGCCCTCCTTGACATGCAACCGGCCTATCCAACTGCCCCATCATCGCCAAAGGTTGGGCAAAATTGGTTTTAATAGTCCTCTTACGTTTTCCTTTCCTAGATGGTTTGGTGATTATATACCGCGACCAAGGACATTGACAACATTTTTCTTTGCCATACAAGACCATATGGCCACTTCAAATCCCAGGTCCGGGGAACTATTGAATAATCTCTTTTTTTGCTCGAGGCCGAGGATAGGCGATCTTAGACCACCCTTTGTCAACACGCGAGATGTTAAGCTCAAGGACTTCACCATCGTGGTATCTTTGCGATTAAGACTCCATTGACTTAAAAATTACAAGTCACGGTGGGCCCCTCTGGATCCCGATTCGAGGTTTGGCTCGACCATATTTCTTCTTGATCGGGATCCAAAAGCGGGACCATTATTCTTTCAGTTCCTTTCTTGATGGTCCCACTGACTTGTACTAGACTACCTTTTTGGATGCAATATCCTCACGTGCGATTGAATGCGCGCCAGATCCACATAGCATCAAGGATTATGTAACGCCTTTGGGATGATGTTCAAAATGGAAAGCACACCACACACCTAAAGAAAAATCACATAGACTCCCCTAATCAATTATTGGGAGAAAGTTGTGACATGCTTAGAAATAAAACAGGGGGGCGAGAGTTCTTCTTACCGGAGTCTAGATGGGAGGGTCCTCATGGAGCAAGCATATCTAAGAAAGTTGACTTGGGTCCCAACAATAGCTCCAAGTGGTTTGTGGGAGGTAAGGCCTCAAAGCCAAAGTGGTTTGATCTTTCTGAGTGGGATTCTTTTGAGGACATCAAGGAAGGATACTTTGTGTTAGTAAGGCCTGACGATGAGGATTGTCCAATATGGTTAGACGATGAGGATTGTCCAATATGGTTAGGGGTGGCACTTTCTGATGTTACCACCACCATGCCTGATGGAGAGGAGTTGCGTCCTAGATTCCAAATTCAATATTGGGAACCCATTGAAAGGCACAAGAAGGGCAACTTGAAGGAGCAATACACCGACTGCTGGGAGAAGAAATGGAGGGCAAATCATCTTGATCCTCAAAGGAGGAATTGGTAGAGTGTGTGGTATGGTCATATCCAACTTGTCACATTTCAAAGGACAAGACCCACAGGATCCCCAAAAAGGAGATGGACAAAGCCATGAGCAACCTCCATGCTATAGCACTGTATGAGGGTAGATAATGTTGAGAGGCTTGAAAACTTTCTCAACTCGTGGTTTGTAAAATTTATGAGGAAAATAAGTGACTCGGTTCTTGGTGTATAATGTGTAATTCTATTCAAGCATTCAATTCAATTTTTTTTTTTTTAGTTCCATCCATTTTCGATCCGAGACCCAAACATCGGGATCGACCCACTTTAATTAATCGACTTATCAAGGTTTGGTTTGTTATTTCATAAATGTCCACAAAGTTGAATTTTCTTATTTTTTTATCCTTTTTTCAAAAGCGATAAACTATCAAGTGGTGCTATCTAAAGCGGAGCCACCAAATGACCATTCAAAATAGGTTTTAAAAGCAAATTTGACATCATTACATTTAAGCCATAATCATAAGACCCGGTGTGCCCTCCTTTCCAATATTCCAATATTTTTCCTCTGAGCTTTCAGCTATAGTAGCTAGGGTTTCTACCTCTGCCAATGCCCAACTTTCGTCTATTGCCCTTCTGAAACCAAGCTTTCATCTACTGCCCTGTTGGTGATACATTACTTTGCTAGAGAACTGTGTCCATGAAGAAAAATTTCTTGTTGCTTGCCATCTCCGTTTCATCCTTTGTTGCAAATCCACAAAGATATAATGTAAAAGCAGAATGCAAGACCTTGGCATCCCACAAAAGAAAGAAAATTTGTCATAGCCGCTTAACAGATGGATTTTGCAACAAAAAAGCGTTATGGAAAGGCAAGGTTATGCTTTGGGGACGCCACCAAATCCGTCACAAAATATACAAGAAAACATCACCTAGTGCGGTTTGCAAGCAAAACATTTATGCACCATATCCATCACTCATTAAACCATTTGGAAGAGAACAAAAGGAAAGAATAGAATAGAATAGGTTTTAGCGTCCACGGAGACCAATTGGCCTATGGGACCCAAACAAAAAGAGAAGCAGCAAAGCGTATTCTTTGTCGATTAAAAACCCCGCCAGAAGGGTTTTCGAGGAAAAATCTTAGCGATAATAAGCATCTTTGGCCGAGCTAATACAATTGCATAGGGCGGTTCAAGATCGTCCGTAGGACACAAAGCGAGTCCGTGCATCCATAACCTCCTCGGAGGTATGACCCCAACAAACCCAATCGACGCCGTAGTCAATAAGCGATGCAACGGCCGCCGCACTAGTAGTCGAACATACCTCTCTCGGATATGGGCAAATCTTTGGGCGGATCACGGAGGGTATGACATTCATCCTCAATCAGCCCACAGGTGGCAACACCGGCAAAAGCCTTTGCTCGTGCTTCCCGAGCCCAATGCCCCTGTTTCAATCTGAGGGCGATGTGCACCGTCGAATGGAAGCTATAAGTCTTCATGAATGGGGCATTTGGGTGTACAAAATCTTGTGGGCCTCTTGTGAGCCTAGGATTGACTTTGCTGGCGATAGTGTGCCCGCTTAACGTCGCGTCGAGCCTCGCATCCCGAGCTTTGAAGGAAAGTAGCATCTAGGTACGGTTTAAGTGCATCAGCGATCTTTCTTTGTCACGATCACGGGCGCGACTGTTTGCATGCCCCGGCGTGAGAACCACTTGAGCTTGCTTGTCTTTCAGCCGGGATTTTGGCGTTGGGGACCCATTGGCGTGGCCAAAGCAAGATGGGGCAAGCGTGTATCGGAGCATAGCGACCACCTTTTGGAAGTAAACGATATGGCGTTCCAATGCGGCCCGTTGAAGGGGTAGAAAGCCCGTCTCCCAGGTAGGATGCAGTGCGGGCTGTGGACTTCACCCGGGGGCCCGTGCCAAGAAGGCCTTCACTTTGCGAGGTCATTCCAGTGTTGAGGGATATCACCTGACCCCACACCGCCCCATACAAAAGGGCCGCTCAACCAAGGCCGAGAAACAAATGTGGATTGGTGGCCCCAAAGGCATAACTGCCTTGTGGGGTTTGTTCTCGCATGGCATATGGTGCTTTCCAACCCGCAAGTGACCATGAACCCGATAGCCGCATCCCAATGGGTGGTAGTTGAGAACTCAATCCCCAAGTACTTGTAGGTCGGAGCCACCTCTACCTCTTGCCCCTGGTAAGTGAAGGTGGGAAGCCTTGGCTGACGGGACGATGCAACTAGCCGCACCCTAGTTTTGGCCAAGTTAACTCGCATGCCAGTGAATTGGCAAAAAGTGTCAAGAGCATCCAGGTGACACTGCATGTCCTCTATACAACAAAAAAAATTTAAGCCTAAGTGGACATTTACGTGGCTTAATCGCGTTAACCGCATGTGACACCGCCGGAGGTTTATTTCAAAAACCCCTCCTAATAATCTTGGTCTTCTCCATCATTTATCGATGTACATAAGCACAACTGTATTGTTTGAATTTATGATTCCTTGCATCATTTTCATTGTTTGTCCAAATAGTACATTGATATAAAAAAATCAACATCATTTGCAAAAAAATGGATCTTCGTTGATTTGACGTATTTACCTTCACTATTTTGGAAATATGCATTAAACATTTGTATATTCTTCTGCAAACTCTGAGCTTGTGATAAAATTGGTCTTAGGCACCTGCAGCATATGGACATTTTGGTAAAGGACTCGCAAGGGATACAGAAAAATAGATAGGCTTGCCATTCATCACAGACAGTAGAAGTGTATAATATTTGAGGAAAATGAGTGGGGAGCTGACCATTGAAATATATGCGTAGGTGGGCAGTGGCGACAACTCCTCATCGGGATAAAAAAAACCTGCCCTTTTGGGTTGTCGAGGAAAACCCTAATGAGAAAATGTCGCCAAGGATGCCCCGAAGACAAAAGATAAATATATGAGTTGTCGCCAATGACCTCGAAGATGGCCAAATACAGAAGATAAATATATGGAAGTCGATTGTACACGAACTAGATCCACGTGATTTCTTGACCATGACAAAACAAAACACATGGAAAATACCCATTAAGAAAATAAAAAGAATCTGCACCACGGGCGAGGGACCACCTAAAGAGAAAATAAAAACCCAACAAATCATAAGCATCCGTGAGATATTAGTACCAAAAAATAGCATCACCATCGAGTGGAAGAAAGAAAAAATAGCAGCACCCAATGGATGGAAAATATACATAGCATCACCCAGCGAGTGGAAAATAAAATAGCATCACCCAACGGGTGGAAAAGTTGCATCACTAGGTGGAAAATAAAATAGCATCACCTAAAGGGTGGAAAAATAATGCCATCACCCAGTGGGTGGAGATAATAATGAGCCATGGTAATGGTGGAGGTATGGAATTTAAGATTGCTACAAATTTCTATAACTGTAGATCTAGTGGTCGATCTGTAAACAAAGTAGATCATGCACTAGCTGTGGAAGTTGCTTTTGAGAACAATAAAAGTGAAATTCAGTGGTATTGAGATGGCTTCAAATAGGCTATGCTTATATCATAGCAGTGTAGTTTCCAGACAAATTTTAAGCTAAGGGTAAGTATGATTGATATTATTTGATATTATTATGATCAAAGAGGCAAGAAATGTGACAAATTAATCATCATCACTATATTTAGAGGATTTATAAAAGATTCCCATATTTGTGAAGGGTATAAGAAGTGATTTTTACAAACTAAATTGATCAAGAATTGGGAACATATGGAATGATGTGAGATATATAAATCATAACAATTTGAAAAATTATTTGAGCTATTGTGGATGTCTAATAGGAAAATTAAATTCATCTATATTGTGAAAGTTGATTAGAATGGCAATGTGCTTCGTGTAGTCATTGAAGTGAGACAAGATATATGATTGCAACATGAGCTGAAGTGGAAAGAGATCTTATAGCAATGGAGAGTGCCATATTTGGAACTCTAGTTTATGATAGAGAAGTAGTAATGATCAAGAGTATGAGATGTGCCCATGTACATGCTGGTTCCCTCTCTCTTCTTCGGTTGACCTATTGACTTGAGGATAGTGACTAACAATCAAGACGGTACCAAAGTAGTATAAGGGAAATTTGGAATGGTGTAGAAAGGCCATGTAATTTAAAAGGCCAGAGGGAAAGAACGAGGTAGGTTGTGCCAAATAAAAGTACTAGGCCATAAGGACATATTGGTACCTATGACGGTGGTTTTTCGTTGGAAAGCAGGAACCTTGTAGTACATAAGGGAGCGGATTTTTTAGCACGAGCATGGTTATATACCCTGCTAAGTTGCCTTATGAAATTGTCATAAATCAAGATATTTTTTCCTTATTGACTATCGAAGTAAAAAGATACAAGAGTTTGTTGGGATGGTGCTACAATGTTAAGTGACACTTTGGTTTAATAAAAATGGTTGCATATACCTTGGGAGAGTGTCGAGACAGAGCTGGTAAAGTTGAATGTAATGGAAGGTATGTAGACTTGAAGCTATAAGGATATGTTGGAAACATAAAGGGCTGTACAACAATAGTACTCGGATGCTCATGTAAAGAAACGAGAAATGAAATGAAATGAAATTTGTTATTAGTCTTCGAGGCGCCGAGGTCTATGAGGCGTTTACATATTACATTCAAAGTTATAGAATATATCATCGATTGCATCCTCAAAAAAATAACACCTTTGGGCTCCTCTATCTCTATCTCTTCTGCTTTTTGTTGTTTCAATCTTTCCTCTCTATGTTTGAGGATGTCCACGATACACCCTCCCATACTCAAACCTGGATGCAGAAAAAAATCATGAAGTGAAGTGGCACTAATTCCATATCTCGCTCTTATGTCGAGTAGTAGGCGGCATGACATGTGAGCGTGTGCTTCATCCTCCACCACTCCCTCATCCGCAGTTTTGCAATGCCTCAGCTCATGCGCAATGTCTGCCCATCTCCCAACCTCCACACCGAGTCTGTGTGAGCTGTGGGATGGGCATATTTGCCCTTTATTCCAAGATCTGGACCGTACATAGCGATCCTCGTTTGTGGGGTATGCATGTACAAACTTTTGTATACTGTATATTAAAGTTTGTAAAATACTATAAGGTTTGAGAGAATGTACTTAATGGTGTTAATTTTGTACATGTATTGTAAATATATTTTTGGGGCTCTCGCTGCCCTACGTAAATGTATTACATGCAATGGTTTATGTTAATAATGTCAATGGTAGTTGTGTGTTGATTGTTATATTAAAAAAAATTTTGGGCCCTTCGGGCCCTAACTAAAGCAAACATAGGAAAACTTTATGGGTCTAAACATTAATTACTAAAAAGCACAATAACATCAACACAAACAAACTATTTTCATTAAGAGCCGCCCAAATATACGCAAACACATTCTTATAAAATGGGCAAATCATAAGGTTTACTGAAAGGGGCCATGGGCCCAATATAAATCCAGTACTACTAGTTAAAGAGAATCAACTGTCAAAATAGTTTAAAATACCCCCTTCTATCTTCTATTGTAAACTGCACATTGTCATGCATATGCTAGTGCATATGATAACATGTGCTCACATAATCTGTAACATCTGGTGCAAGATCTACAACAAATATGGAATGATCTGGACCGGAATCACCACGGCTGTCCCATATGCCAAAAGATGCCCAGTTCAACCGATAAAGTTGTTTACAATTTGGCATTGACAAGTTTGAAGCACTTTCATCAAAGTTGTTGCTCCTGCAGGTCTTCTTGAATGGGAGAACTCCATTTCTGCTAGAAAACTTCAAGGGAGTCGGGCATAAAGCAGCCATTGTATAGTAACAGGCCTGAGATAACAATGGAGCTTTGTTTCTTCATTATGGCCAAAGAAAAGGATTCTCTCTAAATCTTCTGGTTTCAGACATACCGGGAATGACTTCAAGTGGTCAGTCAGATAGCAATATCTTTCGACATCTTTAAAAAACACGCACTCTATGCTGTAAAGTTTCTTATGAGCATATCACAAAGCAAACATGCCCGGTTCATGTGAGACATTAGAGCATGGATTCCTCTTCCATTTTCCAGTGTTGCAAAAATAGCATGTTGCAAAAATAGCATGTGCATCCAATGATACTGATGAAGTTAACCTTAAACCTTCAACTTGCACTATAGGCCTAAGAGCTTCTTTGCAGTAGTAAACCTTTTCCATGACTTCTATGGCCTACGACTCACATTCCTCTCCATCATCTAGAGAAAGACCTGATACCCACCTTTCAAACTACTGCATTAGACATAGAAATTGAGATGCGCATTGCTCAGCCCTTCTTTACTACAAGCATGAATTATCTTCTCTTTTCTAGAATCACAAGCATCAATATTAATGACATCATTTGGAGCCATACCTTCTCTAATAATTTTCTGGAACAATTGCACAGCATCCTGGCTGCAAAAATGCAGAAACCAAATTACTGCATCCTGGTGCAATATCTAGCAAAAAAGGAGAAACCAAAATGATGAAAGATTAACATTTCAAATTACCGCATTAGGCATAGAAATTGAGATGCGCATTGCTCAGTACAACTTTTGAGAAGCCCTGGTTTACAACAAGTGTTCCTCTCCTTCCCAAAGTAATATATTTTAGTTGACTTACCTGGCTAGCTTTGATGAAAGAAGGGCCGAGGTCACATAACAGCTCTGCTCGATATGCCATCATTTCATCTCCTTTACCAACGACACAGTCATAAGAAAGGCTCGCCCAATAAAGCCTGTTGTGATCCTGTAGGGTATTCAGAAACCAATCATAAACCCATCTGTCCTGATTATCCAAAGCTTAACATTTCGCCTGTTAAGAATGATCCAATAGCAGTATGTAGCAAGATTTTCGGGCAAGCTCAATGCATGAAATTATCTCACAGATCATCTCAACGGAAATGAAGATAGGGTAGAAAGAAGCATCTATGCAGAAACAATTGCAAGAAGATGAACTCCTGGTCGATCGAATATGCGATGAAATTAAGCCCTCTGCTTTGCTTGTCCGTCCGACAACCTAGAATACAAAATAGAACCCTAGAAACCCTAAATGAAAAGTCTTGAACCTTGCATATATGCCTTTCTTAAGAAAATTAGAAAAATAAAAACAAAGGGGGCTAAACCATTGTGGAAATGCATTTTAAACAAGAAAAAATGGTGCGCGCTCTAGAAATACTGATTAGTAGAGCTCATGCAATACCGCCATCAAATCATATGAAAACCATAGGAAAAAATGTATAAAAATACAAAAAAAAACCCCCTGTTATTTTGCTACATATGGGTTGCCTGAGGTATTGTGCCTCCTGAAGGTCTGGATTCATCTGAGCCTTATAATACTCTTTCTTTACAGCTGGCACATTCCATGACTTAGATATGACATTCGCCTTAACCCAGCTATCGATGTCCTCTGCATCTCTAATTCCTGCAGACTCATTCCCCATTTCATGAGCCACCTGCTAACATCTGCATACCACCCTTTATACCTAGTTTCTTCTAGCGCAAGTCTTGGCAAGCTGTTGATTGTCATATCATACAAAACCTTGCAAATATAACGTAAAAGTCTGCATAACGCTTCAGCTCAAGTGGCATCATTCCACATTCCACCAACATCATATCATAGGGTGTTTGCATCTTAGTGCCCAGCTCAGTATGGAAAAATTTCTTTTGTATCTTTTCCACTTTTTTCCATCTGTCATTAGCGAGTCCTGGCCCCCAGACTTCGCATCCATATAGCTCAACAGTCTGTACGAGTACTTTATAGAGCATGCGCTTCATTTCAAAGTTCCAGATATCAGCACTTACGCATTTTCTTTGCATGGCATACAGCGCCTTTAGGCCCGCATTTACTCTGTGTTCGACTGTTTGATTCCAGTTAGGGCTCTTATCCACATTCAGACCTAAATATTTATAATTCTCAACTACCTCCACTTGTTGACCTTTATAACATAGTTGAACATGACATGTCTTATTAGCCCCAAACACCACAGCCTTGGTCTTACCCAAATTTACCTGCATACCCTTAGCATCGCAGAAGTTTGCAAGCACATCTAAATGTTTTTGCATCCCTGCTATGCTTCACTACATCATCAGCATAGAGTAAAAGCATAAGGATATACTCATTCAGAGGTGTGCCATCCCCTCCATGCGCTTGTATCCATCCTTCAAGCTGGTCTATGAAAAGGCCAAACAAAGTGGGTGATATTGGACATCCCTGTTTCACTCCCATATTACTTTCTATTGTCTCATCACATATCTCTACAAAAGGAGATGATAATTGCCTGAGAACTTTTAGCATAAAGTACACTTACTGACATGTCTAAAAGCTCAATTGGTATGTTTAGATCACATCTGTCCCACAAGTTCACATTCACCATATGGCGAGAGAACGCTGAGAATCACAAAGTAGATGAGAGAGAGGAGGAGAGGAAGGGAGGAGGAATGAAATGAAAGTGTATTTGGCCATGCAGCCTTGGTCTATAGGAGCAGCCCACTTTTTATCATCCGCCACAACCATTCATCTATGCATCCTCACATGGAAATACATTAGTCCTCCAACTCACCCCGGTTCAACTATATTCAATATTTTAAGTTTTTTTTCTTTGCAATCCATTACATCCCCTATATATCGTCCCATAGTTATGCCTGGAAGGCTAAAAAACTCTGTAAGTGTATGCCATCCATAATTCCACCTCCGCAATCCAACCTTTAGCACGTGTCTCCTCCAAAGCCATCTTGGGCAAACTATTACTCGGCAAAGTATATAGAATTTTATGGACATACTTGAGTGTTCTACACAAGGCCTCTGCTTCAAGTGTTAACATTCCAGACTCAACTAGCATCATATCATATGGCGTTTGCACCTTGACGCCTAACTCTGTTCTGAGAAACCACTTTTGTACTTTTTCTACCTTCTTCCACGTATCAAAAGCTAACCCTGACCCCAAATTCCACAATCGTACAATATGACAGATCTTACCAATGTACTGTATAGCATTTTTTTCATGCTGAAATTCCAAATTTCAGCCCTTACACAGTGACGCTACATTGCATATAAGGCTTTAACCCCTGCATTAATTTTCTAGTCTATTGCCTGATTCCAATTGGGGCTTTTATCTACCACCAAACCGATATATTTGTAATGATATGTAACTTCCACTAACTCATCTTTATAATACAACTTAAAATGATCAACTTTTGACGCTCCGAAAACTACGACTTTTGTTTTAGCTAGATTTACATGCATACTTGACATTGCAGAAAGAGGACAATGCATCTAGATACTTATTGTTTGGGGTCTGGGTTCGGGAACGCCTGCAAGACAGCCCTCTGTGAGGACCCTTGGATCTAACAGGAGAATCCGGGGGACTATGTCACGCGGGATTTGCAAGAAAAGAACAAGAAGAAGAAAAACAGAACAAAGGAGAACAATGAGAGGAAAATGATAAGCTTCCTTGATATCAATGATGAACATACATGAGCTCTCGCAATCGAGAGAAGACTGAAAAGAGACAAAACTCAAAACTCGTCTCTCTACTCATGTGCTAGCTCTACTCATATATATAGTACAATGGCCTTTGGCCCAATATAGACACTCTGACTGATCTCGGTGCCGACTCCTGGAAGGAGGCCTGATTTGCAGGAATGTTGGCGGTGCCTCTTGAAGTGCCTAGAATCACGCTGACGCTGACGCGGGCGGTGACGGGCCATCACTTGTCTGAGCGGCGCCTCTTGTTGACGGACGCAGGCTTTGACTGCGTGGTCTGCGGCTTGGTCTTCTGCTGGGCCTTGGACGACTGACCCGTGCCTGTCTGTGGATCCTTGAGCTTGACTTGGTCCGTCGTATGCATGAATAGTCCTGTACCAGGAGGCACAGGACTAACACTCCCCCCCACCAAACGACACTCAGAGTGAAGAAAAGGAGGAAGAGTTTCTGAGGGCGGGAAGCCATCCGTCTGAAAGTGATCCTCACGGGAATGAGGACGGGCACCATTATGGTACTGGCCAATGAGATCCTGGCGTGTTTGAAGAGCAAGAGGAGTGTTGAGGCCAAGGGCAGGATCTGCATCAATGAGAAAACGAGATCGCACCATGTCTTCAAAGGGCAACATGGGCGTCGGAAGAAAACAAACCGACATTCCATGAGCGTAGGGGCAGTCCGGGGCCGAAGGCACCGGTAACGTTCCGGATTGCGATAAAAAATGGGGCGATGCCGATTTAAGGAGCTGAGCAAGATGCATTTTAGAGCAGCACAAAACCTGCTTGAAGGTGGGTGAAGGATCTGGTGAGGTGGCGGCATTGCGCAAAGAAGGTGTCAAGACCATGTAGCGCGATCGCGTTGCCAACCACGCTCATTAGCAATATAGATCCAATTAGTGGTGTTATCAAGAGTGGCACCCTCCTCCCAATGGGGCGGCCGAACAAAACGGGGATCCCACCGGAGATCCGTCGAGATCCCGAGGTGGAGTCCATCCGGCATGGCCATCCATGACCTTTGTCCAAAAAGGGGAGGCGCCAATCGAAAGTCGGGGAACACGGGCGTGGAGGAACACCCGAGGGGAAGCATATAGGGAGAGGAACCATGCCCGTGGCGTGGGTTCTTGAAACTGCTCGGAATTCACTGACAAGGGCCGGATCAAGAGCTTTACACCAACGATCCCAGACAGAGGCAGAGAGTTGAGAGTTGACAGGAGGGCTATCTCAGCCTATGGGGACTGTCTTGTTATCCAGAAGAGCACGTAATTGATTGTAACCGGCGAGGTGTTGCATATAAATTTGTGCATAGGGAAGATCCTCAGGATGTCCCAGATACTTCCTTATTTGTTGCAGCACTTCCGCTTGCCAGAGAGGTAAATGACACACTCACCCCGGTTTTTGGTCCACTGTTGAAAACATCAGTTTTGGTAGGTCTACATGTCCTGTTTTCAAAGAATCCTACATGTGGATTTGTGGAGGTATGGTTTTGTTCGATAATGGTGTTCTTTTTTCAGTGGACTAAAACATCCACTGTTGTTTTGTAGTTTCTTCTATTGTGACATGTCATTTTATAATACAATCCACTGTAGGAAAGAATATTTGAATTTCTACATGTCTAATAATTCTATTGTCACATGTCTTTATAGATGTAGGAAAGAATATTTGATTCTCTACATGTCCTATACTTCCATTCACATGTCTTTATAGTAGTAGGACAAAGTACTTTATTTGGTAAGGCATTGTAGGAAAGAATACATGAATTACGACATGTGTAATACTTCTATTGTCACATGTCTTTATAGAAGTAGGAAAGAATACTTGATTCTCTATATGTCGTATGCTTCCATGTCACATGTCTTTATAGTAGTAGGACAGAGTACTTTATTTGCTAATGCATTGTAGGAAAGAATACATGAATTACGACATGTGTAATACTTCTATTGTCACATGTCTTTATAGAAGTAGGAAAGAATACTTGATTCTCTACATGTCCTATCCTTCCATATCACGGGTCTTTATAGTGGTAGGGGCAGAGTACTTGATTTACTTCGTGCGATTTGTTTGCACATGCGATCACATGTCCTTATACTAGTATTCCATGTAAGACAAGTTACTTCAACTACTTCAATTACTTAACACCTATTTTTGCATAACAAAACCATCAAGAATTTGATTTGTATTCCTTGAGGGAGTGCGGGACCCACTGCAACAAATCCCTAAGCATTAATGTCATAGGACCACGCAAAATCCTAACAATATCCTAACATTTTGGATATTGTTAGAGAAAGACCATTAAACCACGCCTACATTTTTGCATAACAAACCATTAAGAATTGTGAGATGTACTTTTTTATGGAGGATAGGACCATTGTAACAAATCCCCAAGCATTAAAATGGCAAGACCATGCAATATCCTAACATTATTCCCCCATTTTGGATATCGTTAGTGGAACACCATTAAACCGTTCCTACATCTTGGTATAATTTAGACCATTAAAATTTGAGATGTAATTTTTTATGGGGAATAGGACCATTGCAACAAATCCCCAAGCATTATAAAATGGTAAGACTATGCAATATCCTAACATTATCCCCCCATTTTGGATATCATTAGTGGAACACCATTAAACCATGCCTACATCTAGTTGGTACTAAGGTTTAAGCTATAGGCAGGGTCCAATAGTTATCCACGTCATCCAATGGTTTTAATTATATCTAATTTATCTTATCAATGGTTCTTTCTAAGAATGCAATGGTTCTTTGAAAAACAAGATAACTTATTGCACTTAGGCGATTTGCACTAAGAACATATCAAACCGCAAAGTGTCATGCGATTCGGTAGTGTAGAAACCCAAGTGTTTTGTTGTTCGGGCAAGTACAAAGGCTCGAGAATGGAGATTTGACTTCGCCATGTTGTCCTAAAACAACGAAATTACCCTAGGGACCAAGTTACCGCGGTCATTTTTGCAACAAAAAGAAACACAAACCCTCTACATGGCGGTGTGCACCCTCGCTAAGGCCAATTCACTCTGAGCGTGTTGGGCATGAGCTACTTTGGCGCTTCTGGAGCAGGGTGGTCTTTGCCCACGAAACTTGGTCTCCAGAGTAATGTCGATGTTTCGAGTCCGTTGGCGGTCGGATCATCACGGTTCGAGGTGGGAGAGTTGCCCGTCCGTGGCCAAAGACCTTCGGAGAGGACCTTTTGGGTCGAATCGCCCGAAAGGTTTTAGGGCTCTGTCTTACCTCGGCGTCAACGCCCTCCCACTACCTCATGACATTATGCAAGCTCCCGGGTCCAATCTGACTAGGGGTATGGGCTCCAAAAGCGTAAACCACGTGCCTTGCCCGGTTTATTGTAGGGTTTACGTTATGGAGATCGAACTTTGGTCCGTTGCACTTGGGATATGGTCGGCAACCGTGCGTTTGAAAAATGCACGCCGGTAAGAAATTGCAAGAATGGGGTTTGGATTTATTCTCCTCCTAGTTTTACAATTAAAAGTGTAGAGCCTTATCGCAAGTAGCAAAATTGTTTGGGGTCACTTTCGGATTGGCGAATAGATCGAAACTCTGTTATTTCAGTTCTCATGGCTCCCCATGCATGTTTAGAAATGGTCCACCTAGTTATCAAAGAAGTCGACCATGTTTTGGCCTCCAAAACGTAAACCTTGTGCGTTGCTAGGTTATTGTAGGGTTTACGTTATGGAGGTCTAGTTTTATTCAGTTGCACTTGAGACATGGTCGAAGCTGCGATTGAAAACAAGAAGTAAGAAACCCATCGAAATGGGGTTTGGATTTACCGAGGCAGGCTTTCCTACCAGTGCTCCTCCGGGAGGGCAAATGCCAATGCCTCCCTTCCCGGAGCCCGGTTTCCCTATCCGACCGTTGAATTCTCCATTCAAGTAACTTGCTTCAAGTAGGTTCAAACAAATTCAAGATCTGTCCGGGAGAACATATCAAACCGCAAAGTGTCCCGCGAAATGACCGTGTAAAACCCAAGTGTTTTGTCGTTCGGGCAATACAAAGGCTCCGGAATGGAGATTTGACTTCGCCATGTCGTCCGAAACAGCAAAATTACCCTAGAGACCAAGTTATCACGGTCATTTTTGCAGCAAAGAAAGAAGCCACGAACCCTCTACATGGCGAAAGATTGCACCCTCCGCTAAGGCCAATTCACTACGAACGTGTTGGACATGAGCTACTTTGGCGCTTCCTGGAGCAGGGGTGGTCTTCTGCCCACGAAACTTGGTCTCGAGGGTAATGTCGATGTTTCGAGTCCGTTGGCGAGTCGGATCACGCGATTCGGGGTGGGAGAGTTGCCCGTCCGTGGCCAAGGACCTTCCAGAGAGGACCTTTTGGGTCGAACTGCTTCTGGAAGGTTTTAGGGTTCCGTCTTCTGGCCTCAACGCCCTCCCACTACCTCATGACATTGTGCAAGATCCTGGTCCAATCTGACTAGGGTATGGCCTCCAAAAACGTAAAATCTTGTGCGTTGCTAGGCTATTGTAGGGTTTACGTTATGGAGGTCGAAGTTTTATTCGTTACACTTGAGACATGGTTGAGAAGTCTGCGGTTGAAAACAAGAAGCAATAAAAAACCGGCCGAAATGGGGTTTGGATTTATCGAGGCGAGGGCTTTCCTACCGGTGCTCCTCCAGAGGGCAAATGCCAATGCATGCCTTCCCGAGCCGGTTTCCCTATCCGGTAGTTGAATTCTCCATTCAAGTAACTTGCTTCGAAAGCAGGTTCAAAAAATTCAAGATCATCGAGGAGAACATATCAAACCGCAAAGTGTCCCACCAGGTCGGCCGTGTAGAAACCCAAGTGTTTTGTCGTTCGGGACAATACAAAGGCTCGGGAATGGGGATTTGACTTAGCTATGTCGGTCAAAATAGCGAAATTACCCTCGGGACCAAGTTACCGCGGTCATTTTTGCAGCAAAAAGCCGCGAACCCTCTACATGGCAAGTTCTACGCACCCTCTGCTAAGGCCAATTCACTACTGAGCGTGTTGGACATGAGCTACTTTGGCTTCACGAGCGGGGTGGTCTTCTGCCCACGAAACTTGGTCTCGGGGTAATGTCGATGTTTGAGTTCGTTGGCGAGTCGGATCACGATTCCGGGTGGGAGAGTTGCCCGCCCGTGGCGGGACCTTCCGGAGAGGACATTTTGGGTCGAACGCTGCTTCGAAGGTTTTATGGTTCCGATCTTAAAGGCGTCAACGCCTCCACTAACTCATGACATTGTGCAAGATCCCGGTCCAATCGACTAGGGGTATGGCCTCCAAAACGTAAACCCCGTGGCCTTGCCGTTTATTGTAGGGTTTACGTTATGGAGGTCGGGCTTTGGTCCGTTGCACTTGGGACATGGTCAAGCAGTAGCGTTTGAAAACACGCAGGCGCGAGAAACCGCGAATAGGGTTTGGATTTAATCTCCTCCTAGTTTTGCAATTAAAAATCTAGGAGCCTTTATGCAAGAGCAAAATTGTTTGGGATCACTTTCGGGTTGGCCAATAGATCGAAACTCTGTTATTTCAGTTCTCATGGCTCCCCATGCATGTTTAGAAATGGTCCACCTAGTTATCAAAAGAAGTCGACCACGTTTTGGCCTCCAAAACGTAAAACCCCGTGGTGTTGCTAGGTTATTGTAGGGTTTACGTTATGGAGGTCGAGGTTTTATTCGATTGCACTTGAGACATGGTCGAAGCCGCAGTTGAAAACAAGAAGCAATAAGAAACCGGCGAAATGGGGTTTGGATTTACCCTCCTCCCAATTATCGCAATTAGAGGTCAAGAACACATTTTGTAGTAGCAAAATTTTTTGGAATGATTCGGGATCGCCAATAGATCCAAACTCTGTTATTTAGGTTGCCATGGCTCGCATGCATGCTTGAAAAGGTCACCGGTCCCAAGTGCAATTGACCACGTTTTGGCCTCCGTAACGTCAACCCTACAATAACCCTCGGGCAAGGCCACGGGGTTTACGTTTTGGAGGCCATACCCTAGCCAGATTGGACCAGGATCTTGCACAATGTCATGAGGTAGTGGGAGGGCGTTGACGCCAGAAGACGGAGCCCTAAAACCTTCCAGAAGTAGTTCGACCCAAAATGTCCTCTCTGGAAGGTCCCTGGCCACGGACGGGCAACTCTCCTGTGATCTGACTCTGCCAACGAACTCGAAACATCGACATTACCCTGGAGACCAAGTTTCGTGGGCAGAAGACCACCCCTGCTCCAGGAAGCGCCAAAGTAGCTCATGTCCAACACGTTCGTAGTGAATTGGCCTTAGCGGAGGGTGCAGAATACTGCCATGTAGAGGGTTCGTGCTTCTTTTGCTGCAAAAAATGACCGTGTAACTTGGTCCCTAGGGTAATTTCGCATCTTGGAGCCTAGGTGGCATGTTTGAGCCACCTTGGCATGTTGGAGCTTAGGTAGCATGTTGGAGCCCACATGGCATGTTTGAGCCACCTTGGCATTTTTTAGCCACCTTGGCATGTTGGAGCCTAGGTGGCATGTTGGAGCCATCTTGGCATGTTTGAGACACCTTGGCATGTAGGTGGCATGTTGGTGCCTAGGTGGCATCACCTTGGCATGTTGGAGCCTAGGTGGCATGTTGGAGCCCAAATGGCATGTTTGAGCCACCTTCAAACATGCCATGTGGGCTCCAACATGCCACCTAGGGCTCCAACATGGCAAGGTGTATCAAACATGCCACCTGCTTGCATGCCACCTTGGCTCAAACATGCCACCTACCTAGGCTCCAACATGCCAAGGTGGCTCAAACATGCCACCTAGGCTTCAACATGCCACCTTCGTTCAAACATGCCAAAGTGGTGCAAACATGCCAAGATGGCTCAAACATGCCACATGGGCTCCAACATGCCAAGGTGGCTCACAACATGCCACCTAGGCTCCAACATGCCAAGGTGGCTCAAACATGCCACCTAGGCTCCAACAAGCCACCTTAAACAAACATGCCAAGATGGCTCAAACATGCCATGCGGCTCCAACATGCCACATAGGCTCCAACATTCCAAGTTGGCTCAAACATGCCACAGGGGGTTCCAACATGCCACTGAGGCTCTAACATTCCAAGGTGGCTCAAACATGACAAGGTGGCTCAGACATGCCATGCGGGCTCCAACATGCCACCTAGGCTCCAACATGCCAAGGTGACTCAAACATACCACCTAGGCCGTGAATATGCCAAGGTGGCTCAACATGCCATGTGGGATCCAACATGCCACCTAGGCTCCAACATGCCAAGGTGGCTCAAACATGCCACGTGGGCTCCCAACATGCCACCTAGGCTCCAACATGCGCCAAGGTGGCTCAAACATGCCACTTGGCTCAAACATGCCAGGTGGCTCAAACATGCCACGAGACTCAAACATGCCAAGGTGGCTCAAACATGCCACGTGGGCTCCAATATGCCAAGGTGGCTCAACATGCCATCCAGGCACCAACATGCCACCACCATACCTAGGCTCAAACATGCCCGCGATGGCTCAAACATGCGGGGCTCCAACATGCCACCTAGGCTCCAACATGCCAAGGTGGCTCAAACATGCCAAGGTGGCTCAAGCATGCCAAAAGGTGGCTCAAGCATGCCAAGTGGCTCAAACATGCCACCTAGCTCCAACATGCCAAGGTGGCTCAGATCTGGGTGGCATGTTTGATCCATCTTGGCATGTTTGAGCCACCTTGGCATGTTTGAGCCTAGGTGGCATGTTTGGGCCACCTTGGCATGTTGGTTTGTGGCATGCTTGAGACACCTTGGCATGTTGGAGCCCACGGCATGCTTGAGCCAACTAGGTGGCATGTTGGAGCCCACGTGGCATGTTTGAGCCACCTTTGGCATGTTGGAGTTCTGGCGGGCATGTTGGAGCCCACATGGGATGTCCTATACCTTGGCATGTTTGAGCCTAGGTAGCATGTTGAAGCCTAGGGTGGCATGTTGGAGTTTGGGTGGCATGTCGAGCCTAGGTGGCATGTCCGAGCCACCTTGACATGTTTGAGCCTAGGGCGACATGTTGGAGCCTAAGCGCATGTTGGAGTCTAAGTGGTATGTTGGAGCCTAGGGTTGCATGTTTGAGCCACCTTGGCGTGTTTGAGCTTAGGTGGCGCGGTTTGAGAGCTACCTTTGGCATGTTTGAGCCTAGGTGGCATGTTGGAGTCTAGGTCTAGTCAAAACTTAACCTTGCTTATTTGGCATGCCATATCACCACTTAGAGTGCCACATCATCTTTTCCATACTATTTGTTGGTGCTACAAAGGGTAACGGCAAAGCCTTTGTCAAATCCTGGCCACTTGTGGCAAGGGGAGCAGTCCATAATATGAACACTACAGTTTTTCCATTGAGATGGAGACAAACACGCCCAAGAGTTTGCATATGGTCATTATCATGTCCACATCACCCATATCTTACCACGTCATCAAAACTTTCCCACATCACCTTATGGAAAACTAAAGTTGCACATTTTTGGATTTTTTGGGCTAGTCAAAAGTTGGCCTTGCTTATTTGGCATGACATGTCAAATGGCATGCCACATCATCATGTGCATGTCAACTGTGACTTCTCAGCCTAGTCAAAATTTGATATTGCTTAGAGAGATAAGTTTGGTCAAAATTTGGTATTGCTTAGAGAGCTAAGTTTGGTAAGTGTACGCCTAACTTAGATAAGGTTAGCTCAAATTAGCAATACTACATATATAAAGTTTCAACTTTGGTTTCGTCTTAAAATGATGGTTTAAGCAAACTTTTATCAGTTTATCAACATGATGGTTTATTTAGCCTTATTTTAATGGGATGTTTTCATCTTATTTTATGGGCCATTGATGGAGAGAATATTCGCTCTCATGTGCCACATCAATGGCCTCAGTTTTTTTTCCGCATTCAACCCATGAAAGGTTCAATGGTGCAAATCAAACGAAGAAGAAGTAATAGATCCAAGCACACATTGCACTAAAAAAATAAAGCCGAAGGTTTGAAGCGTGCTATGAAGGCTTGAAGCGCTTGAGGCGACAAATAGAGGCTGATTCCTGCTGCGACCAAACGGATTCCTCTTGCGGACAAACAGAGGCCCATCCAATTCTAATGCAATGCAATTTCATGCTATGTATTGAGATGCAGATTCAGAGCCAGAAAGAGGCAGCTTGCAGAAACATAGCGGAGATATGAAAGGAATGAAAACAGAGGCATCTTCCAAAGACATATTTCATCTCTCGGGCCTTCTTATTGAATCACAAGAATGCTAAAATTTATGGTAAAAATGCTGAAACTTAACGAGCCAGCTTCACGGTCGCTATATCACACGCGGATCACAATATTTCCTTCCAACCAAAGCCTGCACACACAAATGTTTCCTTCATAACTACAAACCCTTGGCCATATTTCGTTATGGAATGCCCTAATTTCCGTAGTTTAATGAAAGCAAAGGCGGGGAGCCGTGCATAGCCATGGCCAATCCGCAATCGGCCTAACCCGTTGTATCGCCAGAGATTCCAGTGCCCGCCGGACTAAAAAAAACGGGGCTCAAATAGAAACCACCGCGAGTTCTTATCCACGCCCATGAAATTCCGCTGCTTCCTTTTTCCAACCATGCCAAGAAAAACCAGCCACAATATACAACAATAAAAATTTTACATCTGAATGACAACAAGCTGCTCAAACATGCGAAAACATACGGTTTTGCATACAATACGTGCCAGGAATCATAGTTCCCACCATTGCGAGAATACCCTCCCCCAATACCAAACAAATCGGGCAAACTTAATTATACATAGAAATTTTCTTTTATGCTTTGTGTTCTCTTTGTGCCAGATGATCCTTGCCATGACCTTGCTATCATATGACATGCACAAACCTAATGCCAAACACACATAAACACATATAGAAAATTGTGTAAGACAAAAACAATTAAAGAAAATACCATAGAAAATTGTGAGAAAGCCAATTAAAAAAAACCCAAATAAACTACCGAGATGTGGTCTTATTTAACGGTTTGGATTTTGATCCAGAGCCTATTATTCTATTGGTCGGGCCGAATTCCCCTTCTTTGCCGCTTTGCATGCCATGTCTGTTTCCCCCCTTCGACTTCCTCATCCTCTGTCATTCTTCATCCTCCTCTTCGGCCTCTGCATATCCGCCCTCTGCACGTAGTTCTTTGGGGCTGCAAGCCGTTGGTCCTCTCTTATGATTCTTGTTTTCACGGTAAAGCCATGCTTACCGTAAGCAAGGCCATCTTCCCAAGGGTTCTTTGGCTTTTTGATCCAGTAAAAGTCCTCCTATAAGGATGCATATTATCTTGAAAGTCTTATTATGCTACCACATAAGATACAAGTTCCATCTCGAAGACATAGCATATAAAAAATGAAGAGAATTCTCGAAGATGGGTGGCCGTGAGCAGAGGGTTTTGTCGTCACCGGAAAACAACCAAGCCTTCGGCCATTGTTGTAACTTGTTTGGAGCAAATAGAACAAGATGATTCAGGGAGTAATCCGTGGCAGCAAAGGTTCCAGAGTAAATCCCCGGTGAGCAAAGGTTCCAGGCATAGTGTTTGCAAAAAGAAAGGCAGCTCTTCCTTCCCTTTTATTTTTGTGATTTGTCAGTCCTCCATTGTTTACGCCTATCTAATCTAGAATGTTTTTCTTTTTAGGTTCTACGTGGTCAAGATGAACCAATTATTCGCCGCTTTCGCCCACAAATTTATGTTCATAGTCCGAACTCATCAAGCTTCAAAGGTAAGTGATGTTCTTGGTTGCGTACCGATTCATTTTATTGCATTTGTTTCTTTTCTTTTACTTTGTCCTCCTTGTTTTCTTGTAAGCATGGCGAGGCCAAGGTGTCTGTGATTCCCTTGCTTTGGTTTGACAACGGTAGCGTATAATGGAGGTATTTTCCCTTAATACCTGCTGGCCGCAAAGCCACAATCGATGGGGTAGAGGTTCATTCCTACAGGTTAAATTCCTCCTGCCATTCTTGTTTGGTGTTGCTAAAAAGCTTCTGCCAGAAGTCTTTTCCTATGTTGTACCGCATATGCAGATAGATTTATATTTAGTGTTCCAAACTTTTTATTGTATGGGGAACTGATCCTCTTCTTTCTGCAGTTCTTTATCTGATGGTTACTCTACTTTTGCTGGGAACCGAGATCTACAGCAACTACTTCCTCAGCCAAAGAAGAGCTTCTTGTTTGAAGGTCATTCATGATGATTGACCAAAGCCTGTTCCTCACGATCATTGAAGAAGTAATTTACTCTTATAAAATTGTAATTCCACATAAGATACAAGTTCCATCTCAGTACATAGCATATAAAAAAAATGAAGAGAATTCGGGAAGATGGGTGGCCGGCAGAGGGTTTTTGTCAGCTGGAAAACAACCAAGCTCGGTCATTGTTGTAACTTGTTTGGAGCAAATAGAACAAGATGATTCAGAGTAATCCGCAGTAAAGGTTCCAGAGTAAATCCGGCAATCCGAAAGCAAAGGTTCCAGTGGCATAGTGTTTGCAAAAAGAAAGGCAGCTCTTCCTTCCCTTTTATTTTTGTGATTTTGCCGTCCTCCATTGTTTCTCGCCTATCTAATCTAGAATGTTTTTCTTTTTTTTTAGGTTCCGTGGTCAAGATGAACCAATTATTCTCACCGCTCACGCCCACAAATTTATGTTCATAGTCCGAACTCATCAAGCTTCAAAGGTAAGTGATGTTCTTGGTTGCGTACTATTCATTTTATTGCATTTGTTTCTTTTCTTTTACTTTGTCCTCCTTGTTTTATGAAGCATGGCGAGGCCAAGGTGTCTCGCGGATTCCCTTCTGTGGTTTATGACACCGGTAGCGTTATAATGGAGGTATTTTCCCATAATACCCGGCTGCCGGCAAAGCCACAATCGATGGGGTAGAGGTTCATTCCTACAGGTTAAATTCCTCCGCCATTCTTGTTTGGTGTTGCTAAAAGCTTCGCTGTAAGTCTTTTCCTATGTTGTACCGCATATGCAGATAGATTTATATTTAGTGTTCCAAACTTTTTATTGTATGGGGAACTGATCCTCTTCTTTCTGCAGTTCTTTATCTACTACCCCCTCAGCCAAAGAAGAGCTTCTTGTTTGAAGGCTGTTGCAGTAGCAGCCAAGCCTGTTCACAGATCATTGAAGAAGTAATTTACTCTTATAAAATTGTAATTCTATATTGATTTGGAGATCCCAATCTGTGGTGAATGGAAGTATAAAATATAAATCTATGTCATACTATAAATCTATGTCCTCTCCTGAAGCCCGGGGACATTCTACACCAAGAGGTCCACACTGTCAATTATGCTAATTCAATTGTTTTAAACCTTAACCATTGAATGCTATAATCTGACGTTAAAATTTAGATTGCAATCCATCAGTATTGTATAAATGAGAATGGAGATAACATGAATATATATTATGCTTTATGGACTTGTTTGGGTTCGATTCCCAAAAGGCTTTTTTTTTAACAATTAAAAAGATCCAATGCAAAATTCATAATATATTTAGCTTTTAAATTGTGGTTTATAGTAATTTTTTTTATTTTAATGTGTGCGATGTGTCAACATTTGATTTGATAGAAGATTTTTTTTCTACATGTAATAATAATGCTTTTTTATTTCAAAAAGTATGCCACGGTCCATATTTGATTAGCTAGAATAATGTTTTTTATTTAAAAAAGTATGCCACGGTCAATATCTCATTAGTTAAACAACCACATTAGAAACACACAATTTTTCTACATGGTATAATATTATCTTTTACATGTCCTTATTTTAGGAAAACTATAGCTAGATTTCAATAACACATGTAGGGTTTCAATCAAATTAAAAAAAAGGCCATACGTGATATTTTTTTTTAATTTTGCAAAAAAACAACACTTGAAACAACATGTCCATATTAGAAATAGAACACTTGAAAACATCAATTTTCTATTTCCTACGTGTTCTTTCTTTGTAGTGTTTTATTTCTAGTGTTGTAATTTAGTTTTTCAGTGTAGTAAAATTAAAATCTACACGCTATTTTAAAGCTAAACAATGCATGGTTCCGCCAAAAACAACAAAGGAAGGAAAAAAAGTACACGTTGACAAAAATTCACAAAAACCATGTCAATTTTTTCTACGCAGTGGATTTTTCCATGCAAAAGACCACACATGGGAAATTTCTGCCAAAACCACTGCCTCTTTGTGCAAATCCGATAAACGGGCCACGCGGACTTTTGGGCCATTTTGGTGTTGTTTTTGGCATAAAACAACACTTCCGTACAACTAAAAAACAACTGTGGACCAAAAATTGGGGTCAGTGTGTGATGTGCAAGCTCAGGCATGTACTCTTGATGAAGAGCGTGTGTTTGAGCATGATCAGCCGTAGGGGTTGTTATCCCTAAGCAACCATTGAAGGGTGGGGTCACCCCGATAGTTCCGCGGGTGGCCCATCCCGAAATCTCCCCGCGGTATCACCTCGATAGAAATCATGAAAAATGTAAGCCATGGGTGAACAACCTCAAGGTGATGAACCGGATCTTCGCAGCGGAATGAGATCAAAGACTAAAAGGGCAATGCAGACACCTTTGTCTTCAATAGAGAGTTCCGCCAACCAAGAAAATCTGCGGCGCTAAGAGAATATCCACGGACCATCAGCCCCATGCCACTTCAGAAAAAGAGGTGGCGGCGGCAAACCACATAATCCGTGATAGCGTGAAGGAACCGGAAATCAACAAAAAGTGTGTTGCTAACGATGGTGATATAGCCGCCCGCTTTTGGTCGAGCCCCCATCGCCAGATCAAATAGCATGTCAGAAGTTGTTCGAGGTCACGATCCTCGTGGTCCTTTCTAACATATGGATCGGTCACGGACCCGCTTCGAAGTGTTAACCCGCGGAGGAGGATTGCCCAGAGCATTGAGTCGGCACCTGCAATCTCCGCTGGCCATCAAGAAGTTTCGCTTCAACCTCCGTAGTCGCCGATCTTGAGGGATGTGAGCCGAGAAGTCTCAAGGTGGAGAGCCGAGCCGCCAAAGAGGCAATTTGAGCGCCACGCCTGTAAGGTGTTGAACTTGAGTGTCAGACTTTCACAAAGCTCTGAGTACAAGGCATCGAGCTTAGCAATATCTTTCTCCTTGTCACCAGAGGGTGTCTTTGGACTTGTTTTGGTCCAATAAGTCCTGAATTTCGGATTGATCCCCGAATGGCACTTTTTGAGATCTATGCGGCCCCGTAAGAGAGCCCCGCGGCTTTTCTTGAAGTTGGGCTTCCAAAGTTTGAACTTGTGCGCTTGCCAGCCTTTTGAAGGTCATGGTGAACCGTGATCCGAGGCCGCCAGGCCGTGGTGAACCCTATTCATAAGAGCTTTGGGATTCTTTGTAACTTTAGAACAACAAAATTTGAGCATCCTCGCCGATATCGACATACAACAAATGACGAGGGTGCCGGTGGTGGTGGAGCCCGCCGTTGCCCTGGTTTATGGCGTTTTGTGAGACATGGTGTGAACTGAAATGCTTGATTCTCAGAGGGAGGAGGAGACAAAGGATATGGGAGTGCTGGAATTATGACATGACCAGAGGAAGAAGGGCGCGAAGTGCCGACTTGGTGAGTCCGAGGAAGGGACCACTGAAAGTGGAATCATGAGAATGAGGAGGTGTGGGAGGAAAGTAATGACGATAATGGCTTGAAGGTGGCCTCCCACGTAAACTTCAGAAATAGAAGTGGCAGCCCAAGACGGTCCCCACTTTTTGAGAAGACTGGTAGAACAAAGAATTGGGGCCAATCAATGTGGTGGTTGGAGGCGAAGTAGCGCTGAGCACAATATTATAGAAAGGCTTATTGATATAGGTGTTCTTGATAGAATACCCAAGGAACTTTTCGCCACGTAAACTTAACAAAAGTTTCATGGGGTTTGTCTATATTTGTCGCGATGCACATTGGGCGTGATAAGGAGGTGCACCAAACTCGACATCTAGATCCCGTATGGCGCACCAAGATAAACAAGGGGTTTGCAAAGGAATATGGAATACCTCTGAAATCGTGTTGAGTCAAAAAAATGGTGGTGCCATCGACCACCGTGGTGTATCCATGCGGGCCGTTGACGATGTTAGCGGCGAACCGCCTAACCGGGTCGATTTGGAGCCGGTTCCATTTGAGAGAATTCGTGAAAGTTTCGGGCGCTCGCGACTTCACGATTCGGCCAACAAGGGCTTCACCGAAAGCTGGCCAAGAAAGATACATGCACTAAAAAGAGCCGGGTTCCCCGGAGCAAGAGTTTGAACTGTAGAAAATTTTGGTGCAGCCATGGCAAAAGATTTGGCGGAAAAGAACAAAGATTCAAAGGCGGAGGACGAAGGCAAAGAACGGAGGACGGCGCGCAGAGGGTCGAAAAGGTTTAGGGCGCCGCAAATGGAGGCTTAAGGGTATGATGAGGGCTAAACAAATACCATGGATGGTGCCGATGTCGAAAGATGCCAAGGAGGCGATGGAGAGGCAAAAATTTTGGCTAAGTCCCCAAACAACAAAGGGAGAAGCAATGAACGGTGGAGATGAGACGGAGAGAATGATCGGATGTGACAAAATAAAAGACACATATTAATGTTTGACTCCGGCATGAAAAGAAGCAATGGCATTTAATGCCGGCAACTCGGCGGGATATCATTAAAACGAATGTGTCGAGGGTACCATGGCGAAGATATGCTACGGAGAAAAGATTCTCGCTTTAGAAACAAATTTTGCATTGTAAAACACGCTGGCGAAGTTTTTATTGGTCCACATCGACAAGGAGTTCCTCGATTGGCTATATAAGACGAACCGGGAGTGAAAACGAAGACATCCGATGGCGCCAAAGATGGTCACCGCCGGTTTGAACGAAACGCACTATGCCCACTAACCGCCGAGAGTGGATTACCCGCAAGATGGATTGTCCGACCTCTTCGGCCGCCACAATCGCGGGCCCGAGAATGGATGGTGTGGTGTGCCGATGGTCGAACATCCCGATCCTAAGACCAACGGATGGAGGTGGTTCTCGACCTTCGCTGACCCCGAAAGGTAACCTCTACCACCTCCTTTCGCAAGATCACCTCAAGCCCGAACCCCGAGTAGAGGGTTTTTCTTCTTAGGTTTTAGTAGATAGGGCTTTGAGCCCGCTTTTGTATATAGGGCGCGTCCATAGCGAAATAGCCGGGTCGCGGCCTCACATTTTGTAAAAATTTCCACCTATAATATAATATGCCGCCATTTAGTCACTATCTCGCTGTGTTTGCGCCTTGAATCAGACTGCTTATTTATTTTCACTTGCCGTGGTATGAAATGTTTTGAGGCTTAAAGCCATTAACCGTAGGTAATGGAGTTCCATCTAACTCAACCACCGGAAAACACTGGGTTGAACCACTTGAACACTTGATAAGGGCCAAGCCATCAAAACTTAAGCTTACCCAAAAATTTTTGTACCGAGAATCATAAAGAAGAACCAAATCTCCTTCTTTGAATGTTTTTGTCTTCGACGCTTGTCATGTAGAGATTTTTGCAACCGCTGTCCATGAAGAACACCTAATATAAGCATCCCTTCAAGTTTCATCCAACCTGCTCCAATTGATAGACCTTTTCTTTGAGTGCAAAGAAAGGATTATGGGCAAGAGCTGCTTGAAAACGGGAGTGTTGGAAGGATGTATTCAAACGGCATGAGAGCTTTTTGACCATAAACCAATTTGAAGGGAGTGTGACCTCAGAAGCTATTTTGAAACAAGTATTGTAAGCCCAAAGAACAAAGAGGGAAGCTTGTTTTGCCGGGCCATGGTGAAGCGCCACAAATTTTCTTGAGAATTGTGACCAGAGTTTTGTTGGTGCTTTCCAAAACCATTGCCTTTGAGGATAGTAAGGGGTGCTCTTGTGATGATGTATCGAGATAATCCGCCAGCCCTTGATGGTATGATTGATAAAATGGACACCGCGATCACCGACCAGCCCGCGGGCAGCCAAATCGCTGCGATAATTTGTTGATAGAGGACCTTGGGCCGTGCTTTGCCGCAGTTGTTGTCCGGAAGTGCAAGCTTCCGCCCATTTAGTAGCGAAGTCGCTGAGAACCGTATCGTAGCGGCACGGGTGTGCCGCGGCAGAGGATCGATGGGTCCCACAAAATCCATTCCCCATTTGCTGAAGGGAAGTGGCGTATTACCGGGCGCCAAGGGAAGAGCCGCCACGGCCGTGGGCCGCCCCACACGCCGCAAGCATCACACGCGGCGGCGCATGAGCTGCCTTTGAAGAGCGCAATCAAAAATACCCAGCTAGAAGGATTTTGGCGTGTCGGGGTGTCACCATGAAAATGACCACCACCTAGCCCTTGATGAGCTTCTGACAATATCCGAACTTCATGAGGTAGAACACGTTACGCCGGGCGATGGTATCCTTACCCTTTTGTAAAGATGTCCCCGCAACCATGGTGTAGTCACCGACGCCGCGAGAAATTGATAACGACGGATTGTCGCTTGGGCATGAGAGAGCCGCCATGTCCTCCGGTGGAAGAGCCCCGCGGAGGGAGGTAATCGCTGAAAGTCATGGAACCAATGTGGTGTTGCCGTGACTAAAAAGAGTTGAGCGCCGTGAAAGGCGCCCGAGACTCCAAAGGAGGGATCATCCGTGGTGGATGCGCGAAAGATAATCCGATAACATGAGATTTGCCGCCTTGTGAACAATTTCAAAAGGGGCAAATTTTGAGAAGAAGGACCCAACGAGCAATGCGCCCGTGGGCGGGATTTGTTGATCAAATAAAGGAGTGCTTGGTGGTCAACAAAGAATTTGATCCGATTGCCCAAAAGGTAGTGACGGAAGCGCTGGACACGTAAAATGAGACCCAAAGCTTCACGCCTGCGGGCAGTAATAGTTGCGCCAAATAGAATTGAGTTTTCCGGGCGATCGGGTTTGGTTTGTCAATGCAGCGATCATATTCTTGAGAAAGAACAGCTCCAATAGCAAACGCCGAGACATCGACATGAACATAAAAGGGCTTGTCCCATTGAGGAGGAACAAGAACCGGGCCCCGAGTAAGCAAAAGCTTCAACCAGTTGAAAGCAAAGATCCGGCCGGGAATTCCAAGCCCGTGGATTCATCACCCGTGAGTTTATGAATGGGATCCGCAATGGCTCGCTAGTCCGTGAATGAAGGTGGAGTAATAATTGACCTTACCCAGAAAGAGCGCGTCTCCTTGATATTGGCCGGTGCTTGAGTTTGGAGCACACAATCGATTTTGGCGTGATCTCGGGTGATACCGCGCCATCGACAACGCGTCCTAAATGTAACACCCGAGGTGACACAAAAGGTGCATTTCTCCGATTGAGACTAATGCCTGACTCATCACATTTCGAAAGACGAAGTTCCAATTTATCCAAATGGTCAGCCATGGAACCAGAGAAGCGCAGAAGTCATCTTGAAAAATTTGTAAGAAGGGATTTTCCTTCATAAAATCATGAAAACTGAGAGCATGATGCGCTGAAACGTGGATGGAGAGTTTGATAAGCCAAAAGGAACCACCTTGTAGGCAAAAAGTGACCTACCTGGGTGGTGAAAGTAGTCTTGAGTTGATCAGATTCTTTGATTGAGATCCGATTGTAGCCGTAAAACCATCCATGAAGGAGTACATCTCATGTCCAAATGAACCTCTTCCGTAACCTCGGTCCGTGAAGGGAAGTGGAAAATGATCACGCCCGCGGGCCTTATTGAGTTTTCAGAGTCCACGCAAACGCCGATCTTACCATTGTGTTTGAGTGCAATGACGATGGGGCTCACCCATTCGTAATGTTTGACCTCATAGATCAAACCCGCAGCAAGGAGTTTGTCAATTTCCCGCCTTTGACGATCACGGTAATTGGGGCTTGAGCCTGCATCGCCGCGTTGCTATACCGACGGCATCCGACGGTAGGAATGGTGAGTTCCCCCGCGCTTTGTTGATTCCTCAAGATCTCAGAGCTCCAGGCGAAAATGTGTTTGAACTTTTGAAAAGCGACGACCCCGCTACGATAGGGGGTTGGAAGATTGGCAGCAAGGCGACACAGTCGATTGTTGCCTACGCCCACGATCTCACTTCGTGAGTCCGGAATATGGGGTATCACTTCGTCCCGGACAATGTGTGCATGAGGTTGAAGCATAACAGATGCGCGGCACTCTCAAGCGGGTGAAAAGAGAGAGGTTGCTGAGTTTCATCAAGCGCAGGTTGCGCCATGACAAATAAGTGGACATCTACAGAGCCGCAGGAGATTCCACATCTCAAAAGTGATCAACCCGCTGAATTCGATTGCAAGGAGCCGTAAGGGTCAAGCAAAGCAGCCAACAGCCGGTCCCGATCAAGGGTCATTTCTCCCCAAGAATCAAAGATATTCGGGTAGGATGACAGAGGCGCACTCAGCAGTGGAGCCCGAACTTGATAGATATTTTGGGCGCCCTCGAATCGGGTGGCTCTGAGAGAGAGGGTTCAAAGATTGTCGACGGAAATGATTTTGCCTGCTTCCAAGTCCATGGTGGCATTGAGGTGACTATCTCGCGGATGACTAACCCATCCGTGGCCCAAGAATGGATACCTTTTGGCCCGGCGGAGAAAAGGTCCGCCGACCAACATTTCATAATCACCGGATCTTCTCCACCTTCCAAACACCAAATTCCAAGGGGAATCTGAGATCACCAATGTTGATGTGAAGAAGAGGCGTGACGCCTTTGAGGTCGCGGCGGATATGGCCATTAGCCAATTTGATGTCATATGGGGCACGATAGAGTTGTTTGATGCCCATTTGTTTGCGAGTTTTATCCGTGATGAGATTGACCGCTTACCTCCGGCCAATTTGAACATGATTGACTTGTTGATTGCCCACCGTGGCATGTACCGTGGGGAGTAGAGGTAGCAAAACAGCCCCAACCAAAAAACAAATGGGTGGTAATCGGTCCCTTGAGAGCGTGACGTAGTTTCAAAATTGTGGCCAAACTTAAAGGAATTTTGATTTTTGCTAGTTCCTCTTGGAGTTCCGTGAGGCACATGAGAAAAAAAAGATCTGCAGGATCCACAGGTGCCGGAGTGCGGGTAATGAAGCAAAGAACTTTTTGAGTAGGTCAACCTCAGCAGCTATATTTGGATATGTCCGAGAGCGTGGAGGTTGAGACGGGAAGGGGCTTTTTGTCTTTGTTGAGCTCGGTAGTGGCATGAACATTAGCCAACGCGGCGGCCTTCAAGCAGCTTGCATGAGGTTCGCAATGCTTTGGCGAACTTTAGGCATGACATGCATGAGTTTCTCCAAGTCGCAAAGTGAACCTTTTTTTTCTTCTTCATGAGGTATGGTGTCGACAAAGAAAAGGCAAAGCCGCACCATTAGGAATAATGGGTAAGGGACGGACGCCTCGGTTCAAGCGTGGAAACCAAACCAACCCCAATTTGATGGTCGGACCGAGGATTAAGAGCCCCAAAAATTTCTTCCCGTGCTTGTTGATCCATCCGAGGTTGATTGGCGTGAGCTGGTTGATAGCGTGATTGCCGAGGCGCCGCGAGGTGGCTTCCGAAGAACAGACGCGCCTTGTTTGCCATTAGCAATCCGTAGTTGGTAGGCCGTGAGGCGGACCGATGTGGTCTGATTTGTGCCAGAAGCCGCACTTAACTTGTGGAAGTTGAGGACACGCTGCGGGTGGTATGACCCCCATTCGCGATGTGCTGATAACACCGAAGCCAAGGATCAAAAAGGACGACGGTGTTGGGTCCCCGCTGTTGCCCCCGCGGTCGATAGAGTTGATTGGGTTGCGCCCCGCAGCGGTGGCCGCCGATATTGCATTGGTGCCGAGGTGTGGTTTGCACTTGATAAACCATCTTGTTGCGAAAGGTGTAGGATGGGTGCGAAAGTGCACTCTTCCGCGGCATGATTGCACATGTTGTATCTTTTACAATGAGGCGGGCCATTGGTGGAGTTGCACTCATTCGCCAAGTGGCCTTGATATTTGCGTGATATGGCACCGTGATCCGATCGCGGCGGATTGGCGGTTGAGGTTGAACAAAAAGCCCCGGGAACCATGACGGGGGAATGAAAGGGAGCTCCCCGAAGAGCCATGCCACGGAGGAAACATTGACCGAAAGTGATTGACAAGATCGATAGCCCGCCCAAGGTCTTCCGCGCAGTATTCAGCCATGAGTCTGGATAGCCGGAGGAAGTCCTTGGAGAAACCAGACCAAGATCCGCTCGCGGTGGGGGTATTCCTTGAGTTTGGCCGAGCGTACGTGAAGTCGACCGCAAAATCCCCGGCAGACTGCGGGCTCTTGTTGAAGGTCATTGAGTTGCTTGAGATGAAGCCGATCATCATCCGCGGGTCCCATAGTGAGAAAGAAAAAAAGCGCTTCATTTCTGACCAATCTTGTTTCCAAAGTGGCTTTGTTGGACATGAGCCATTGATGAGGAGAGCCACGCAGGTGGTGGAAAAGATGTGGAATGTCGGGCTTGAGGTTGCGCGATGACCATTCAGACAGCAGCCGTAGCCTCAAATTCTTCCATGTGGCCCCCCGAGCACTTTGGTCTAAGGGTTTGCCTTTGTGTTGCCAAAGGTAGGATAAGTCCACCTTAAGGGTCCGGAAGGTAGAGGTAAAAAGTGCCGGGCTGGACAGAACATGATAGTGAGGATATTGAGGTGGAGTTGGCGGGCATGGTGCCCGAAAGACCCCGGGATGAAGGGGTTGCGAGGTGGAGGTACCGGAGGTGCCCGATCATTGGTTTTGAGGCCTCCGGTTGTAAACAGGAAGAGTGTTGGGAAATGTAGGAAAGGAAATTCCCCGGTAGGCTAAAAGAGACATGTGGATATCCCCACCCACCCTGGGGAGATGATGGTTGTGAAGGAAGAGGCGATGGCCCCGGAGTGATGAATGTAGGCATGATCGTGGGTATGAAAGTAAGGTTGAGAAGGTTGAGCCCCGATAGGGCCCCCGATAGTGATGAGGTGGACCGAGGCCGTGGAGTAATGTTTGCACGCTTTGGGGCGGGAACCGGACGACAGACACGAGGGTGGGTGGCGCCGACCGAGCCTAAGACCGAATGTGGTCAATCAATGTCGTAGCTGATCCATACATGTCGCGGAACAGCCTTCCCTTCGGCGATGTCGCCTCCAAGCGAGATGCCGCTCGAGAAAGGAGTTCTTCCCCGGCGTGAAGTTTTGGACAGACATGGCGATGGAAGAAATGAGGATCGAATCACCCGGCAGCGGGGCGATGCTGTTTGGGGTCCGTTCGAACGCCGGGCAAGACAGCCCTCCTCGTGGAGGACCCTTGATCTACCAGAGAATCCGGGACTATGTCACGCCGGGATTTGCAAGAAAAGAACAAGAAGAAGAAAAACAGAACAAAGGAGAATAATGAGAGGAAAATGATAAGCTTCCTTGATAGCAATGATGAACATACATGAGCTCTACTTGTCGAGAGAAGACTCGAAAAGAGACAAAACTCAAAACTCGCTCTCTACTCATGTGCTAGCTCTACTCATATATAGTACAATGGCCTTTGTGTTTGGGGTCCGGGTTCGAACTCCTCGAAGACACCCTCTGGAGGACCCGCGGATCTAACAGAGAGTCCTGGGACTATGTCACACCGGGATTTGGCCGAAAGAGAAGAAAAGAAGAAAAACAACAAATGAGAGAAATATGATAAGCTTCCTTGATATCAATGATGAAAATACATGAGCTCTCGCAATAGAGAGAAAACCGAAGGAGACAAGACTCAAAACTCATCTAAAAACTTATGAGCTAACTCTACTCATATATATAGTACAATGGCCTTGGGGCCCAATATAGACACTCGACCGGATCTCGTGCCGACCCGAAGGAGGCCTGATTTGCAGGAATGTTGGCGGTGCCTCTTGAAGTGCCTAGAATCACGCTGACGCCGACGCTGGCAGACAGGTCAGCCACTTTGTCCGAAGGGCGCTTGTTGTTGAACCAAAGGCTTTGATCATGGGTCGCCGCTAGTCTTCATGAGCCTTGGATGTCCGGACCCGCGGGTTGACCGAGGATCCTTGAGCTTGACCTCGGTCCGTCAGAGGCATGAATAGTCCCATCAGAGGCACAGACTAACACTCCCCCACCAAACCACACTCGTGAAAGTGAAGAAAAGGAGGAAGCGCTTTGAGGGCTGAAGCCATCGGGCTCTGAAAGTGATCCTCACTGAGTGAGGTCGGCACCATTATGGTACCGGCCGATGAGATCTTGGCGATTGAAGAGCTTGAGGTGTTTTTTGGCCAAGGGCGTGATCAGCATCAATAAGAAAAACGAGCTGCACCATGTCTTCGCGCAAGCTAAAAAACTTATGGGCTCAAGAAATGTACCGACATTCCATGAGGAGACAGTCCGTCCCAAGGCCAAAGGCACCGACCGCCGGCATTTGGATTGGGTAAAGTGAAAAATGGGACGCCGATTTAAGGAGCTTAGCAAAATGCATTTGAGGGCAGCGAAAAACCGCTTGAAGATGGACGTAAGGATCGTGAGGTGGAGGCATTCCGCAAGAAGGTGTTGAGACCATGAAGCGATCCGCCGCCGCCAACCACGCCATTAGTAATGTAGATCCAATTGGTGGTGTTGTCCGTAGTGGCACCTTCTTCCCAATGTGAGCGCGAACAAAACGCGGGATCCCACCGGAGATCCGGCCGAGATCCGAGGTGGTGTCCAGCCGCATGACCATCCATGACCTTGGTCCAAAAAGGAAGGCGCCAATCGAAGTCAGAACCCGGGCGGGAGGTACACCTGTGGAAGCATAGGGAGAAGGAACCATGCCCGTGGGCGGTTGCCGAGCGGTCTCCCCCGAATCGACCGACAAGATCCGGATCAAGAGCCCGACACCAACGATCCCAAAGAGAAGGAGAGAGCCGAGAGTTGACAGAGGGCTATCCTATCCCGCGGGGACCGCCTTGCTATCCAACGTAGCTTGTAATCGATTGTAGCCAGCCGAGGTGTCAGATATAAATTTGTGCATAGGGAAGATCTTCTGATGTCCTAGATACTTCCTAATTTGTTGCAGCCCGGCCAAGCCGAGAGATAAATGATTGGCAAGCCGTGCATGTACCGATGAAGAGTTTGGGTCCGAAAGCAGATCCGCAAGATATGGATTGTTATCCCGAAGCACCCATTGCACGCTGGGGTCACCCCCGAAAAGTCGGGCGCGGCCCATTTCCAAAGTTTTCCCCGTATCACCCGTAGAAATCATGAAAGATGTAAGCCATGGGCTGAACCACTCAAGGTGAGAAAGTCCGGATCGCACATGTTGTATGAGATCAAAGACAACAAGGGCACAAAGCACAACCCTTTGTCTTCAATGGAGAGTTCTGGCCAACCGAAAAAATCAGCACGGCCGCCTGGGATATCCATTGTAGGCCATCACCGCCACCACTTTGAAAGGAAGAGGTGGCGCCGAAAGCAACCACATAATCATGATAGCGTGAGGGCGCCGGGAAGTCAACCGGCATTCGTTAAGAATTGCGCCGAAGGCCAAGTTTTGCTTGAGCCTCATCGCCAGATCAATAGCTTGTCGCAGCTGTTGTTCGAGATCACGAATCCGATTATCCTTTTCGAGTAGCAGCGGATCGTCACGAATTCGCTTCGAAGAAGGATTGACCCGAGGAAGATTTCCCGGTGTATTGAGAGACGCACCGCAATCTCCGCCATCTAGTATTTTCTTCGCTTCACCTCCTCCGTAGTTGATCTTGAAGAGAGGTGAGCCGAGAGGTCCAGGTAGAAAGCCGAGCCGGCCAAGGAGGCGACTTTGAGCGCCCCGCCGAAAGATTTTGAACTTGAGTGCTGAAATTTTCACACAGCCCGAAAGTACAAGGCATTGAGTTTAGCAATATCTTCATCCTTGGTACTCGTGAGAGCGGCTTTGGACTTGTTGTGCTCCAATAAAGTCTGAATTTCGACCGAGCCGAGCCCGCTGATCCGCGAGTTGGTCGACTTGAGCTTGTGTACTTTTGAGATCCGCATGAGCCCTGTAAGAGAGCTTCATGCTTGTCTTGAAGTTTGGCTTCCAAAGTTGCAACTTGGGCGCTTGCAGCTTTGAAGGTCTTGGTGTACCGCATCGAGGCCTCGAAAGTGCTCATGAACCCCGCCATAAGAGCCGCCTTGGGATTCTTGAACTTAAGAGCAAAGCAGCCTTGAGCATCCCCGGGCCGATATCGATACAACAACCGATGAGGGTGTTGTGGTGGTGGAACCGGCCGCTGCCTCGGGTTTGGGAGGTCCGGGGAAAAATGGTGTGAAGTGGATGGTGTAGCGAGGAAGAGACAAAGGACATGAGTGTGACCGTGGTCATGACCAGGGAAGATGGGCGGATGTGCCAACTTGGTGATTGATTGGAAGGGAGCTGAGTGGAATTATGAGAATGTGGTGGTGTGGGAGGGAAGTAATGATGGATGAGGGCTTGAAAGTGCCCTCCCACGTAAACTTCGTAAATGGAAGTGGTACCCCGGCTCGGCGGTCCATTTCTTGGAGAAGACGATAGAACATCATTTGGGGCCAATCTATGTGGTGTTTGGAGTGTGTAGCGTTGAGGACCAGGTTATAGAAAGGTTTATTGATATGGGTGTTCTTGATAGAATACCCAAGGAATTTTCGCCACGTAAATTTAACAAAGGTCTCGTGAGGCTTGTCGATATTGGTCGACGATGGACATTGGCATGATAAGCGTGTGCACCAAACTCGCGGACATCAATATCCCGTATAGCGCACCATGATACACAAGGAGTGTGCAAGGGAATATGAAATACCTCAGAAATCAAATGTTGAGTCAATGAAATAGTGGTGCCATCGACCACGCTGGTGTAACCTTGCGGGCTGTTGACAATATTGGCGGCGAACTGGCCGCGAATCGGGTCGATTTAGGAGCCTAAGTTCCATTTGAGAGAATTCGTGAAGCCGGTGTCATTCAAAATAACTTTTTATTGGGGCCAACAAGGGCTTCACCGAAAGTGGGCCCAAAAAAGATACAGATGCAAAAGGGCCGGATCCTTGGGAGCAAAGAACTTGAAGTGTAGAAAATCTTGGGGCAGCCATGGGAATGATGTGCTGAACGAAGAGAGATGCCAAAGGCGGAAGACGAAAAGTCGAAAGCACGGAGGACTAAGGGCGCAGAGGAACGGTAAAAGGTTTGTTTTAGGGCTTATAAACCGAGGCTAAGAGGTATGAAGAGTGCGAACGGGAACCGCTGATGATGCCAGTGTGTCAAAAGATGCGAAGAAGGGGATTGAGAGGCAAAATTTTGGCTAAGTCCCCAAAAACGTAAGGGAGAAGCAATGAACGGTGAGGATGAGACGCGAAAGAAAGATCGGATGTGACAGATGGCAAAGGACATCCATTAATGTTCGACGGGCGTGGAAAGAAGGAAATGGCATTCAATGCCGGGTAACTCGGCGGGATATCATTAAAAGGAATGTGTCGAAGGTACCATGGCTAGATATGCGGCGGAGAACAGATTCTCATTTTAGAAACAAATTTTGCATTGCAAACACGCTGGCGATTTGTGTGATTGGTCCACGCCGACAAGGAGTTCCTCGCCTGGCTATATAAGACTAACCGAGAAAACAAAGGCATCCGATGGCGCCGCATATGGCCGCCGCCGCTTGAACGAAGATTGCACCATGCCCACTAACCGCCGAATGGATCACTTGTAAGATGAATTGTCCGATCTCGGCGCCGCCACAACCGTGGCATTTGCATGGATGGCCGGGTGTGCCGGGATGGCTGAACATCCCACCCAAGACCAACGGATGGAGGTGGTTCTCACCTTCGGATCCGAGCGTAACCTCTACCATCTCCTTCCGCATCACCTCGCCCCCGAACCCGAGTAGAGGGTTTTTCCTCTTAGGACTTAGTAGATAGGGCTCGAGCCCGCTTTTGTATATAGGGCGCGCCTATAGCGAAAAATAGTCGGGTCAGGCCTACATTTTGTAAAAAAAAATTCCACTATAATATAATCTACCGCCTTTCTAGTCACTTTCTCTCGGGTGTTTGATTCTTGAACTGCTCTCGTGTGTGGATGTTCACTTTCGTGGTGATGAAATGCTTTGAGACGAAAACCATTAACCAATGTAGGTAATGGAGTGCCATCTAATTCAGCTAGTTGGAAAACGCTTGGTCTAACCACTTGAACAATTTGATAAGGGCCAAGCCAACGAAACTTGAGTTTACCCGGAAAATTTTTGTACCTGGAATCATAAAGAAGAACCAAATCTCCTTCTTTGAATGTTTTTGTCTTCAAACGCTTGTCATGTAAAGATTTTTGCAACCGTTTTCCATGAAGAACACGAAGATAAGCATCCCTTCGAAGTTCATCCAACTGTTCTAATTGATAGACCCGTTCTTTGAGAGCAGCTGGTGGATTATGAGCAGTAGCCAGTTGAAAACGGAGTGTTGGAAGGATGTATTCAAAGGGCATGAGAGCTTCCCCGACCATAAACCAATTTAAAAGGAGTGTGACCCGAAAGCAATCTTGAAACAAGTATTGTAGGCCCAAAGAACAAGAGGGAAGTTTTGTCTCCGCCAACTGCGTGGGAAGCTGCCACAAATTTTCTTGAGAATGGTGACCGTGAGTTTTGTTGGTGCTTTCTCGCCAACCCATTGCCTTGAGGATAGTAAGGTGTGCTCTTGTGATGATGTATCCGGAGATAATCCGCCGCTCTTTGATAGTATGATTGATGAAATGAACACCACTCTGCCACCGACCAGCCCGCGGGGCAGCCGAATCGCGGATGATTTGTTGATAGAGGACTCTAGCCGTGCCTTTAGCCAGTTGTTGTCCGGAAGTGCACAAGCTTCCGCCCATTTGGTGGCGTGAGCAAAGAGAACCGAATGTATCGCACGAAGTGTGCCTCGCAGAGGATCTATAGGTCCCACAAAGTCCATTCCCCATTTGTCAAGGGAAGTGGCGCGGGCGACCGGCGCCAAGGGAAGAGCGCCACGGGTCGTGGGGCCCCCACCCGCCGGGTAAGCGCCACACGCGGGCGGGCGCGTGAGCATCTTTGAAGAGCGTGGGCCAATAATACCCGGGCGAGAAGGATTTTTATGCGCGCCGTGGTGTCACCATGAAAATGACCACCACCGGTGCCCTTTGATGAGCTTCTAACAATGTCCGAACTTCATGAGGTAGAACACATCGTCGGGGATGGTGTCCTTACCCTTTTAGAGATGTCCCAAAACCATGGTGTAGTCACGGACCTCTCTGGAGAAATTGATGGCGAATTTGGATTGTCGCTATGGAAGAGAGCGCCTCGCCTCTTCCGTGGAAGAGCACCCGTGAGGAGGTACCGCTGAAAATCATGGAACCAATGTGGTGTTGCCGTGACTAAAAAGTTGAGCATCGTGGAAGGCGCCCCGAGACCCTCATATGGATCATCCGCGGTGGATGCGAAAGATAATCCGAATAACATGAGATTTGCCACTTTATGAACGATTTCAAAAGGAGCAAATTCTTGAGAAGAAGGACCCAACGAGCAATGCGCCCGTGGGCGTGGACTTGTTGATCAAATAGAGGAGTGCTTGGTGGTCCACAAAGAACTTGATTTGACCGCCCAAAAGGTAATGACGGAAGCGCTGGACACGTAAAATGAGACCCAAAGCTTCACGCCCGCGGGCGTAATAGTTGGCGCCGCCAGAATTGAGTTTTCACCGGGCGAAGCGATTTGGTTTATCGGGCAGCGATCATATTCTTGAGAAAGAACAGCCCAATAGCAAACGCCGGTGACATCGACATGAACGCGAAAGGGCTTGTCCCATTGAGGAGGAACAAGAACCGGGTGCCCGAGTAAGCAAAAGCTTCAACCGTTGAAAGCAGCCCACCGGGAATTCCAAGCCCGTGTGGATTCACACCCGTGAGTTTATGAATGGGATCCGCAATGGCCGCCACCCGTGTATGAAGGTGGAGTAATAATTGACCTTCCCGTGAAAGAGCGTGTTTTCTTTGATATTGGCTGGTGCTTGAGCCTTGAGCACAATAACGATTTTGGCAGATCGGGTGATTCCCGCTTTTTCGACAACATGGCCTAACGTAACACCGTATGACGCGAAAAGGTGCATTTCTCGATTGAGACTAATGCCTGACTCATCACATTTCTCGAAGACGAAGTTCCAATTTATCCAAATGGTCAGCCATGGAACCGTAGGCGCGAGAAGTCATCTTGAAAAATTTGCAAGAAGGGATTTTCCTTCATGAAATCATGAAAAACCGAGAGCATGATGCGCTGAAATGTTGAAGGAGAGTTGGATAATCCAAAAGGAACCACCTTGTAGGCAAAAAGTGATTTTACCGGGTGGTGAAAGTGGTCTTGAGTTGATCAGATTCTTTGATGGAGATCCGATTGTAGCCGAAAAACCATCCATAAAGGAGTACATCTCATGTCCAGCCACTTCTTCCGTAACTTGGTCCGTGAAGGAAGTGGAAAATGATCACGCCCGGCCCCATTGAGTTTCCGATAGTCCACACGCACGCCGGATCTTACCATTGTGCTTAAGGGCAATGACGATGGGGCTCACCCATTCGAATGTTTGACCTCATAGATCAAACCCGCAGCAAGGAGTTTGTCAATTTCCGCCTTGACGCCATCACGGTAATTAGGGTTGAGCCGGTATCGCCGCTGCTACACCGGTCGCATCATCGATTTGGTAGGAATGGTAAGTTCCCCAAGCTTTTGTTGATTCCCCAAGATCTTTGTAACTCCAGCGAAAATGTGTTTGAATTTTTGAACAAATGCGGACGGCCCCCTGCTACGATAAGGAGCCGGAAGGTTTGGCGTAATGCGACAAAGTTGATTGTTGCCAACGCCCACAATCTCCACTTCGAGTCCGAATATGGGGTATGACTTCGCGATCCCGACAATGTGTGCGGAGGTTGGAGCATAACCGATGCGCGGCACTTTTGGCGTGGTGAAAAGAGAGGTTGCTCGCCATCTATAAGTGGTTGCTTCATGACGGCGCGGTACATCAACAGAGTGGCGTGAGTGTCGATTCGAAAAGTGATCAACGCTGGATTCGATTGCAAGGAGCCGTAGGGGTCAAGCAAGGCAGCCACAACTGTCCCGATCAAGAGTCATTTCTCCCCAAGGATCAGCAATATTCGGGTAGGATGACGAGAGGCACGCCAGCAGTGGAGCCCCGAACTTGATAAATATTCGAGCTTCTTCGTAATCGTTCGAGAGAGAGGGTTCCGCATTGTCAACAGAAATGATCCCGCCGCTTGCAAGTCCATGGTGGCATTGAGATGACCATCGATGACTAACCGTCCGCGGGCCCAAAGAATGGATACTCTTTTGCCCGGGCGGAAAAAGGTCTTCCCACCAGCATTTCATAGTCACCGGATCTTCGCCAGCCTTTCCACACCAAATTCCATGGGAAAGCGGAGATCACCTATGTTGATGTGAAGAATAGGTGTGACGCCTTGAGGTCTCGTGGATATGGCCATTAGCCAATTTGATGTCATATGGGGCACGAAAAGAGTTGTGTGATGCCCATTTGTTTGGCGAGTTTATCCGTGATGAGATTGACCGCACTACCTCCATCGATTTGAACATGGTTGACTTGCCGATTGCCCACCGTGGCATGGACCGTGGGTGTAGAGGTAGCTACGCCCCAACTAAAACAAATTGGGAGTGGTAACCGGTCCTTTAGAGCGTGACGAAGTTTTAAAATGGTTGCTGCTTAAAGGAATTTTGATCTTGGCAAGCTCCTCTTGGAGTTCGAGAGGTACATGAGAAAAAAGGATCCTGGCCGGTTCCACCGGTGCGGAGTGCGTGGGCGTGGAAGCAAAGAACTTTTTTTGAGTAAGTCAACCCTACCGCAATATTGGGATATGTCCGAGAGCGGAGAGGTTGAGATGTTGAAGGTGTATCTTGTCTTTGTTGAGCTCTAGTGGTGGCATGAACATTGGCCAATGTGCGCCTTCAGCAGCCTTTGCATGAGATTCAAAATGCTTTGGCGAAACTTTGGGCATGACATTTGGCATGAGCTTTTCCAAGTCGTGCAAAGTGAACCTTTTTTCGGCCCTCATGAGGAATGGTGTCAACCGCAGCGCGTGTTGCGGTCCTTCCTAATAGTCAAGGGACGGATGCCTTGGTCCGGCGTGAAACTAGACCAACCCAATTTGACTACCAGACGGGAGGATTAAGTGCCCGAAAATTTCCTCTTGGGCTTGTTGATCCAAATGAGGTTGATTTGCCGGAGCTGGTTGATAGCGTGATTGCCGAGGCGCTTTTGGTGGCTTCTTAAGGACTGGTCGCGGGCCTTGTTTGCCATTAGCTAGCCGAGTTGGTAAGCCGTGAGGCGGACCGATGTGGTCCGATTTGTACCGAAGTCGCACCTGAACTTGTGGAAGTTGAGGACACGCCGTGGTGGTATGACCCCATTCTGGACAAAGGATAACACCGAGCTTTAGAAGGATCAAAAGGAGGACGCTGGTTGATCCCCGTGGTTGGTCATGTTGCTGATAGAGTTGCGCGGGCTGCACCTCAAGAGGTGGTCACCGATAGTGCGATTGTGGTCGGAGGTGTGGTTTGCACTTGATAAACCATTTTGTTGCGAACGGTGTGGGATGAGTGCGAAAGTGCACTCTTCCGCGGCATGATTGCACATGTTGCATCGCTTGCAATGAGGCGGGCCATTGGTGGAGTTGCACTCATTGGCCAAATGGCCTTGATATTTGCAAATATGGCACCGTGATTTGATCGCTACCGTGGATTAGCGTGTTGAGGCTGAATGAACCGCTTGTGGAACCATGACGGTGGAATGAACGGAGCTCTTGAAGAGCCACGGAGGAAACATTGACGGAGTGATTGACAGAGGTCGATAGCCCCGCTCCAAAGTTTTGGACGCAGTATTCACCATGAGTCGAATAGCGTGAGGAAGTCCTTGGAGAAACCGCACCAAAAATCCGGCTCGGTAGGGTACCCTTGAGCTTACTTAGCGTAATGTGAAGTCGATCCGCAAAAAATCCCGCGCACTGTGGGCTCTTGTTGAAGTTCATTGAGTTGCTTGAGATGAAGTTGATCATCATCCGTGGTCCCGTAATGAGAGAGAAAAGCAAAGGCGCATTTCGACCAGCTTTGTTTCCAATGGCTTTTGTTGGACATGAGCCATTGATGAGGAGAGCCACGCCAGCAGGTGGTGGAAAAGATGTGGAATTTCAGTTGAGGTTAAGCGCTGACCATTTAGGACAGCTAGAGCCTCAAATTCTTCCATGTGGGCCTCGAGCACTTTGGTCTAACGGTTTGCCTTTCGTGGTTGCCAAATGTGGGATAAGTCGGCCCGTAGTCCGAAAGGTAGATGTGAAAGTGCCGGGCTGGACAGAACAAAGATAGTGAGGATATTGAGGTTGAGGTGGATGTGGCATTGTGCCCGACGGACCCCTCGGCGAAGGGTGATCGCGCTTGAGAAACCCGGCAGTAGCGAGCGCGCTGGTTTTGAGATCCGTAAGGTTGTAAACAGGAAGAGCAAAGGGGAAACGAGGGAAAGGATATTCCCGGTAGGGCCAAAGGAGACATGTGGATAGCCGCACACCCCGGGAGATGATGGTTGTGAAGGAAGAGGCGATGGCCCGAAGAATGATGGATGTAGGCATGTTCGGGGTGTGAAAAGTACGGTTGAGAAGGTTGAGCCGGATAAGGCTCCCCGATAGTGATGAGGGGACTGAGGTTGTGAGCAATGTTTGCACGCTTTGGGGCGGAACGGGACGAGACTGACACGAGGGGTGGGTGGCGCTGACCGAGCCCTCTAGACCGGGATGGCCTCTATGTCATAAGCGCGATCCATACATGTCGCGAACAGGGCTTCCGACGCCGATGGCGCCCAAGCGATGCCGCCTCGAGAAAGGAGTTCTTCTCCCACGTAAAATTACTTTAACGCATTACGGCGCATGTAAGAAAGTAGGAGAAAATCAGACCCGCAAATGGGCGATGTTGTTTGGGGTCCGGGTTCGAACTCGAAGACAGCGCCTCTGGAGGACCCGTGGATCTAATAGAGAGTCCGGGGACTATGTCACGGGATTTGCCGGAAAAGAGAAGAAAAGAAGAAAACAAACAAAATGAGAGAAAGATGATAAGCTTCCTTTGATATCAATGATGAAAATACATGAGCTCGCAATAGAGAGAAAACCTAAAGGAGACAAGACTCAAAACTCATCTAAAAACTTATGAGCTAACTCTACTCATATATATAGTACAATGGCCTTGGGCCCAATATAGACACTCGACCGATCTTCGTGCAATTTCGAAGGAGGCCTCGATTTGCAGGAATGTTGGCGTGCCTCTTGAAGTGCCTAGAATCACGCCGACGCCGACGCTGGCGGACAGTCCGTCACTGTCCGAGCTGGGCGCTCTTGTTGATGCTCAAAGGCTTTGATCAAGGGGTTCGGCCGCTTAGTCTTCGTGGGCGGAGCCTTGGATGTCCGACCCGCGGTTGACCGAGGATCCTTGAGCTTGACCTGGTCTGTCAGATAGAGCGAATAGTCCTGTACTGTGAGGCACTGGACTAACACTTTGGCCCAATATAGACACTCTGACTGATCTCGGTGTCGACTCCTGGAAGGAGGCCTGATTTGCAGGAATGTTGGCGGTGCCTCTTGAAGTGCCTAGAATCACGCTGACGCTGACGCGGGCGGTGACGGGCCGTCACTTGTCTAAGCGCCGCCTCTTGTTGACGGACGCAGGCTTTGACTGCGTGGTCTGCGGCTTGGTCTTCTGCTGGGCCTTGGACGACTGACCCGTGCCTGTCTGTGGATCCTTGAGCTTGACTTGGTCCGTCGTATGCATGAATAGTCCTGTACCAGGAGGCACAGGACTAACACTTATGTAATCCACTTACGCGACGTGAGAGCAAAACCACATCATCTGCATACAGTAAGAGCAAAACCACATACCTAGATACTGGTGTGCCATCCCCAGCATGCAGTTCAATCCAGTTTTCAAGCTGGTCTATGAAAAGTCCAAACAATGTAGGCGAGAGGGGACACCCCTGCTTCACTCCTATGTTGTTTTCTACTATTTGCTCGCTAATATATGGAAATGAAAGCTGAATAAGTACTTTTTCATAGAGGTTCCCTACCGCATGTCTTAACTCTTTGGGTACATTTAACTCAACCAAATTTATTCCATAAATGTTCCCTCGCTTCAATCGTATCAAAGGCTTTACTAAAATCTACAAACGCAGCAGCATAATGGTTTCTTTTTCCCAATAATAAGCACAATTTCATTAAAATGAGAAATTTCATGATTCCAATTAGGGAACTAAAATGTTTTTAGTCCATTTTATGACGAAGTTTTGAGAGCAATTATGGCCATTTGGCAAAAATATGTATCTAAAGTGACATTTATTGGCGCCATTAAAAATACTAACAATGCATATAATGAAGCTAAAGAAACATCAGATCACAAAAATCAGTAAAAATTTCTATATTCATAGATTTGCATATCCATAAATTTGCCGCAACAGGCAAGGACTTGGAAGAGATAATCTGTTTACAAAAGTATTATTGTACAATTTACATTATATTCTGGAGAGAATTCAGGCTATTCAGCAGGATCAGGTTCCCCGCTGCCAGTGCCATGGCTAGAAGAAGCACCCATAGGATCTCCTTGAAAGGTCTCGAACCCCGTGGGTAATGAAATTGGGATCATCAAGAATGTCCGTGTTGAATTCTGTATTCTTGATCACATCATAGTCAACATCGGGTTCATCTTCAGGTATCACTTGACTTGATGGATCTACAGCTTCTTCAACAACAACACCTTGTCTCTCTGTCACAGGAACTGCTGCGATGATGGGATTCAGGAGGCGGTCAAGCCTACCAAGAATGCCCTATAGGCACTGCCGCTTAACCGGGTCACTTTCGAACACAATACAAAATCTCTTATGGATCAATGCAGCTCGGCCAAACGAACCACAGGAGAAGTAATCAAACACTCCTGTTCCTAGCAGTACCATTTTCTGCACGAGATAAGAGCATGTGGCAGGCCCCAGGTGGTTTCTCATGATTAAGTCCCCTGGCAAGCCTTGCCAGCTGGCTGTCGAACAGCTTCTGGGATATAGCCTCGCTCTCCCCGTCTGCCTCTTCTTCATCACGTGCCAGGAGGACGTAAGCCCGGCAACGCCGGGCACACATTTACTAGTCTACTTACTTAAAATGTTTTTGGGCTTTCTCTTTCCTGCGGGTGTGCCTTTTCAGGTGTGACTTTTCAGGAAGCCAAAAAAAGTTTTCCGGCCAAACTTCTTTTTCGGGCTATCTTTCCCCTTTCCTCTTGTGTTATGAAACGTCCGGAGGGGCGGTGAATCTCGCTTCCATGTCAGTTGGGTATGGAGTTTTGAGTGGTTTAGGCGGCAACATGTGTTCTTTCAACAAATCATTCTTTCCTTTTCTTTCTTATATGCCATTTTGTGCTCATATTTCTGCTCATATCCTGGTGAATTTCGGTACTCCTTGATGCGTCTTTGCAGCACAACATCTAGAAAGAGGGTACGATCTTATCGTTATTTGATCTTATATGCATGAAGAACATATGTTTTTATGTGTAAAATAAATAACTGACCTTTACTTGGCGTCCTGCTGGCGAAGTTTTGTAAAGTTTACTTTTTAATTCAGTGCCCTATCACTCATGACGATACCTAATATTTGTTGGTTTGTTTCTTAATGCAGTGGCAAAAAAGGAGCAACATGTCATTCTTAGCTTTAAAGGGTTGGTTTAGGATGATTCCACTGGACGTGAAGCACTCCATAATTTGATTTTATTTATGCTAGAGGTGTCATTTCTTATGCTTTTTTTATGGATGAAATTCTCCTTTCTTTAGTGCATATCGATATCGATAAATGAAGGGGACTTGATCTAATTAGGAGATTCGTCCATTCCATTTATGGTCTGTAGATTTCATGTTTATTGTAGAGGTAGCATTCCTTTCTAAGCCCTTCTGTTTGGTCAGCCTTCTTCTTTGTTGTCTTTAATAGTTTCAATCTCAGTGTTACATGCATAAATCAGGCATTATGAAAGCTACTATGCATAAGAAACGGATCGCAATGATGTCTTATGCATGTGCTTCACTAGCAACAACATAATACTATAGAGATTCAATGAAGTCGATTATTTGGTGAAGTCAATCTCCAGAATGACCTATAAATGATGAGGTACTTGAACTCTTTCTAAGCTTCTAAACATAAAAATGAAGATTTACCCCTACTTAGATTTGCAGCATTCCATTTTTTTGATCTAGCATATGCAACATGCTTGATATAGCTTCATATCATTTGCATCATGTTTTACTGCATCATAATCGATCTTCCATCAATTCTATATAAAGATGACATGAGATAGTCACACTTATTAGTAGGCTAGTTTATATAGAATATGTTCTAGAAATCATGTGTACGATTCAAATGCATAATCAAGGTGCGTTTTGTAATTTCAATATACAGATAAGGAATTCAATTTGAATTTGTCAATTAATCCAGAAATCTCGGATGATGGGTGCTTCTATATATTCATCTTCTCAAATTATCTGAGATCAAAGTGTAGGTCTGTCCAGTTAAATGGTTGCCAAGGAGTCTCATCATGTTGACATTTTATTTTCTAAATGACCATGTGTCTTGCTGGAGAAACTAAAGCTTGTCAAGGAAGTATATTTTAACGCCTACCTGAGACCAATTGGCCTATGAGACGGTTTTACAATATAGCGAAAGTTTCCAAACACAAAATAAAACCACAAACCCCTGATAATGTGTCTCTACCACTTTGGGATGAAAAAACCCCCGTGGGGAGGAAAAACCCTTGTAGTAGGCGCTGAGAGGCCCTATTCGGCGCCAAATTCCCCAGGTTGTGAGGGACTCCCCGACGGTGGAGACTTGCGTAATGTAGGATGCAAGGCGTGCCATCATTGGCTGCCGCCAGCTTGGTGAATTGCTATCTCGAGCATCTCGAGATTGGCATGAGCTGCCGGGATGTGTGCATATCTTTGGGCATTCCTCAGAGAGCATGGTGTTCATCTTCTACTATCTGCATGTGACAGCACTAGCATAATCTCTCATGCCGGAGGATTCCCTGCCCTCCATCCGTACCCCAGCGGCCTGTCTCAATTCAGAGATGGTGGGACCATGTCCTTATTGCAGCTATAGCTCTTCGTTTCTTGGTGGAAATGTGTGCCTTCAGATACTGGTGGGGGCCATGTTCATGCGACGGATTGACCTGTGTGTGGTAGTGCTCTGTTTTGGGCTTTGCAAGAGTGGGCGCATCCCACAGAGAGGCAGCAAAGCGCGCATTCAAATGCAGCTCCTGCTCTGCGATATCCGACATATCGACAATGTGTTGATAGTCTATGGACCATCGTGCGAACCATCCCCTACAATGCTCTTGCCATACTCTCTTCAGACGTTGCGGCCCTTGTGCCAATAACAGAGCCCGGGGAGGAAGACGTTGTGCATCCATTTCATCAACCTTATGGAAATACGTAAGGTGCCTGCGCATAGCAGAATGCTGCAGGGGCCAAAAGCCAGTCTCATACAACAAAATTGGATAAGGCACCGTGTCCTTGACGCCTAGGCTGTATGTCAGGAAAGCCTTCTGCACTCTCTCTAGCTTATCCCAAGTACCCTTGCTAATCGTTGGCCCCCAGATCTCTATCCCATACAACAATACTGGTTCCACGAGTGCTCGGAACAAGTGTGTTTTGCATGCCCAATCACAAAGATCTATTCTGTGACAGCTATTCTGCATTGCATACAGGGCTTTCCATCCCGGGCTGACCCTTCTTTCTACACAGTCATCCCATAGCATGTTAGCAGAGAAATCGATTCCCAGATACTTAAAGGTCCTTACAACTTCCATCCTTTGTCCTCTGTAATAGAAGTCTGGGATATCCTGGGATATCATGCTACGCAGATAGGATTGGCAACAACTTGGTTTTCTGCTGGTTGACTGTCATTCCTGCTATGTCACAGAATTGACTGAGAGCATCCACAAGGCACCCAAAAATAAAACCACTACGGGTTTTTTCATTGGTTATAAAAAAAAACCGTTGAAAATAACCAATGCATCTTTGTGGGTTGATATCATTAAAAACATTATGTGGCTAAAGTATGTGGTTTCTTTATATGCTTTATTAATGTGGTATTTTTACAAAGTAATTATCAACGATTCAGTTATGGTGTTCAATGATATGGTTTTCTAACATGTTTATCCGTTGTTGTTTAATATCATGGTTCATGTGTATAGTTTCTTAATATGGTATAAGGTGGTGGTAATGAGACTCAGTTTGATATGGCGTTATACAATGTGGTTCTTAGAGTGCAAAATTAGGGTGGCTAAGTATTGTGATAAATTTATATGGTTTGCATTGTGTTAAAATTAAACCAGTTGCATATGGTTAATTGTCTAAAGCCTTCCCACTTTTCTCAAGGCAAAACCATATGGGGTTAAAGTGCACCATAAGGGTTGAAATGACTAAAGCCGCATATGTTTTATAGTCTAAAGCTTTCCCATTTTTATGCATGCAAACCATATAGGATCTTCAGTAGAATGCATAATGTATTCAATGTTATAGATCACTAGTGCTTTATTTGCCAAAGCATTCTAAGTTAATTTATTAACACCGTATAATTCTATATGATAGCATGCAATGGTTCTTAGTGCGCATGTAGCGGTTTCTTAGGAATAGTCTCTATCATTGTTAATTAGGTAATTTTGCCAATGTCATAAAACCCAATACACCAATAGAAATTGCCATTACAAATGGTATTTTTCATAACAAAAATAAATAAAAGAAGCTCCAAGGATTCGAACCTTGGTTAAACCATTATCCCCATAGATATAAATAGCAAAATATCCCTAAAGAAGCCACTTCAGAAATCATTTTCAGCTTTGAATCCTCCCAATAATTTTCAAAAAACTATTCTATGTTACTTCAATTTGAAGCTTCAAAACTTAACAAGAAATCAAATTTGCAATCAAATTTGCATTTGCCACCAATTCATAAAACTCCAAATCCCATATGCATATATCGCCCCCCGAAAGTGCCGCAACTCCAACGAAAAATTCTAGTATAAAAAGAAGCAAGGGCAAGAACAGTACGCATAATGTCAAACCGATGAAATCTGATCTCGTGGATAATGAACCGATCAGAGAAATTAGGTTGAAAAACCCTAAGTGGCAATTTTTGCCAGAGCCCATACATTGATATGTGCCATAATCAATGGCCGAAAGTAATCTATATGAGATGTTTGATTATCCAGAGCAGAGCTTGACCTAACGGAATAGCAAGAACTGCTTTTTATAGCAACCAGCTTACCATTTATAGAGGTGTTGGATCCAGATAGTGTATCTCTCATGAAAAATCTGAATTATTTAGCCGATGTATCAAAATGTGGCACAAGGCGTGATGTCGTCCTGCCAAAATACTGGACTGTGGAGTAGTCCCTCTGTGTACCTGGTTGATGGTAGTCACGGGTTGCAGTTGCAGACCCGATTCCAAAAATGTGAAATATTAATGCATATCTTAAAAAGCATGATACCAACCATGATAAATGAAGTTGCAAGTTGCAACCATCACACTTACATGGTCAAATAATAGTCACAAGTCTCAAAGCCTTATAAACCCATCTTTGAATATAAAATAGCATGTAGCACTCACTAGTGCAGAATTGCATGCATATAAATGTCTTTTCATTCTATGTAACCATGTTAACATGCAAGCACATTTGCATGTTGAATGTCAAGTGTCAAAGCCACCGTTTGATATGATGCATGTTCCCTAGATAAAAGCACTATACATGCATTTTTAGTTTCGTGGGTATATCACCACATTCCAATATGCAACATTTTTGTACAATGTCATAGGAATTAAATTGGGCCAAGGGCACTAAACACAATACACAATGGGCCATGGCTATGGTAAATCAAAGTATAAAATTTACCTTGACATAAAATTTATGTGCCAGCAACGTTTGCAAGGTGTCATCTAAGAACATACTGGCACTATATTTCTATTATTTACAATGGCAAAGTTTTAAGAATTAAAAAAAAGCCTACCTCCTCCCGTAGGACTGGGATGACCTTTTTATGAAATTTGTATCACAGGGGAGGGCTGACCCCTCATCAGACAAAGAAGGGTCAAACCCAACCCCATGTGAATTTTTTGAGCCCAATTGAATCCTGTTACAAAACCATTAGTGCATACTATTTAAGAAGTGGCGGCTAATAACATGTATGTGCATTTGTAATCATACTTGAGTCTAGAAACTCGTCGTTTCATTTTATCAAGTAAAGATATACCGCTGACCATTCATCACCTACATGTGTCCTAAAATGGGCCAAGGAATTGGCTTTTATTATATATGGCCAAACGACACTTGAGGTACATGACCTCTTTGTTTTTCCCTTATATTTATCCGTCTATTTTATAAGGGTAATCCCATGTACTTTGTACGCCTAATCAAAGAAATCGATGAATTTGAATATTTGACTAATTGCCTACCTTTTAACACTTGAAATTGGTGGCCCCACCATGTCCAATGCTCCTTTTCGTTTGTAATTAAACCGATATTTATCCGGTTTTATTATATATGGCCAAATAGCACTTGAGGTACATGACCTCTTTGTTTTTTCCCCGTGATATTTATCCGTCTATTTTATAAGGGTAATCCCATGTACTTTGTACAAACCTAATCAAAGAAATCGATGAATTTGAATATTTGACTAATTACCTACCTTTTAACACTTGAAATTGGTGGCCCACGCCCAATGCTCCCTTTCAGACGATAAACTATATTCTAAAGTTGAGATCAAAATATGTCAGCCTCTATTAATTTTAAACTTCCAAATTCCGTGGACCAATAATGGTCTCAAAGTGGAACCGCACATAACAGCCTTCCTAACTTGACTTTTTATAGTCATAAACTTCCATTTTTTTTTTTTTTTTTTTGCATTGATTTCATGACATGGGACATTTTGAGAATGTGTTTTTCCAATGTCATATTATGAGGCATAAATCTAGAATAAACATAGAAGACATATCCAATTTGATGCTATAAAGTTTAATCCAAATCTCAAGGTTATGATCAAAAAATATTTTCATTATTAAAGTAAATCAAAACCTATTCATATCCCAAAATTCAAGTTCAGATCAATTAACATAAGAATGTTATTGATTTTTAATGGACCTATGGACCAATAATGGGCTCGTGTACGTAAACCTTTCTTGATTTCTTGTGAGTATGTCTTTTATGCTTTTAATGAGCTTGTTTTTGCATTGATTCCATGTCATTTTGAACTTTCATACTACGATAGAGGATATCATAGAGCAAGTTTTGCTCTATATGGGGAAATATTAATCATTATTACAAGTTACCTAAAATTGAGATAAAAAATGAAAGTCCAAACGTCAAATTCAAGGCCAGCCAACATTTTTGTAGGATGAAGAAACTTGTCAATTGCTTATATATCAAATATTAGCTCAAAATGCATTTCCTTGTAAAAGTTGTTGTATTTAAACTACAACTGCCTTTTAAACTACAACTGCCTTCTGGGAACCATAATTGGTTCCGAGGAGGCGTAAAAAGCGCTTTGACCCCGCCATGTTTGAATGGCCCTATCTTTCTTCACGTAACTTGGATTGACATGTGGTTTTTGTGTCGCTTTTCCTTATCTCGTAGAAAAATATCATAGTAATCAAAAAAAATTGAAAAAATCACTTTGTTGAGACAGTTTGACTTTATGTAAACATGAAGCTTTTTGGTACTTGACCCCGAAGTTTGTTAGAGCATAACTTACAATAATGGAGGTATATATATTTTAAGGTATTTTTCTAGTGGACCATGACTACCATATATGAACTTTTAGGAAGGGTTCGAATAGATTTTGTACCATTGATTTTATACTTAATTTTAAAGTGAACACCGAAATGGACCATTTCGTCCATCACCCACTACTCTAGTGTTAATAGATTTTAACTACAGGCTTAAGGCAACATGTTGTTGCCAGTACCTTTTCAGATGCAATATGTGATGGGATTTGGTAGCTCTCTATCTTCAGCAACAGATTTCAGCCAGTATGAGTCTCTGCCTGCAGTTCCAATAACCTCAAATGGTCCTTCCCATAGATTCTCAAACTTAGTTGCATTATCCTCGCTTGCCTTGTTCCATTTCAGAACCAATTCCCCTTCCTTGATTGTGCCTTGCCGCTTATGAGCAACTTTGAAGGCTGCCACATCCTTGTCTTTTTTTATTAGTATAGCATTCTCAGCTTCAAATCTGTGTTCTTCTAACTGCATCAGCCTCACACATCTTTCCTTGAGTGCCTCTTCCATTTCCAAGTTGAGTTTGTATGCTAATCTTAAAGATGGCAGCTCTAATTCCACTAGAACAACAGATTCAATTTCATAAACCAAACTGAAAGGTGTATGTTTAGTTGCTGTCTTGATGGTGGTTCTGCATGCCCACAGACATCATGGAGTTTCATATGCCAATCTTTTTTACAAATGCTGACAGTCTTCTTCAGAATTGTTTTGAGCACTTTGTTTGTAAGTTGAGCTCTTTGTGTGTTTTACTTCTAGAGTGGATAAAAGAGCAATAATCACCTCATTCATGAACTGACTTCCTTTATCTGACACAATTTTGAAGGGAATGCCAAACCTGTCACAAATATTCTCATGTATGAACATTGCAGTGGTCAAGGCATTTGCTTCTCTAAGGGGAACTGCTTCTGCCCATTTCGTAAAATAGTCAGTTGCCACCAATATGTGTTGATGTTGTGCAAATGTTGGAGGATCAATTGGACCTGTAAAATCTAGACCCATACTTGGAGGGACCTGGAGATATGGTAGCAGTGAGGGGTGCTGGCTGCAAAATTCTTTTGCCAAATATCTAACATTTGTGGCAACATAATCACATTGTAACAATTTTTTAGCAATGTAGGCCAATAATACCAAGATCTAAGAATTTTCTTAGCAGTTGTGTCAACTGCAAAATGCCCACCACACACACCTTCATGATGAAGATCCTTCGTAACCATGAATACATAGATTACAATATCATACATCGGGTATTTAAAACATGAATGCATCGAGATGGAGAAGAGAAGTGCACCTTGGCATATCAAAAGACACCAAACAGCTGGCAATCGCCTTTGTCATAAACTCTCTAAAAACATAGGCATAATCATCTCAACATCATCCTACTTGTTAAGCATTGTTACCAGTTCGCAAGATGGTTGACGCTTAACCGCCCCATTGCAAACCACCGCTTTTACTTTCATCCCGAAACGAATCAATACACCGTGAATCACATGATGAACAAATGCAAATGCCAAAGATATCTTGTAAATAAAACATAAATATCATAAAAGCATACGCCGCATAAGACTATAAAAAATATAGAAAATCGAGCCATCCTCAGAGCATTTCATCCCACAAAATTGACTAATACCTACAACAAACTAAAAGTTATGTAATCGACAGAAGTTTTAAAAGCCTTATTTGGAAGAAAACCCCTTGAAAACTAGAATCAATGCCTTGGTTGAGCAAAACTTGATGAAAAAGCTTGAATCAGAACGCATGCAACCAAATTGATCAGATAAAAGCTTGCTTCAGTGGAAAAAATCCATGGAAAGTAGGATTGCGCATCTTTATCAACACGCTCATGCCGCTTCGTGGTATCAGAGCAAAGCCAAGGGCCCGACATAAACAAAATATATATTCCCAATAAAAATCCAGCCAAATGAAGGTTGTGAAAAGCCCTCCTCCGTAACCAATTTGAAACCACATATTACAAATAGATGTATGGCGCCATAGCTGGCCCGAAAGCACCCAAACACTAAGCATCTAGCACCCCGCTTGCTTCCAAGTACTTCCTAAACGCCCTTTTTGGATTCACTAGCTCGAATCAAGGTGATTGCATTCCACGATTAGTAAGCAAAAAGCATTATGTTACTCGTGGAACCCGAATCACAGAGCACATGTATGTTTTCCAATGTTCCATGTACATGACTAATTTGGAACTTTAAAACACGATCGAACTCGGGTAACTATACCATCTCATTCATGATGTAAAATGCAAGGCACCCACACTTGAAAGCCTCAAAACACTAGTGCAAAGCGGAACCAAATGAATTCTCTTGAAAAATCGGGCCGATGCTAATAGTCGCTAGCGTAAAAGACCCAATTTCAAGTTTAGCTCTTACAGAATCAATATGAATATGCCGAATGCATATAATCTAAAATGCAAGATAGATAGATAGATAGATAGATAGATAGATAGATAGATAGATAGATAGATAGATAGATAGATAGATAGATAGATAGATAGATAGATAGATAGATAGATAGATAGATAGATAGATAGATAGATAGATAGATAGATAGATAGATAGATAGATAGATAGATAGATAGATAGATAGATAATAGATAGAGTAATCCAGTCTAACAAACTTCATTTAGTAACCCTTTGGCTCCTTTTTGAGTTATTACTTGAGCCTCATCTCTTTGTCGCACATTCGCTCCAACGCAAATGCAAGTATAGCTCTTTGACACTCGCCTTTGGATTCTTCCTACAAGTGTTGCCAAGAACCCAGATAAGTCACGGAGCATAGTGCATGCAGAGAAACGAGGGTTAGAGTTTCCATCTATTCAAGGTAGCTACTGATTATGGGGATATTAGCATCCTTATTATTTTGGAAAATCTATAAAATACACTTAGGCCTTAGTTCCTTTGTGTTTTGGAAATGCACATCTAGAATACTGCCTCATGTGGACCATGGAATATTCCAACCAATACTCTACATGGTCAACCCCGCCGCCTCCCCAAAACCAAGATGGGGTCAAACTCAGATTTTATGCACCCTATGATTTACAAATCATAGGATGCATCATCAACCATATATTCAATCATGAAGCAAGGATCGACGCTCATTACATGTGAATAAGTCCTCTCGCTACATACAACACACGCCTACCGTAACTTATGCATTAAAAACACAATTCATATCAATTGACAACTTCCCATCAATTAAGCTTATGCAAATTGCTAAAGAAACAATCGAAAATAAAATTCAAAAACGGTCGGGCTTATAGAAACATTACAAAGAAGGGAGCATGTTCATATGTGCTCCCCGCAAGCTTCTACAACAATTCCTTGAAGGGAAAACTGATATAATAAGTTACAACCATCTCGCCCATTGCAAGAAACTTGTAGCAGGCACCCAACTTCGGACCTGCTTAAGAGCACAAATAGAAAATAGTTTTAAATGTTGCAAAAATTCAAGGACTCTTTTTTTACGAGGATTCGAACCCCTACCAAATTGGCAAAGACCACATTTGAGAAGCACCATGCTTCAATTGATAAACTCAATAAACTTCTCATAACTCATGGTACCAGCCACAAGCACCTCAAAGACCAAGACAAGCATTCACAATCTTCTTCTATCTAACCTGGTAGAAGAAATAAAACACATGGTCTTTAGTTTTAATCTGAGGAGTTCAAAATGGCATTCCGTGTCCCATAGCTAAAGCAGAGCCACTATAGCTATCTATTACCACTGAACTTGGAATGAATAGATAGGAATCACCCTTCAAAAAAGACGCCCAAAAGCCTCACATAAAGACAAGGAAAATTATGCATAACTCGCTAAAATTTCAGAAACTTCATAAAGAAGCCAAGCAGGCTTCATTACCAAAATAGTTCGCAAGGACTCGCTCAAATTGAAAAGCCTAGCTCATCCATTCTCAACTCCTAAGAGGCTTCGTGCTCCATCGCCCAAAGCGTGTCGCACCCTACTCCTCAAGATGTCGTGTTGGCCAAAGCTAACTCTCTAACAAACCAACTACGTAAAGAAAAACAAAAGAGCACCGAAAACTTACGCCAACTTGATGACATCACCAATTTAGAAGTTTCCATTAATCCCTAAATTCCTCTCCCAACTGATGGCATACCGAGTAAAGTCAATGCTATGGTACATTGCCGATCTTTGTATCATGGGTTTGTTTCCCTTTTTAATCTTCAAAATAACATGCAAATGCCCAAGGCATTTAAAAGGGAGAAAATGCATGGTTATGCAAGGAGGAGGCATCGTCACAAGGATAGTCAGAGTTGAAGCTATCTTCACCACTATAAAATTAAACAAAATCATCTCTAAAATAATTTCCATCTTTCAAATATCATCATATTAGGACATTTTCCTTCTTAATACAAATTTAAGCATGGAAAATTAATTAAATTGGTATTGAAAAAATGAAAGCCATATTATAAACCTTTGCTAGAAAATGTAACAAGTGTGAATGCAAAACACGATAGTTCTTGAAAATAACTATAGTATATGCTAAAGATGCAAAACAAATTAAAAAAGACCAAACAATAATAAACCGCATTTAAAGACACCTTTGTATTTTCACATGTACTAGTTTGTTTGATATTTAAGTAAAGTATAATGTCCTTCAAAAAATAGAAAAATACAAAAGACCATATCCGTAATGCTTTCATAGCTAATTATGACAATTCTGCTTTTGGGTGCCTTATGAGTAACCACTATGAATATCCACATCCTATTAGGTGATAACTATGAATAATTACCATGACAATAAACTCGATATTGAAAACCATGCTACAAGCCACCCATTATAAAACATGCATTTTATATTAAAGAACTAGCATGATTAAACACTATGGTATTTAAATTTGTATAAAAACCACGCTATAGAATACTTCAACTTCTATAAGCCACGCGTGACAATGAAAACCAACACAAGCAACCATTGCCATATTTAAAGCGATGTCAAAACCATGCTACAAGCCATTGTCGATTTAATAAATCATGCAACAAAGAGAAAAACTAGCATGAATGACCACCATTGATACTAGAAGCCATGTAATAAGCTAATATTGGTTTTAATAAACCACACTATAACATAAAAACTAACATGAATAACCACGATGAGTTATAAAACCACTATATTATGTGTTTTTACTAAGAATAATTTTTAGCATAAGAAACCACATCTATGGGGTTTTTTCGCTGGTTTATTATAGTGGTTAAATTTTTGGGTGCCTTGTGATCCAAATGTTCCCCGCATACTCCCCGGGCAGTATGGGATAATAAGCCCGTGATCGCCTCAGATAGAGCAATCGCTTTTATCAGATATGCCTCCGCAACCGCGGGCCACCACCTCCATATTCTGCATCCGTGTCTCCAACTTGTCAATATAGAGTCCAAAAAGCGCTGGAGATAACGGGCATCCCTCGCTTAACACCTATGGTGCCGTTTCACCCTGGTCCGACGCAGCAAAGTGGCATATATTCCGGCCATACCCAAAGATATGGCATTCTCGCAAACTCGCGGGACATGTAGCTCTTTGCAAGCGCTAAGCACAACAGTCCCGAGGGACTGTATCATATGCCGCCTTAAAATCCACGAAAACAAAGAATACAGTCACGCCGCGTATTGGCGGCTTAGCTTCCATAAGGATTCCCGAGTAAAAATATGATCACTGTGGAGTGGGCGGGGCGGAAACCGCCTCGCCAATCGCAGACGCACTCCAGCTTCCTCCGCATTATTGCAGGCTCCCTTCTCCAAAGACCCTCGCTAGAAGTTTTTTGGAGTAATCGGCTCACCATGATCATAGGGTAGTTGGTGGAGTCATCCCCGCTTCCCGCCTTATGAATAGGGGTGACCTTGCTAACCATCCATTCTCAAGGGAGGCCCCTCTCTCGATGGCCTGATTGATTATCCTCGCCAAAGGTCCGAGCAAAGCTGGCCCACCCCATTTCTATTCTATTCTATTTCAACAACGCTTAAAGTCCCCTGCAAGTCCTTTGCTTTACCATTAGCAAGATGCCTAAGACCCTGGTGGATGTCCGCCTCTGAGAGCTGCAGTGTTTCTCCTAGTTGATCTGGCACGTCAGCAATTGCTCCTGGGGGGTCATACAACTCCTCCAACCGCTGTCTCCACTGGTCTGCGGTAACATTTCCAGGTGGTTGATGCCTCTTATACAGCACTCTACGCCAAAAGGCTTTTGGCTCAGTCATCAGTAGATCAAACATGCGTTGCTGATTTTCTGCAATGTAGCGATGCTTTTTGGATTTCAAGAATGCCTTATAGTCCCTAATGGCCTGTGGCCGGAGCTGTGGATCTAAGATGGTGCGTAGCTGACTCTTTAGAGCCTTACATTCCGCGTCAAACCAGGGGTTTTGAGGATGTGACATGCAATTCAATTAGAGGCAATTTTTTAACGCACGGATATACTAGTCCAACTTTATGAATACAATTGAAAATGAACTTTGAGTAAATGTATTAGTATAAATACTCACCCATGTACAATTGAGCTTTATATACTTACTAGAAAAAGTGCCCAGCGTTGCTGGGCTTCTTGTCGGGCATTAAGTTCAAGAGCTATAAAATGTGAGTTTTATTTTACAAGGGCGTATTTCAACGATGCCAAATTTGTCCATGAATTTTAAAGCAATATTGTGTTTGTCATATGCAGCAATACATGAAGGCTATTCATCATGAATAATAGCATCATAAAGCTCCAAATCATGAAAAATGCCACATCTCCAAGTGAAGATGAAAAATCTGAAACAATCACCTCTCTCAGTCTGTCACTTGGAAGTGCAGCACAATTAACCAAGCCCTCCAACTTTTCCTTCTTCTCGCCCGTGATAAGTCGGGCTTTTTTGCAATACAATCTAGCCTCATCATATAGCTGATCATGTGAACCCTTAAAGTACAATGGACAAAGCTTTAGCAAACGCTAGAAACAACTCCGAATAGGAAAGGATGCCGACTACTCCTACAACGATGAAAATAATTGAGCGAACATTTGTACCAATGTGGTCAAAATGTAAGAGCTTACATTCAGATCATATTTCTATACATATATATTTGTCAATCTAATTGTATAATTAGCTATGTATAGTTGTGGCATCCCTCAAATTTGCCATGAATGTATAAAAGGGTAATACACATGACAATTTTGTATAAGGTAGATACATGACAAATTTGTAGATTTTTTCAATAATAGCATGATAGTTACGCATGGCAATGTACCGCGCTACAACCAAATAGTGGTTTGCTAAAGTGAACATCCAGAGCTTTGTTTTGTAGCCCTGCTTTTGGTTGTTTTGTAGCCCGCTTTGGTTGCTCGATGTGTCAAGGGAACGTTGTAGCCAAATTTGGTTGTTTGATGATGTGTCAAGAGAACATTTGTAGCCCAATTTGGTTATTTAATGAAGATGGTCCAACTAAAAACCATAAAAGTTTATTTCCATTAAGCTACTTAATCTGTGGATTTAAATTGAGAAACATGTAAATTCATGCAATAATAAAAGGAAATAAAATAAGTGGTTATTCTAGTGATAAATTGCCTTGGAAACACAAATTGCCAAATAAAAGTTGGTATTAATATTTATTTTCGAACCAAATAAACTTAAATCAACATGTGATATATCAACATGTGATATATCCGCTTTTGCATTAACTTGCACTACCGCAGAGCCATACAATGGGCTATATCCCAAAAAAGCGAAGACGGTGATTGGAAAGCAATAATCTATCTATCTTCTTATAGGTTCGCCACAAAATTATCTTGGTAATCACCGCACAAATCCTTTGAAATGTGCACTTGAGATATTTCTTAGTTGAAAAATATCTTCTCCTCGCGCACCGCTTTGATAAAATGCCTTTAGATTCATCCAACAAAGATGTTTAGTCCCCGTGATTTTGCAAAAATCAATTGTTGCGTAACAAAGACAAATATATATTTACAGATAAAACTTGGAAAGCAATACCAAACCTTTGTGTGCAAATCAAAGTATGATACTTTACCTCGTAGATCTGGTGTGTATTGGTACATGTAACCGCACAAAGAAGTGAAAAATAAAGAAGCATTTAGCCACTCCAGAATTTTACTCATGCATAAAACCCCAAAGGACATGCCAAAACAATATAATTTATCCAAAGGCCACTTGTAATTCCTTCTACTAAGAGGCCATCCTAAAATTTGCAATGAAAATATTTGCCACAAAGGTGCTTAACTACTCGATAATAAAGTGGTTTTAGAATCAGATGTTATTATCAAAGGTCTCCTTCTTAGGTTTGAGGCGACTCTATCTATGTATGGCTGGTTGACACTATGTTTGAGGAAAAACCCCGGTAGGACACCATGTTTGAGGCGAACTTGACAATATGTATGGCTGGCTTGTGCATCCTATTTGGCTTCCTTTGAGATAAGTATAAAAGTGTGGTTCCCGTAAAATATCATTTAGCTTTGTAATAAGAAAAATTGAAGTACTTCATGTCCCCGCCAAATCATGCGAAAGACTTTGGAGCCAAATGGGATTTTCCAATTGGTAAGCCATCTCTTACATGTTTCCATGATGGCGCCCCCACCGATCATATTCATAAAGGTCTCCAAAGTGATCCCGGCAGATAATGATGAACTTTGACATCTCCACTCAAATTATTATGAACATATGTAAAACATCAAATAAAGCGGCATTATTGGTACCTTAGGCGTAACATGATATTGTGCTTCTCGATTTCCAAGATCAACAAGATTTGCAACATCTTCTCCACGAGGATGGCCACGGTTAATCCACGCTAAATACATATGGTCAGTGTGATCTTCCACAAAGAATAGCTTCCAACAATTTAATCATAATGGCTTCGCTTCCATACTGCACCAGATTCCAAATTTTACGATACAAAATTGCTACACCTACGGTTTCTCCTTTGTTATGGAAACACAACATGCTACAATATATATGACATATGTTACAAAGATTACGAGATATAATCAAGACACACAAATGCAAAGAATGCTTGTTGCCATCACTTAATCACGAATGTCTTTGTCCTTAAATGGCTCTAGCAATGCAAATGGCATCAATGACAATCCGAGTATGAAATTCTCAACTTTATCCATTTCCAAGATGTTCACAAACAAAGATTTTCATGAAGAAACGATATTGAAGTCCTCTTACTAATCCGTAAATAATAAGTAGATGAATCAAGTACGCCTTGCCACCAGATCTACCAACCGCTTCAATGGCCTTAATCACATTCATGCCTTCAACAACCTTCCCAAACACAATCCTCTACGCATGGATCAAACCCCTATTCACTTCAATCACGCTATTTTCCTTTGGCCGCCTAAGTACATATCCAATGATCTTTTTTTTTTTCTATAACCTTTTGCTTGAATCTTGACTCACCGATAAACCATTCACCAAACATTGACCCAACACCGGATAAATCCTTAATGTAAAAACATATGCATTCTAAAACGTAACTACAATTTTCAATTGGTCATGTCTTACCAATGTAATCATCGATCTTTCGCATTATTCTTCATCTCTCAGATATGCCCATGCAATTAATATATGACCACATGAGAAAATATATGGATGCGTTTCAAAATCAAGATGAAAATAATCAGATATGACTATACAACGACCGACAAAAAAAAAGTCCGCAAAGCATAAGCATTAAAGACAACCCAAACGGCAAAAAAATATGACTGTACCATACTCGTTATAAATGTGGAAGGAATTGACCCATAACTTGTCTTAGCATCCAAATGACGTGGATCTTCCACAAAGAATAGCTTCCAACAATTTAATCATAATGGCTTCGCTTCCATACTGCACTGTGATTCCAAATACGATACAAAATTGCTACACGACGGTTTCTCGGTTATGGAAACACAACATGCTACAATATATATGACATAGCCCGACGCAAGGTTGCCCTCCTACAAACCGACTACAAACCCTATAACTTTTAAATTTGCCCCAAGGTGCCATTAAACCACCACGTGCTCTCAACACAAACCGAAGACTCTCTCGATGCTCCTTGCCATGTTTCCTTTAAGCCTCAACCGTAATGCCCCAAAACCCCGTCCCAATTTTCTGTTTCTCCGCTCTATTTTGTTGATTCATCTGTGTTTTTTGTTTTTTCCCTTTTAGATTGGAGAATTTGGAAGCTTCGAGTGATCGGCCGGAGATTGTGCTCTATTCAACAAAGTAGCATAAACCAAAAGACGGGATCAAAGACCGTGTGAATGGTCATGCAACACTTCAATTGGTTTTGCGAACTCAAGCGGTGATAAGGCCACACTTGCCGCAGCTTATGGTTCTTACGGATGGATGATAAACTTGCAAGACATCTACTTCCAACACAAAAATTTGAAAACCCATCTGGCCGAGGTAAATAATATTAACAATTAAACCGTGAATCCCCAAATCGATTTTTGCTTGCATGATGGATTAATCGGCATATTCCAACGGGGCTCTGTTTTCATCAACAGTGGTTGGATGTTATAATTTTGAATCCTTACCTTCTTGCCATTTTTTTTTTTTTCGAGCATTTGTCCAGACCTTGCATGATTTTTTTCATCTAGAATCTTTTGCAAAAAGGCCCTACTTCTACAAAATCAAAGGATCTTACCGGGTTTGCTCTGTTCTTCATCAACGAGGCTCGATGTTTTAGGCTTAAATCCTTCCTTTTTTGCCGCCCAAGTGATGCGTATGAAGATTTGCTATGTTCTTCATCAACAGGGCTTCGATGTTTTAGGCTTAAATCCTTCCTTTTTTGCCGCCCAAGTGATGCAGAAGTGAAGAAATGAGGTCGCGACCATGGCTGGATAGCTCGAGCCCGGCTGAGACGGCTCAAGCGTCATATTCAAAACTGCTCAATGCCATCCTATATCACACAGTGCCCCTGAAACATAACCGCTAAATCTAAGGGATAAAAACAGGAAAAAAAATTGAATGGTCAAGATGCTGTGCACAGATTATCCTAAAACTCCTTTATTACTATCTATCTATCTATATATAATAATAAAGGCGTTTTGTGATAGTCTGTGCGCAATCTTGGCTGTTAATTTTCTTAGTTTATTTTCATCCGTCGAATTTACGGTTTTTGTTTCACGCGCGCTCACTGTGGACTAGGATTCAGGATTCATTAGAGAAGACTCAAAACGAAGATAGTTACTTGGCTTCATCGTTGGTATTCCTCTGATCCCTTTCCTACGATTCTTTTCTATGTCAATGTCAAACAAAACCCTAACAATCTGCCTCGATCTATTTTTTTTTTCAGGTGCTTCGTTTATCGAACACAAAAGCTATTTTTTTCAATGGGAAAACTCGAGTCGGGCACTCTTTTTCTGGTGCTGGGAATCTAATGCTGCGACATTGAAGAGGTCCCATAGGTAAAGTTCTAAAGCATTTAAAGCTTTTCAGGCAGTCCCCTTCCGCTTATCGTTCTAGCAAGGTATGAGTTTTGTAGTATTTGTTGTTTCTGAAGAAATCATTCATATACCACAACTCTTTGCCGTCTACAGAATATGATGGAAAAAAATATATATACAACATGAAACCCTGATGGAACAGAGGCAACACCAGGTTCAGAGGAATTTAAATCCAAAATGGTGATTCATAAAACCTATATGGCAGTAAAATGGGCTCCATTTCAACATATTTATGTCCTGGATCAGAAGTGATTTATTCAAGCGTAAGTACATTTCTTAAATCAAATTGGTGACGAATCTGAGTTTTTTTTGTCTACTGGGACATATGGTTTGAGATCATTGTGGTTTTTTGCAGTGGTTGTTAGGATTGCATTTTCCTGATGCCAAAATAAGATTTCCGGCAGTGTGTATGAAGATCTTTGCCTTTTTTATCCTTGCCGGTTTTGCTATCTTATTCTTCTTCTGCTCATTGTCAGGTATTTCTACACTCTGCATTTGTTTGTTATGCTCTGTCTAACTTTTATGAGGATGGAAGCTCTTAGATCATTCTTTCTTGTGCAAAGTACTACTTTTCCAAGCTATGTGACTTTCCGCTGTGCTTTTTATAGACTCTTCCATTGTAAATGCTTGGTTATGGACTCCCAATGGATTGATATATATATTGTCCAGAAAGTAAATATTCCTTAAATCCCTAGATAGCACATCATCCTTTTAGTGGTATGGTAATAGCATCTTAGCTGCTATTCATGGTGCATAGCAGAGCATCTTAGCTGCTATTCATGGTGCATAGCAGAATTTTGGAAGGAATTATGGCCGTTTGGAAGCAATCATGGCCACACGTTGCTTTCATTCCAAATCATTAGAGAGAATGAACTCATGCGATTTAATCAAATAGGTTATTGTTGATCTATGGAGCATTTTCACTTTCATTGTTCTGTAAACGCTTGCAAAAGCACACTTCATCGGGTTACGGAATTGGTTTTCAAAAGCATTAGAAAATGCATTATGCACCTGTTTTGGCTGCATTTGATGCTCCATTTACTGCACATTTGTGCTCCTTGATGCCATGAAAATTCATGTTCCTTACAGAAAAAAGCAGGAGACTCAAACTTCGTCTTTCATGTTGATTTTATTTTTGCACAAATGCTTTTATCAAATGCTCAGATTCGTTTGTGTGCATATCAGCGTTGGGGAAACTTTCAAACCTTGTTAGGAAAATTTCCTGCAAGTCCTAAAACTATTCGGAATTCATAAAATGCAGTCGGAAGCTCCCTGTTGCTAATACCTCAAACCGGAAATAATATATATTCAATACCTATTTGCTTTGAGCTTTCAGTACACCAGTGCTTTGAGCTTGCCTGATTCCGGAAGCCAATTTTTTTGTATATAACTCTACGCCCCTGGAGTTCTTTACATATTTCTATACACAGCAAAGAACACACAAAGAACCCCTCAGACAGAATTGCTTGTAAAAAAAAAACAATTCAATGTTAAAGCACAAAGTAGACTTTTTTTTACCTCTGTTTCAACGACTCCAGCAGTAAGATTTTCCTGCCAATGCATAATACGGTAAGAACTCAACCATATTTAATGCTCGACCTAGAATTTGTTCTCCCTACAACTTCTAACATTACGAATCTTTAAATAAATTTGTTTCTCACCGAAAACAAGGGGTGCTTTAACCCCTTTCTGACTTTTTCGTAAGAGGCAAAGGCTCTTCTTCTTGCCAGAGCAAAATCTAACTATCTTGAATTGAAACTGAAGCTTTCCATTTACTGGTTGCAACTCAATTCCTGCTCCATCCAGATACTGTAGCAGCAGAGGGCAGCTTACGCCATTGCCCAGCCCACGGCCATTGCCTACCCCCAGGTCTCAAACATTTCTGCTCTACTTTCGAGCTAAAAATCGCCGGATTGAATAGCTCAAATGGGAAAAATTTTTTCCCCAGCCTTCGTTCCAGAGCTGGTCTGCATATGGAGCTGGTCTGGGAAGCACCGGATCCCGGTTTAGACAGAGGATATTTGCCAAGGAATGATCGCTAGTCTATTTCATGGGAGGAATGATCAGAAAAAAAAAAAACAGAGGACCTGAATGCTGCCGGAACAGGGTTTTTTGTGTTGAGTGAGAGCTCTTACAAAAAAAATTATGCAAATTTCTGTTCAATACTCATTCTCAATAAAAAAATCCATGTCTAATACCTGGAATTGATTTAGAATCCTTGTTGCTCGACGGAATGGGGCTGGTGCAAGAATCGACCAGATAGGGGTACAAGATCCGGCTCTGTTCTTGCTGGGCGGGAAGAATCCGGAAACCAGGGAATTTCTGCCAGGAGGGCTTCCGGATGGCTGCCAGCTAGGACGGTTTTTTGTCCAGCATGGACGGTAGCAATACACTCTCCCGGGGAATTTCCCCAACGTAGGTGCATATTATGTGCCCGATTGATTTACATGCTATATGTGAACAAGCTTTCTGAAACCCAGATATAATTGTGAATTGCATTATTGTTGTCAATGTACTTGATGTTATTTTGTTATTTAGCTGATTATTACTCTAGATTTTGCCAAGAATCTGTTGCCACCTTCAAAGCAGTAATATCTTATTTTTGGGCTCATGTATGTCATTAATTTTGATTGGGGATCGTTGTTCTAAATAAGTGGTAAAGATTTGGTTGCCATTGAGATCTAATGGGTGTGAAAAAGACAAACGGAAGGATGCCAAAGAAAAGCGAGGATAAAAAGCTCTATCTATTTTCTTCTTGCAGGAGCCGCTCCCAACGGATGCATGTAGGCTGCAAGTATGCCCTGCTGGATATGTATTTCATTCCATATGCTTTGTTCTACCTCAGTTGATTCAAGTTGAGTGGAGTGAGAGAGGAAAAGTAAGAGTTTTGTTATCTATTTCTGCTTAATTTGGCATGTGTGAAGCTGTTAAATTCATTTATACAGATTTGTAAACATAGTATTCATGGATGTTCTTTGTGGTGACAGATGGTGTATATCACATAGACAAAGACTTAGTTTCTGCCGTAAAAGAACACCACTGGTGGTTTCATTATGACTTCATATTTGACAAGGCGCTGAATTCATGTGCTGGGATAGCAGAAGATTTAGGTGATTGTTTGCATCCAAACTTCAGGTATACACTTGGAAGTTAAATGAACTACATATCTGTTAAATGTTCTGCATAAATTAAACCCATTTCTAGGAGGAACTCTTGCATGGAGGACACATGTTTCCTTCTTGCATGGAGTTGCAATTGCAGTGTTCATATATGATCATGATCCAATTAGACCAGCTTACGTATGTAGATTTTGCTTTAATTCTCTGTGTGAGAGGTATAGACAGTGCCATTATACTTCACAATGATTTTGCAAATAGAAGAAAGGAAGGTTATGTATGCTCCAGTGTTAAAATATTGATCATGAGGCATAATGCCAGGAGATTAATGGGAAAGCTTAAGAACAAGTTATCTAAGATCATATGCCTGGAGAAACAGAGCATAAATTTTCATATGTTCAGCAGGTTCTGAAAACTTCATCCCGGATTTCAGAGAACAATTTGCTTGCTCCATTCTCTTGCGCTTGCTTAGAAATCTTCAGGAACATGTCTATCCAATGATGATCCATCCATTTATTAGTAGGACCTCCGAATTTAATTATGATAACAACATTATATATCTCAAATGTGATCCAACCATTTCCAACTTGGTAGCCATACTTATCATGTATATCTTAAGCACAGGACCAATATTGCCTTTCAAGTCGTGATTGCAGCATTGGAAAAAGCCCGAAAGGAAATAATGTTGTTTTTATATCTTCGCAGTTGTATCTCCTTCCCTAAAACTTATCTATTATCTGGGATAGATACCAAGAAGGGCAACGCTGTGTCAATAAGGTTGGTATGATGAATTCTTTTGGTGGGGAAATCATAATTTGTTATTCAATTGGAAACCCAATTTCATTTCTGCTTGAAGCAGGAGCGCAAACATGGGTATATGTGCGTCCATTATTAGGAGAAAGATATCGAGACCAGATCCTCTCTTGTCGGCTCCAGCAGGTAATCTCAAAAGGTTTTTATGTTGAATTTGTCTGCATTATAAATATATAGAATGCACAAGTTTGCTTTTGACCAGGTTGGATAGATAGAATTAACAAGCTAGGATATGGAGAACTCTGATATTAGAACTTAAAGGCGAGCATCTTGCTACTGTTATCTGGCTTCATGGCCTTGGAGATAGTGGATCCAGGTGCATAGATTAATTAAAGAACAATACACAAAGTTTGAGAAGTATGTTATCCAATTTTCTGCTTTTCTTCCCATTAGTTCTGCAAGCAAAGTTGTTGTGTTGGTTCCGAACTTCGTGATTTGCAAACTCTTTCTTGAAGGCTAATAATATGTTTGTAAAGATAAGTGTTTCTTAAATTGATTATACAAGGCTGTAATGGTTCTTATGGCTCTGTGTTTCTGCAGCTTCCTTTCTCTTTTGAGAGATTTACCTCTTCCAAATGTATATGGCCATACACCATTTTGCACCATTGCTTCTGTTCTAGCATTGCTTCTTCAGTATATTTCGAGCTCGCAGTCGCACTTTTTAACAGCTTTGATTTGTCGGACTTGCGGGAGCTTCATCTTCATAAGCAAGCAGAACTTCATCGTATTTTCATGTCCATGTATAAGGACGTTTATTTTGTTACTTTTTAATTTGAAAGAGAGTCTTGCTCTTATCTACAGTATTTGAATAGAGGGGATAATCTTGAACAATGCATCGTTTCTTGATGTTTCTGTAACGTGTTCATTTTCATTAATTCATTAGTTTGTCCTCAATTCAAGATAATCCAGTAAGTCAAAATGACCACCTCTCCCCTTTTCCGTTTGTACATGTTTTAAACAGCGGAAATTTTGACAGAGATGAAAATTTTTGTTCCAACCTTTACCCTATCAGATAAGATAATTTAAGATGAATTCTTACTTTCTTTCTGGTCAGGTTATTGTCAATCATAGATGTTTGTATAATTCATGTATGCTCCTTAGATCTGAATTAGAACAGTTAAAAATTTGTCCCTTAAGGTCATAACAATATGTGCGATCGCACACTTGTCTATGCAGGGTTTCATGTTGTGGCTATCAAAGTAGATGCACCTGATGATTTGGATGGTCTTGACATTTCTACAGCCTTTGTTGCCAATTTGCTGTCTAATGAGTCACCAGAAGATTAAAACTAATGAGTCACCAGAAGATGACTTTTAATCGTTTGTAGACGAAAATTGTTATTCACAAGACCAGTTGCATAATGCATGATCTTCGTGGGGATTACAAGAAGATCACAAACTCACATATTTTTTGAACACAATTTGGTTGTGTATCTCTCCACTGTCGCAAATGAGGTACAACTTTTTTACGTCTCTCTTTTCTCATTTCCTTTCCTGTTGGGGTATGCATGGATGCACGTGCATGGAAATGGTTAGAAGAATGTACAGATAAAAGATTCTCATTTATATACGAAATGGAACTAAGCTCACAGCTCTGCAGACAGAGTTTTCCAAATTTAACTTCCAAGTCGAGATGTGGCATTTAAGTAGAGCGCCCATAGAGAAAAGATCAAATGCAACTCACTTCATTTTATAAAACATGGTTTGGTTGGGTTCATAAGATTTTTAGATTGTCAAGTTGTAGAGGAATGTCCCTATTATTGCCTCATGGTATCAATATAGGTAACACATACACAAATTTTTTCAAGATTTTATCATTATCATTCACTCATTCAATATAAACCCAATAGTAGATGCCTCAACTTAAATCTACCATATGTATTAGTTTGTTAATTTATGCCCGACGAAAAGCCCAGCAACGCTGGGCACTTTTTCTAGTATATAGATATTGTATAATTTCTCTCGCATATGTTCATCACAATTGCCTAAACCACAAACCCTAAGGTTTATCATGATTTTCCTAAGAAATCTATAACCAAAAAAGTCTATCACGGAATCAACGCGCATCTATGAACCAGAACAAGAATTTATGTTTTTCATATTATGTACCAATCCTTTGTTGATGTACTTAATTACTTTTAAGCGTGACATTTTGAGCATAAGTTTTGGATATGTCTTCTTAAATTTCCTACTTTAGAGAAAAGTTTACTTGGTCCTCACATTCTTATAAAGCATTGTTTTCTCTACTAAGATCCATCCTTTAAACAAACATAACATGATACACTTATTAAACAATTTCAACATAAAAATTAATTACAAAAACAAATCATGTTCGTTCTTGCAAGCATCAACCTGTTCGAAAGTTGCACATATGGATGTTAAAAGACAACACGGGAGATTAGCACATCAAGGCCACATTTTTTGGAAGAGATTTGTGTCAAGTTGTTAGGCTTAAATAACTTGCTAGCCGTGACATTTGCTGATATTTCAATGAATTATAGAAGTGTGCCCTATTGGGTGCAAAATGCAATCCTTATGCCATTAAATGAGGATGCAGACGAAATAAACAAGAGGATGACAGAGTGGTTGCCTGGTACACCTACATATTATTATAGTGTTGATCGAGCTGTTAACGTGAATGACGCAGGGTTTATTCTACTGAATTTTTGAATGCGCAAACTCCAGTGGGATGCCAAAGATTGGCATGATTGTCACGTTACTGAGGTCTGTTTCTGCATGTAAGGGACTCTACAATGGCACCTGCAAGGGGGTTCACAGTTTTGGGCGTATAACCCATCTGCATGCACGGGAAAGGGGTTTTTTGGATCCATTTTCGTACATATACGGTTCGGGGGGGGTCCTTTTTCTCGGTATTTTTGCACTATCCTAGGTAATTTTATTCGAAAGGGGTCAAAATTTGCTTTTAAAGATCCGTAATAAGGGGGGTTTTTCGCCACCCCATGCACGCAGATGGCATATCCCCCTTGTACATGAGTGAATCCCCCTTGAACACCTGCCTCATTATACATGCATTGGGAAGACGTGCTATAGATGTCGAGATTGTCACTGGAATGAATATTAGAAGCAAAATGTTCATATTTCAAATTTTTTTGATGCTAAGTAATGCATAACTTATGTGCATGGAGTAGCAAGCATGGAAATTGAGGAGCTCATTGCAAAGATAGAAAAAATATTTTGCACCGACATGGTTATCAAGTTGGAGGACTTCATCTAATTAATTGATGACTTCCTATTTACTGAAGTCTACCCAATGTCGTCTACATGGATGTGCTGTGAGAGAGGTAGGATGGGGGACATTATCTACCTATTGGTTAATGTAGCGCTTTGATTAACCTCCAATTGCTTCTCTTTTATCAGATGGCAAATGACGCTATGCACTGGCAAATCGGTGTTTTAGTGGCAAGAGAATTCACCTGTGTTGGAATATATAATGGAGTCCATTTTAGGGTCATTTTACCCCGGGGCAGCATCTGATTCTATTATACGAGCCTATCTTCAGGATGAGTTGTCTCAATGGGTTGATAGTCGAGACATCATGGGCAGTTTGATCAATGGGTAAAAGCATGAAAGGGTGTCTATAAATGTAGTCCTTTTTCTACATATACATATGTACCGAATGCACATTTTTGGAATAACTGTCATCATGACCCGCTAGTAACTGCCATGATTAATGGCTATCCACCACTCTGAAACCGCACAATTATCGGATTTTGAAATTCTTTACCAAATTCTTTCTTGGTTTGCCTCTCGCTCACTATCCCCCCGCCTTTCTACGCTTGAATTCGATCACGAATTCTTCATCTAGCTATGGCCCCAAAACGCCCCCCCCGTGATGCTTGCTCATCACCACAGCCCAAGCAAGAAGCCGCTTCCCGCAAGGGGAATCTTACCTCCAAGGAGTTTACGCTTGGGTTCTGATGTGATCCAAGCCAAAGACCTCCGTGATAAACATGCAGAGGCCCACATATCCAACCTAGAAAGGGTTATGAACGAGGTATGGGGTGAAGCTCCAAAAAATAGACGAGGATTCAAGGAAGGGAGAATCCAGAACGCATGGAAAGATGATTTTTTTAAATATTATGAATTAGTTTATGGCAAGAAACAGGTTATAAACCATTATATTTCTACCTATTTTGCCAGAGCATTTGCTCTTCACTTGAAGGGACGGCTTGTTGATTGGATGGACGTGGCTAGGACCGCCAAAGATCTTGCCAAAACTTCAGAAATTACAGAGGACCCTACAACAGGTAAATCTTCAAATATCAAACAGGACATCGTATTGCAGCAGAATATTAGAGCCTTGGGTTATTCTGGGTAAAAGCATGAAAGGGTGTCTATAAATGTATCCCTTTTGGTACATGTGGCTATATTACACAAATCACCCAAAGTACCCAAAAAATACATGCATAGCCAAAACATATCCGAAATTTAGCTTAAATGTATATGCAAAGCACATAAAATCGAAAAGTGTATGTTTATACAAATAAAAAATAACCAAAATGTACGTGAAAAGTATCCATATTTGTACATCAATTCAGTACAATGTACGTACACCCTTTCATGCTTTTACCCTTCTAGATCAGATGTTGACACAATAAAGCAGTTACTTAAGCATGGGTTGGAGGAGAAAACTAACCTATTGAACGAAGTAGAAGCACTGGAAGAAAAAAGGAGGGATGCATTGAAGGTCATCAGCCGGATTGAGGGTAGAAAGGATATGCTATCCGAAGATCCGCAGCAGACCGCCGTAAAAATAGATGAGACAAAACAGAATTTGACAAATTGTCCCGTGATCCTCGAAAAATCAAGTTATCTTCTGAGTGTTGAAGTACAAGTTGGAAGACTTGGTTATGAGTAGACATGAGAAAGAGCAAAGACTCTTCTAAGCTAGAAATTGGTTTGCGGGAAGGAACTAAAGAAATTGAAAGGCATGAAATCTCAATTGAAGCAAAGGAAAAACTTAATTGCATTGAATTGGTTCAAAGAAAGGCATTCACAGATTTTGATTTCATGGGAGAGAGCAGACCTATTGTTCTCAGCACCCAGGCCCCACCCCAGGGAGCAACTTCTATAGAGCAAGCTTCATCACATTCAGGCCCATGTACCTGTGGCCAAGGCTTTGGCAAAACTAGTTTGTTGCTACTAGCTCCATGCGTAGATGCTTATTGCCTCTTCTCGCTTTGTGTTATCCGGTCCATGAAAGACGTAATTGCATAAAAGGTTGCATCCGGATGAGGGCATTCTCGAATTCAGCTTGGTTTCCCCGGCCAGTGAAAAGGTATGCATTGCTCTCAACTAATTTAAACTTATATTTCTCTTTTAATTCATATTTGTGTTCTACATGTATGGCTTTCAAAGGCATTGCTATTCCTTGTACATGTATAACTTTTAGTGTACATCCGTAGCGAGGTACATAGGCATATATTTGCTTGTTTATTGATGCTTTTTTTTAGCTTGATCCGCTAGCTTGTATCAGTTGTACATGTATCTAATGGAGTCTACATCTGCAAATAGATGTACATGCATTTATTTTTAGAGTGCATTTTTTACATATATGTGCTTTTTTTGGGCATAGATCTACATTCCCTAACTGGATACCCGGGTACATCCGGTGCATTGAGGTACATCTATGTACATTGAGGAACATGTACATGTGCATTTGGCTACAGTTAAATGTAGTTACGTACATTTGGTACATTTTATGTACATGAAATGAAATGTACATGTTGAAGCAGAATGTACCAGATATTTCTCATTGTTTAAGTTCTGTTTTCATGTTCTTTTTATGTCTATTGAAATTTAGATCATTTGTTTGTTTGATGAGGTCGTTCCTATCCCGTATAAAATTTAATGGTCGATGTTCTTGAGCCATCTCGCATCGACTCTCTTTACGATTTTATTGAGCATAAGGCATCAATCAGAGACCCTCAACCTTCCAGCTCCGTATCAACAATGACATTTACAAAGGCCGCAATAGAACCGCTCGCAAATGCTGCCTCCTCGAACATGGCAAAGTGAAGTTGAGGAAATAGAGAGGATGGCACTTGAGAAAGCTAAAGCAGTTTGCAAGTGCAGAGCCTTCAATGACTGCTGCAACAGAAACACTTTCATCACCAAGTGCTAAATTAGTAACTGGAGAAGCTCCCAAGAAAGATTCAGCTTCGCCTCAAAGATCATCTGCAGGTGCCGCCTGACCTCGTTACATGTAAGCTACAAAGGACACAGATCCAGATTTTATCCCAGGAGATACCAGGGAAGAGGAAGTTGAGTTGGTAGTTGAGTCCACTCCAAAGAGGAGGCAAAAGAATGCTGGTGATGTAACTCCAAGAGGAAAAAAAACAGCAAAATCTCCAAAGAACAAAAAAAATGTCCTCCTAAAAAGAAAATCTCCGTGTAAAAAAAGTGCCACCACCACCAAGAAAAGAGGTATGTCCAAGATGAACTAATTTTGTTAAACATCTCGATTTATGATAATTAACCACATTTTTTTTGTACATAGGACACGATCACAAAAAGTGAAGGAAAATCGATCCCCGATCCTGCCGAAATGAACCTAAGAGGAAGAGGAGCTACAAGCAAATATTGATGTGATAACAAATAAGGTGCAGCAGTCCACAGAAGATGCTGAAGAGGTGATGAATTTACAAGGTGAGTAATATATAATTCATTACAATATATATATTCTTTTGCTAATGCTGTTGTTTCCTTGTACAGTTTAGTGAACCGACTGAAAAGGTTGGTTCCATTCACTCCTTATAGGGACCGGCCCCGATCCCTAAGCCCCACCCCTCTATCTTTCAAAGTGATGTTGACGAAGTTCTCTGAAGCTGGACTTGACCTCTAAGATGGTAGATGTCTATGGGAGGTAGGCTAGCATTTCAACATATTTATGCTATTTCATTCCCTAAGTCACTCATCTTATGTATTAATATGTATTCTGGATTTGTGTGTATGTGCCTTTGTAACGGTCTTCCATCTGATTGGAAACACAAGTTTTTTATGGTTCGACCGGACACCTTCCAGAATTTTGTGAATTCCCTCAAGAACGGGGAGGCGATGCACGTAACACTAACATAAAAGGGAAGGGCTGGATGGCATTTTGATTGCAAGATGCCAATACATATTTGTTCCAATTCGCAAGGCCCAAATGTGGCATTGGCAATACTTGTGCTTGCTTGGTCCAAAGAAAAGCTCTTTTCCATCTATAGCTAGCCCAATTATACGATCCTCCTCCCCTGTCAAAGGCTATGTACCCGATGCTAAAGTGGTCCGTAAGTAAGTATGAGTTTCTCGCTTTGTTTTTTATGATTTGATTATTCTCATATTGCAATTTCTTATGCTTGATTTATTCTCACATTGCAATTTTGCAGGTTTCATAAGCTTGTGATCAATAACATGATGCTCGATCCAACAAATTTTAAGCCATGGTAGGAAGAACTTTGATGCTCCCTGTGTTCTCGTCCCTAAAATGCCGTAAAACTAGTACCAAAGAACCCTTGCAAGTACATTGTGGCTTACATGCACAAATTCATAGATGCCGTGGTTGATGCAATGCCCAAGCTCCATTTTTGTAAGTAGAACATGTTATTTTCCTATTAGTTATTTGTTGGTATAGTCCTCTAATACTTGGCACCATGCGATGACACCCAGTTGGTTCAATCGATGCCTATGCCAAGTCACTCGAGGGATCATCTAATGGAGGCATTAATTGTAGAAGGCGAGATGAATATACAAGCGCTTGTTCCTACACAGGGTAGATAGTCTTTGTTTGTAAATTACAGCTTTGTATGAGCCATGCTCCGAAAGCTTTTTGTACTCAATAAGTAATGAAAAAATTAATTTATTTGTCTCACTTACACCTGTGCAAATAACAATTGTGTAATTATCAATGTGTTTTCAATTGTGTGATCCAAATGTAATTATAAATTGTGAATCTCAAGTGTTTTCTTTGCCGACAGCGAATCATCTAATTCGGGAGAAAGCTCATTATCTTTGACTTAAATTGTGTTGGGCAAGAGTGTGCACAAGAATGAAAAATATTAACTCAAGATACCAACAGATCCGTAAAGATGAGCTTCAATTTAATATAGGAAATGTGTTTTTTATCGCAGCCGTGGTTAGCATCATCGTTAGCATTTGTAAGAGAAGGGTTTGATCAATGTTGCCATCTGGTCTTCACTCACTTCTAGAAATCTTCACCCAATTGTGGAACATATTTGTGATGCTTTTTCCATAAAGCTGAAGTTTGTTTACACCGCCAGAGCAAGAGTTGATTCTCCCCGCCACACAAACACCCTACTGAACCTCAAAAGGGGTTGTTTGTGAAACCATTAGCTGTGGTATGGAAAGAGTACCCAGAGTACTATGGACATACAGTTCTGATCGACGACGAAAGATACAAATCCACTTTGAATCCTGTAGGAAGCTACATATGTCCTTTCTCTTGGACACCGATATTAGCTGGCGACAGATTGCTTGTCATGGAGCTCATTCCATGGCTTAATGGATTCAAAATGGCTGAAGATGGTATAGTTTATGTGAAAGAGCATCCAATGACTAATGCAGCAGATAGCATATCAGAGCAGGTGGAACAGATTTTGCTGGCAAACTATGGCAGCAACTTGGGTGCTCTGTTGCCTAAATTTAGTCAATATATGGAGCAAGGAATGGAAAAACTGCCATCATGTTAATTATTGGCCTTTCGACTGGCCCATTGTTGGTACAGACTTTGACTGATGTACAAATTCAAATGTTATGAATTGTATCAAAGTTTTTGTTCATTGCACTTGAGTACTCTCTTTTTCTTGCCTTTCTTATTGGTACAATTATGAGTGTGTATACATAATTAAGTGATCTTCATTTGCTTTGTAGATGAATGGACTGAAACACAAAAGACTATTAAGAAACTAAGAGATAGAGTTCTGCTGCACCCTAGGGGATGTACTTATACATAAGGGGGTATGGCATCTGCGTTCAGAGGATATCAAAAAACCCCCCTTGTATACGCAATTTTAAAAGGCAATTTGACCCCCATGTACGATATTGCTCCAAATCAGCTGCCTAAAAACACCCCTAACCCCTAAATATAATGCACATTTAAATGGTCCAAAAACACCCCTCCGCTGAACTCTCATGGGTTATACGCATCAAAAAGGTGAATCCCCGGTGCGCACCCAGAGGTAATACAAACCAACACAAGCCGCAAGCACATAGGGTTGGGGACCGACATCGCCTCTATACCGCTGTTCCTGAACTTTGGGAAAAGGTTGAGCATATTGAAAATTATGAGGAACGAGCGACCATGAAATGTATATTGGCAGCAAATCACTTGTTGCACAACCCTTGGGGGAAGGCACGTATCCTGGAAGATGAAGGCCATGTAGGATGGAAAGGTTTGCCGCTGGCACGCGGCTATAGAAACCGCATGGACTATCGCTTTTAGAGGATATCTCTTCAAATTTCTACGGCCGGAAGACATGATGCAATAGTCATAAGATATCGCTCCTACCGACATTTTGAAGCTTGGTCATGAATTATGAGCCATGCTCATTTTTGGGTGTGTTGTATTTATGTCCACAATATAAATATATCAACCATTTGTACATGAAAACCCTCGCCCATTTCTTATCTTTGCCATGACTGAAACTATTTTTAATGTTTATGCAATTCAACTTTCTTATGTTCAATTCTAATCAACTTACACTTAACAAATTTTTATAATATTTCTGGAATGTACAACAGATGTACATAAGATGGGTACATCAGTACATCTAATGTACGCCCAACAGCCTCCATCGATTCACATCAGAGCATCCAATGTACATCTAATGTGCATCTAATTAATGTTCCAATATTGGTACATCACATTAATGTTACAATATTAGTACAACTAATGTACATATGTATGATTTGTTTGGCTTCATTACCTGAAAGTACACTAAAATGTAAAATGATGTAATTTTGATATTCAAGTACATGTAAATGCAGCTGCATGGACATGTAAGTGTTAATGGATGTACATCTAAAAAGTACCTAATAGCACATCACTGCAAGATTTCTGCCCCTATGTAAACAATGTAAAAATGTAAACAATGTAAAATGCAATACATTTCATGAAAACCATGTGTATTCATTAACAGTCACTGAAATGCAATTAGAATGTACGTAAGAAAGTCACGAAAGAATTTTGGAAGAAAACATAATCTCCAAAACTCAATTGATTCAATTACAAGAGCAAACCCGTGAGATATCAAGGTATTGTATTGCTTGTGTTCTCCTCTTCATGACATCTCTAACCTTTGGTGAAACTTTTGGTATTATCAAGCCAAAATTCAATTTAACCCGACATTTGATTGAATCATCGATTCTATTTGATCTTGGCATCCTTCCCGCCAAAGCCCATACATTTGCTCCACTTAATGACATTATCTTCCTTCTTGCTGCAGCTTTGGATAAATTTCTGGTCAGTATCTTTAGCAATTTTGAAGAAACATTCTTGTTTATATCTCCTTTTTCCAACAATCATTGATAACAAGAATGTTTTGCAGCCCAATTTATCTTTGCTATTAGCGTACTTTTACTTTTGAAGCCCATCTTTCAAGTTTCTCATCATTGATTTCATAACAATAACTTCTAAGGATTTCCAATTACAGTGTTCGAAAAAGAAAAAAGCCTCATCTTGCAACAAACGAGCACAAAAACTAATCTTTGATTCGACGGCGCTTGCCAAGAATCGAGGATGCAATCCAATCGACTGCCAACACGCTTTATTTGTTTTGTGGCATAACACCGCCAATGTCGGCATACTTGCACTTAGAACCATCACTCCCATTGGAATCTCACCTCCATGAACAGATTGAAATTGATTTGTATTTCTTGTAGATTCAATTGGCATGTGTTTGCTTCGAACTCGCTCTGTTCGCCCCCGTGAAAGGGGGGAATTTCTGAAAGGGAGGGACGGATCCATTCAATTGGTTCTATGGGTTCTTGGTTAACCAAGAACTGGGCACTGCCGTGGATGATCTTGCAATCATTGCATACCCGACACAAAACGACAAACCATAGTATCTTGATGTACATCTAAAATGTACCCCAAAAAGCACAAATTTGTCCTTCAATTCAAGATTTATGTAACGCATACACCCTTTCATGCTTTTACCCCAATGACTTGAACATGCATTTCACTTTTACATCAGCTAAGACATTATGTGTAAGAGAAGTGGAAATATCACGATAGCATCCAAAAAGGTACAACATTAGATCCTTGGTGATGTCGCCATGTGAAGATGGATATTTAGAGTTCCATCACCTAATTAAAGTATGCCATGAACTAGAACAAAATTTTGTGTTTTGCATATCTGTACCTATCTTTTGTTGATGTATTTAACTACTTCTAAAGGTGACATTTTGAGCATAAGTTATGGAACTGCTTTTTCCAAATTGTCGCCTTTTAGAGGTAAATTTAATTGCCCTCCACATTCTTTTGCAAAGCATTGTTTTCTCTTCGAATCCATCCTTTAAACACAAAGTTAATACATTGATGATATTGTCATTAGACAATTTTTTTTTTTTTTTTTTGAAGGCTTATATATGTATTAATAAAAAGTTATAAGTTTAATGTAGAAATTACTTTTTGACCGGAAGTATAACCCCTCAGAGGGTAAGTAGAAAAAGTAGATGAGAAACTTAGAAACAATTGAGATATGGAAATCGAGTCTGAAATCGTGGGTCGGCCCCGCCTAAAAGTGCGATCCGAGATTGAAGTTGCTTTGGACTTTCTCCCTCTCGCTTCTAACCATGATACGAGGGTGCGTATCATACACATAGACATGCTTCGCCATGGCCATGTTGAAACGACCTTTACTATCTTTAGCTTGGCAGCATGCCCCTTCTTGCATCCTGTTTTGATCACAAAGAAAGATCCGCGAAAAGCATGGTTCTTCATGGTCAGAAGGTCCGGGCGGTCCAAAAACCTTAATCCATTGCTGATTGACAACGGGTCGATCTTCTTCCACTTAAGCTTTGGCGCACCAACACAAAGATAATTCCCCGAAATAACACCAAAGGAGCTATAAGAATCAAAATGGGTTTTAAATAGCAGCAAATGATCCATTTAATGTCATATTCAATTTGCTTGATTACGGCCTCCGGATGAGTTATTTCAGCTTGAAGATAAAATTGTTCCTGCGCTTCCAAATCCTCCATAAAATAATAAAATGCCCAATCATTTGGGTTAATGGGCCGTAGAAGTCCCACGAATTGAGGGCGCTGAGGTCCAAAACCGAAAGCAGGTTGGAAGCAAGTTCGAGAACCCATTCACCATATGCATGATCGAAATAGATGCTCCTCGCCTTCCCTCGGCTAAGACATCTTGAGCACACATCTAATCGACATATTAAGCCTGTGCCTTTTAGAATTGGTGGCTAAAGCCTTATGCCAGAGCTGCCACATGAAGGACTTCACTTTGGGAGGGATGGGGCAAGCCCACATGAATTTGAGGTTTCTGATACACCTATCCTCCCCTATCTGCCATTTGGTGTGGATAGAAATCCTCTGGTTCCTCATAAGGTACTTATATGCTGCCTTGACTGTAAATCTGGCTCAGAACCATTATAATTCCAGTTATAGTTGTCTTCTGACCAATTGCCCTGAGTAAGCACCATACAAATATTGTTGTACAAAGGTCTCCGAAGTTCTCATCCTCATTGGCGACTACCGATCTCCTAAAAGAAATTATTCCCTGCTCATCGAAGAAGTCTCTAATGTAGTAGAGGCCTTTGCTCTTCCAAAGCTTAGCCTGTTCCGGGAAGTGGCAAGCTAAACAAAGAGAAGAGTCATTAGTAAGCAAACCCGGATTCCAGAAAATGGATTGGTCCATGGAGAGCCCCTCCTTCCATGAAAACATACCTTTGACTAAATTCCACGCCCTGATCCACTTTTTGATTAAACCAGGGACAGAATTGGGAACAGAGAAGGGGAAATAAATAGAGTGGGGAAGATTGAGATAAAGTTTCCTCCATCCATAGGATAAGCACTTGGCTAAATAATGCCTGATGATAATTGAAACTGGATGGTTAATGCTATTGTATGCTGCTTTGTAAAAATATTTGGCAGCCAGGGCTATACCCTGTTTCTCAATGTTGATGACCCCCAAACCTCCAATACTTTTGCTTTTACAGCATTCTTCTATAGCAACCGGGGTCCAACATCTCTTGTTTTGGGCGCAAGAGATGAATCAGCAATGATACTGTGAATCTGGAGGAGACTTTCTTTGGGGTTAAGATAATCGAGGGAGCCCTTCGAATCGTAAGGGCTCCCTCTAAGAACTAGGGGAATTCCTAAAATTTTAGAAGAGCTAGTAGGAGAATATACTTACAAGTTCATGAGAGCAGTCGTTTTGCTCTTCTTTTTTTTGATCTCTAGCTACAACCTTGAATTTGATCGGGTTGATTTTGCATCCCGAGGCTACCCTGAAATCCTCCAGAATTATTTGAGTGTTGGAAAGAGACCTGTTATCCATCGAGACTAGAAGAAATGTGTCATCTGCAAAATGTCCGTTTAATATTTGATCTATCACTTCGTTTTCTGGAAGAGTGAGACCTTGGATCAAGTTAGTACTTTTGGCTTCTTCCAACTTGCTGTGAAGGGCCTCCATTATGATAAAAAACAGGAAAGGAGCTAATGGGCACCCTTGCTTGACACCCCTTTGCAGAGGGAAGAAGGGGCCACATTCTCCATTAATAAGAACTGATGATCTGGAGTTTGAGAGAATACCTTTAAATAGAAGAATTACCTCATCAGAAAAGCCAAGAGCACTGCAACATTTGAACAAGAAGTTCCAGCTGACTGTATCGAAAGCTTTGGTGATATCTAGCTTTATAAGAGCAATGTCCTGATTGGAGTCTTTAGCCCAGTTGAGCCCAAGCATTGCAGTTACTACATTGTCAAGGATAAATCTATCCTTCAAGTAAGCAGCCTGGGAGGTGCGGATGATCTTTTCTAAAACACTCTTAAGCCTCTTAGCAATGGTCCCTGAAATAATCTTATAGATAACATTAGTTAGTGAGATAGGCCCTCAGAATCCGAAGGGTGGCGTGCATATCAATCTTGGGAATAAGAGTTATCGACCGGGTGTTGATTCTTGCATCCAAGTATTTCATATCCCTCAACTCATTAGCCAAATTTGTTAGGCAAACACCAATGACGTACTTCTTTGATAAAGAACTCTACCGAGCCCATCAGTCCAGTGGCTTTTTACCTTTTTCCATTTCCATGGCTAATTTGAGAAGTTCCTCATTGGAAAAGGCTTTGTAATATTGAGATTGTCCTCAAGACTTACCTTTCCTTGAGGTTGATGAAGTCAGTCCATGGAAGCTAGAGGGGCACCTGATTTGTGCCCATGGTACCTGTGGAAGTGAGTGGCTGCAGCAAAGCTTGATTTGTTCCTCATCCGAGATGTCTTCATCCCCACCTTTATTTCAAAAATATGATTCTTTTTTGCCTACCTTTAGCCTTAACAAAGAAGAATTTAGAGCCGCTTCTTTCATCATTTTTAATTTCCGTAATTTTGGCTTTGAGTCTCCATCCATCAGCCTATCCTTATTTCCTCTTTTTCAATATTTGCTCTAATGTCATCCTTTTCTTCTTCGTTGCGCTAGAGTTTATCTCTCGATTTTGAAGATAAGCGAGCTTATTATAGTGGATTGTTTTTCCCACTCTTTAGCCATTTCTTAATGGCCTTGGCAACCTGAATCCACCAATACATCCAAATTTCTTACCATTTGGTTGGGGAAAATTGGCAATCAGCTCCTTCAAATGCAATGAATTCTTCATGCTCGAGGAGACTGATATTAAGCTTGAAGTAGGTTTTCCTCTTCTTGTTGATTTAATTGCATGCCCCGATTCTCGCCTATTGGGGTAGTGGTCCACAAAGTGAAACCCTCCATATTGTTAACTCGCTACTATCATTCCAAAGATTTTCTCGATAGGTAGAATTTGTCATGAAGACACAAGGTAGGATCCATTCTTTTATCAGTCCAGCTGTATGAGTTGGGTTTAGTCCTGGCAAGATTAAGATTATGGCTCTTAGTGAGATCCAACCAAGCTTCCTTTTCTTGTTTCCCGAGGGGTCTGTAATTTTTATTCTTCATATAGCTGTTGGTCACCATGTTTAAATCACCCCCAGGAATGCACTCATCAAAATCGAGGTTATCAAGGTCGCTCTTAACCTTTTTCCAGATCTCCACTCTTTCTGTGGGGTTATTGTAGGCATAAATGTTGACAAGGGCCAGCTTAATTCTGTAAATAATACAGAGGAGAATCTGCCATCTGCCATTTCTATCATTAACCATGTACTTGTTAGATATATTAAGATTATGCCTCCAAGCGATTGCTATTCCTGTAGAAGAGTCATTAGCAGGAATAGACCAGGTGCAATAATTAGGAGGGAGAGTTCTACTTATTATGATCTCATGATCCTGACTATGAATTTTATGCTCTTGAAGAAACAAAACATCGGGGTTAAGGGAGGAGAGACAAACCTTTAATCTATCCCTTTTAATTATACTATTAATACCCTGGAGATTCCAGGTAACACAGCATATATCTTTATCCATCAGTATCTGTACCTGCCACAAGCCATCCCAGCTTTTGAATAGTTTGCTTCCTTGACTTGATCTACTTGGGCCAAAATAAATCTTCTTTTTTTGCTCTCCTTCTTTCTTCCACCAAATTCCACCCTTTGTCCTCTCAGATCGTGGGTATCTTCACAACTATCCCGGGGTTGACACATCCCTTTGCTTATAAATCTCAAAGTTTCGGAAGGGTGAATATGAGGTCACCGATTCTATCCTCGATATACCGACTCGTGGTTTTTAATCGACCACCATATCTTCCCCGTTCAATTCTTGAGTTTTTACAATCTCTTTATTGTGATTCTTGTCTTGAATGGCAACCTGATACTGGTGGGGATGATTTTCATCACTTCCTGTTAGCCTCTTCATCCACAGCATTTGTAACTTTGGGCTGCCAGACCTGTTTTTGCTTAGTTTGTTGAGGGGGGGTAACTTTTGAACCTCAATAAAGCCACTTTAGAGTAGCTGACACTTAAATCCAAAAACTCTTCAGGCTTGACCCTTGTTTTGATTTTCTTTTTCCAATCTAACTCAATTTTTTTGGAGATGCAGACCGAGGGGAAGTTCGTTTGGGTGATATTGACCTCTAACACCTCCCCTAAGGATCCTGCCAGGGTCGTAAGGTGGGACCGAGTCCAGAAAAGTCAGGGTAAGTTGGGAAAAGACAAACAAGTGGTGGTTTGAATTTCGCCAGTCATGCCAGGGATGAAATTGGGAGACCATTTCATTATATAGAAAGGGCAATTGCTAATAAAGTCGAGCTTTCTTCTAAGAATATGATTGGCACAAAGCTCGTCCCTGCAAACAATTTGAAAGGTGTTCTTATCCAGCCTAAGGATAGAAAGCATTGGAATATGCTGGTTTTTGGTGATCCAGTTCTTAATTTCCCTTGAGTTGGGCATTTTCTAGGAAATGGATAAGAATAGCATATTTTGAAAACATGTCAGTAGCCAAAGCATCAGAAACACCAAAGAGATCAATGAAATCACCATTGAACACCTTCTGACTCTCTGAATCAGTTACCTCCTGATTCTTTGAGACAGTTGGTTGAGCAGAAGGGAAAAACATTCAAGAGCACATTTTTATATGAAGGGGAAGAAAGTGAACCTTTGGTTTTGTCGTTCTTGCCAATTACCGATGGAGTTGCATATCTTGCTATCACCGATTTTTGTCTTCGTTATATTTTAGAGCGTAAAGCTTCACCTCCACGCAATTCTCGCAATCACAAGAGTTCACCTCTTCCCATTGAAAAGCCATTTGAGTCCTTGATTTTACATTGTTTGGTATGCTTCATGCCTCTTAATCGTAGACCTCCGTGGAGGTAGATATTCCTTCTAAAGCTTCGCTCGTGGCTAAGCCGGACTTAAAGGCTTTCCTCGTGTTTTCGATGACGGATCTTCTTGGCTTCCTCCCATCTTTTGATAAGCCCTCGATGCTTGCATTGGAGTTTTCACGAATCCCATCCCATTGTATTATCAAGTTCTTTACCTTTGACAAAAGAATTCATCCATGAAGGCCCCCAAAACGTTGTTCTTGAGACTACAAAGAATCCTTCTCAAGATGCCCTTGTTTGATCTGTAATGAGTTTATACAAAGTATTATCCAGCCCCCGAACAAAACCCGTAAGTGTTCCACACCCACCTCACATCATTCGCTTCTCCCATCCAAATAATCCCCCGCTTATGGATTGCATGCCAAGATTCCAACTTCCTCTTGCACCCCCATACGTAAAGCCGCAGCCTTCGCTGATCTCTAATAATTTCGAGGCCTCAGATAAATTTCCTTCGAATCCCCCATGCTTTGTCCCTCCTATCTTCCACCAAAAAGATTTGTGTCCACTCTTCATCTTCCACACCCAAGGTTTGTTTCGACGTGCTCGCCTTGTTCCTCATTCTTGAACGGCACCGGGGTCGTAATTGGGAGAAATGGGAGAAATGGGCCGAGCAGAGAACCAAGCAAAATGTAACAAAACCATTATCGTAATATAGCGAGAATTTCCCCAATTTCTTTTTTCCCTTTTTTCCCTCCAGAATGAGGTTAATGTACCAATGATGAATGATTTCTTCTCCCAAGAAAAACTTTCAAGAAAAAGGCAGGCCCGTACTGGGAATTACAGAGAAACTAGAATCTAAGATTCCTAACCCTCGACCCCTACCCCGACAAAATTCTAGATCCGCATCGGGCCCAAGAACGGAACTAATTAGATACCAGAAATCTCCAAACCACCACATCAAGATCCATGATGTGATGAGATGGTTGGAGATCGAAGAATGCAGCCCAATAGTAGATCGGTTCTATCCCAAATTCCAGGGGGGCACTCATCATAAACAAATTGCGTTCGAATCTATTTCCCAAGAAGGGTTGGGAATTGTGGGCTGCCACTCTTAAGGATCCAGACCTGTCAAAACAGAGAATGCAAAGAAAGAACGAGTTTAAACCAAACCTACAGAAACCTACTCTAGACTGAGATTGAATTGCATTGGATATCAAATTGTCGATAGCTAATATGGAATCCTGGATTTCCAGGGGGACATTCGTGATTCCCAGCCCCTGGAGAACAGCTTCAAGCAAAGCCTCATCCATCGGGCTAGGAAGAACTCCCTTGGGCCAGCGGTGTGGCGGGCGCCAACGCTCATCTCGCCTCCCTCAACCTAGATAAGTCGTCATTAGACAATTTCAATAACAAAAATTTTAACCAATGTCAACCTGTGATGTTGTTGGACGTTGCACATATTAACGTTAAATGACGAGTAAAAACAAATGCCAAGACATTAGCCCGGCAACGCCGGGCTCAAGTTTACTAGTATGATCTATAATGTTATTTTTATGGATATTTAAGCATTTTCACTACATTTTTTTTTTTTAGGTTAGAATTCACGAGCCAATGCTTCCACTTCTTCATTTGGTACCTTAGAAGCTCGAAATATTAATAGGGGATCCAACCCCATAGGTTTGGAACCAAGAAAATATTCGTGTCGGCCTTGATCGCCACGATAAATTTCTTGTAAATATTTATTCTAAAACCTAACAACCTGGCCCCTCAAGTTTTATAGCCAGATCGGATCTCCGCTTATTGGTTACAAAGTGGTGTTACCCACCAAGAACACACTTTGAGGGCCCATACACATCTAGCTTTTCATGCCAAAAACACCTAGCTTGTTATGCAAATCACCATAAGGACACCATAAAACTCTCGGCCCGCTTTGTTAAGGCGATGACAACACAATAGAATTCGGGTGTTTATGCTCTACTATAACAATCTTGGGCCTCCCCCGACAGTTAGAATAGGGCATAACATCCTTATTCCGCAATGTTATCCCTCTCATAACATACACTTGACCTTGTAAATGTTGTACCACGCCTCATGCCAATAGCTAACTAGTGCTTTGACTATACTATTATCATACATACCTAGGGTTTCAATTTGGATACAACCATTGGTGTACTATATCAAATGTTTAAATATGAATGGCATGCAATCTAACACTCTGCCACATTTATTCACCACATATGAGCTAGTTGTATCTAAGGAACTAAACTTACAATGTAAAAAAAAATTAAAAAAATCAAATACATCGTGGACCGCCGACTTAAACATTTGGTCAAGGACCACTATTGTTATTATTAACAAAGAAAAAATAAGCTCAATGCTTGCTTCTTTTTTTTTTTTTTGCTCTTTTTATGTTTTTTTTTTTCTCCTTTATTATATGATATTATAGGGTAATATGATAGCAAAGCTAATATGTAGCATAATAACAGGGGGTTTTCTTTGTGTTTTTGTATGCTTTTCACTAAGGTTTTCCTATGATTTCGTGATGTATTCAAATGGATGTACTAACGCGGCATTTTAGAGTGCACCATTTTCTCGAGCCATTGATTTTAGCATTTTTTTTCCAATGGTCAATAACCAATGGCTCACAACAAAAGCCCTTTTTTGTGGTGTGGTGCATAATGGTCAACAACTAATGGCTCACAACAAAAGCCCTTTTTTTTGTGCGTGTGGTGCATAATGGTCAACAACCAACTGGCTCACAACAAAAGCCCTTTCTTTTGTGCGTGTGGTGCATGATGGTCAACAACCAATGGCTCACAACAAAAGCCCTTTTTTGTGGGCTTGAAGGGCGATGTAGTGCGCTTCCCCGCAACACATTTCTTATCATAACTTCGATTCAGAACTCGCTTTGAGATGATTTTATTGCGCTGGGAAAGCTCTTTCCGAGATCTTTTGATGGTCTATGATATGGATATGTTTGGTTAAATTATCTATGCGAAAACAAAGAATTTCTCGGCCGATTTGTAGGGTTTTTCACATCCTACTAGCCGATTAATACGTGATTGCGCTTATTGGATATTGTTTTATGGCTCATTCGGAATGCAAACTTTGCAAAAAACTACCATGCATTTTAGATTTTGAGGCGCTTATTAAGCAAATTCCAAGGCTTTTTAGATCCTTGTGCTAACAAGCGTAAAAGTTTCCCACTTTGGTTTCTCACCACAAGCATCCATGGAGGCCAAAGGTCATTGTTAAATTCCAGCTTGAAAATGTTTGTGTATGGGTGTTGCAAACTTTATGACTTTCGAATAATGGGATCAATCCGCCTATCTTTATGGTAACTTTTACTTATGTTCTATTTGTTTTCAAAAAGCTACAAATGATGAAAAGCCTCAAATGAATTCTAGTTTTTTCTCGCTTGAATTCTAAATTTTTTGTCACACCGGGGACGTCCTAAGGCCCTCCTCTGGGGCCAAAAAAACTTTTTGCAACACAAACCATTAACATCCAACATATAAAAAATTAAATCCCCCAAACACATAACAACCAACACATAACAAATCATTGACATTAACAACCAACACATAACAACCCATTGACATTAATTAACACAACCATTGGATCCAACACATTTAAATTAAAATCCCCCTAAACCCCCTTTGGTTTTGGGTGCATATTCACACCTGGGGTGATGTAGGGCCAATGAGCCCTTATAATTGTATTTTTGTAATGCATAAAATCAACACCATATAGTATTCCACTTTGAAATCTTATAGTATTTTGCGAATCTTGTTATACAGTATAGCAAATTTTGTACTTGTATACCCCACAAACGAGGAACTTTACGTACGGTGTAGATTAAGGAATAAGGGGTGAATATGCCTATCCAACAGCTCTCGTTGCCCGGAGTCACCCCCCGTGTGAATATGCACCCAAACCAAAGGGGGTTTAAGGGGGATTTTAATTTAAATGTGTTGGATCCAATGGTTGTGTTAATTAATGTCAATGGGAACATGAACACATCTATAGTCTTGACACTTTTGCCAGCTGAGACATTTGTGGCCACACGAGCCACAGTTGTGTCTGCTTATCTTAAGATCATAACATTTTCCAGCACAACAACTCAAGCCATGATGACAATGGTGTTTCCAAGTACAAGGGCGCTCGTTAAGCTCCCTATCAACATGACCTTCACCTTCGGCATCAACTGCCTGTGCAACTTGCATGTGAAGTTGTGCAATCACAAGAAGGAGAAGCAGTGCAAAGGCAATTTTGCAATCCATTTCGAGGATATGAGTGTGTGAAGCAAGAAGCGAGAATGAGAAGGATGGGTGTCTTAAAACAAAAAATGGAAGCTCTATTTATATTCACATTGAGCAACTGACGTGCTTACTTTCACATTTTCCGAGCAGCCCGCCATGGGGCTCAGCGCCCGGGTCATGATTGCATTGTCATATTCGCGGTTGCGGATGCGCAGGTGCGTGATGCTTAGACATGGTTGGCTGGGCCAAGCTAAAGAAAAACACGATGAGATGGAGACTAAACTTAGCCGTAACCGTATGTGCGATTCCGCCGGATATGTTAGATAGATCCTTGCATGCCCATCCCAGCTGCTTCATACAGATTTCTCCACGTTTCTTCACTCCGGAAAAGCAAACCAGTAAGTTTCTCGCATCGGGTTCTTCTTTTAAGTTACTGTGTTACAGAATCTGCTTCTTCATTAAGTTAGATTTTAAAAAATAATATCGTCTGAAAAAAGGAAACAATTCTGCTTACAGTCTTGTATTGACGGAAACAGCCTCCAAAACTAATTGACCATGCCTGTCGAAGCAGCTTGGAATGTTCTTGTGGGATGCAAAGAACATGCATAAGTAGTCTCCAACCTCCACATAGGATAAGGTTAGCCTTGGACAGCCAAATGTTAGACTAAATGTGATTCAGGCCCAAACCTCAGAGAGACTTATTCACTCAGAAACTATGTCTAGACTCTATCCTAATCGAGACTATGCCTAGCTAGAATTATTTGGCTCTTGAAGCACAAGAATTCATTGCAATGTTACCTAGCTGAATGCATGTTTGGTATTGCATGAATTCATAAGAATCTCCTGTTGCCCACAGGCAAGTAAGCATACCTAGATGCCAAACAAACTACCTAGCGTGAACAAAAGAAAAACTGCATCCCAATATTACATGTGCAAGAGATATTGTAGATGGAATTCATTGCTGCTTCAGCTCAATGCCACAAATAACAAAATGGGCTATTCGTGCTTGTAGTCTACATGCTGGTGTGATGAAGGTGATGGAATCCTAAGGCTTCTTAGAGGGAATTGGTCTGTAGACAATGATGAAGCGTCCTTGTTGTGCATCTGGCAAAGTTGCATAGAGATAGATAGTTTTAACAATTAAAGCAAGCTGAAACAGTCAGCAGACTGGAGTAGTTAAATGATTCACTTGTATTTGTGCTTTATATGAATGTGATGCTCTGAGATGAAACTGGCCATTGTTCCAAATAATCCTGCCACCAAACATGCATCTTGTAGGTTCTAATGGTATGCACTGCACCATATTTTAAAGGCATCAATTAAAATGCTCATCACCACCTAATGGCTAAACATGGAAATGTTTGTTATGCCACCAGTTAAAGGCAAGGAAATGTATACGAGTACACAAGGAACAAAAGCATGCCGAATTCACAGATGTGCGTTTCAGCAGAAGCAATGGGGTTTCTCTCTTTAAAAGGTTGTGGTAAAGCACATTGTTGGCTTCCTAAACTTCGCACATGCTCTTTAAGGCATAACTTGTCTTTTTATGCTGATTCTGCTTCTTGTTGTCATCGGTAATTGACTGCTTGATACGTATTTCAAATGTGGATCACTTGATGAAGCTCGGGTTGTCTTTGACAACATATCAATTCAGAATGCTGCAACATGGACTGCAATGGCAGGAGAATTACATCAGCCAACACGTCGGTCCAATGCTTTACAGATGTGCAAGAACTAGTCGAGAAGCCAGATGCCATTACATTCTTATGTCTCCTTTGTCTGCAGCCGTGCCATTTGATGGCAATTGCATGTCATTATTTAAGCTTAAGGAAGAAATATATGGACTTATGCCAACATTCCGGTTCCATTGCAATTGCATGGTTGATCTATTTGCACACTCGGGGCATTTAAATGAGGCTATTTGGGATTTTTTCCTTTCCATCATTAAACGAAACATGAAAGTATTGCTTATTGCCTGTAAACCCCTTATGGAGAAACAGCACTAGTGCTTCAAACGGTTTGAGAATGAACATGCTACTTGCATGTGTTATGGCAAATATATTGCTGGAAGTATTGAGGGGTCAACAAATTGATAGGACATAGTTTGTTTACAAGTCTGAGTATTCCTCGTTGAAGCAGGTCATCTTGGAATATACAGCATGCCACTAGCACACATCATCTGACCAAGAGCATAAGGATATGCCATTTCGAGATCGAGACCAAGCAAGCCCTCAAAAAGCAGAGGAAAATTTGTTCCTCCGTCCTAGTCCTTGTGCATCTCAAAGAAATTATTAGCTTAGGGTTAAAAAACCCCAGTGTGAGATATTAAGTATGCAGATCTCGAAAGGCAGCAACCTTAAAATGGCAGTTACCATGTTGACGGAAATTGATGGACAGAGAGGAGCAGCAGCCACAATAATCTTTCTACAATTATGAGTCATGATCTATGTGCTCCATTGCTGCAATCATCGGTCTTACAGAGCAGACCACTTGAGTCTTACAGCTCAGGCCACTATGTTTTTGGGAACAACTTGTTTATATGTGTAGTATCAATAGATACAACAGATTTATGGTATTGCATTTTAGAGTTGGGATATTTAGTGTTTAAGTGCCATTTTTTTGCTAACTTATGATAGATTACTTCGCATTAAGATTCTAGCAAAAGGTATTGTGATTTTGATATGATTGGATTTACAGCAGGCCTAAAGTCAATGTGGAACTGAGATGATGAGACTATTCAATGAAATGCTCTGCAATGGTTTCAAATCAGCCAATTTAGCCTTCGTCACTATTCTTGTTGCCACATGCTGGGATGCTATGCTCATTTTATGGAGAATAGCAACAAAACATTGTGACTTAGATGATGCATAAAATTTGACAACGCAAGGACCTCATGGATGCAGTGTCTTTATTGTTATTGTTATACATGTGGAGTTTATAGAGATGTGAAACTAGCTGGTAATATTTTTGACCATATAAGAACATAAAATTTATGTAATTTCTTTTGAAGCGTTTCGGTTCTGCGTGTCAAATCTATCAAATAATGTTATTGACACCTACATAGCTTGCAATAACATTGAAGCATTAGACAAATGGCCATTTTTATTGAAATGCTTAACGTAGACATGTTTAGGCAAAGATGAGGGAGGGTGGTGTAGGTCGAGGGAGGGTGGTGTAGGTCGTTGCTTTTTGATCCGACAAGTGGAGAAAGTTCCCTTTACAATGCTGTTTTAATCTATTATAATAGTACAATGCTCAATGTTCCCTTTACAATGCTGTTTAATCTATTATAATAGTACAATGCGCCCAATATGTAATAAAGAGGAGTGCCTGCAATGTAATAAAGATTTTGAAAGCAAACAAATGCAATACCTAATTGACATGGGTGGAATGCAAGAGGGTTCTTCTTTAGATTCTTGTGCATAATCACCATGCAGAATGTTTTAGACATTAGACAAGAAGTTCAGAACCTATTTTTTTTTTTTTTTTTTTTTTTGAAGGTAATGATGATTTTTTTCATTAATTAAGGAAAACCATACAAAGTTTTTGACAAGTCCTCATGGGACTTAACAAAACCAGCCCAAATATCTTGAAAACAAAGTAAAAGGATAAGCAAGAGTATAAAATTCTACACCCGCTTTTGTCAAGAAAACCGGTCGAAAAGATTGAAGATAACACACTCGTGTATTGTCTTTGTGGGAGCAAGAGCCACGTGTCTTCAAAAAGTCTAACCCTTTGTACATGAAAGGTAACAAAAACTTTGACCGTGATGTCTCAGCTTGGAGAATAGTGATCAAAATTATGAACAACAAGCTCTTCAAGTATCCATATTCCATGCACATTCTTTTTTGTCAAGGAACTAAGCAACCTTCAAAAGCAAAACAAGATTATCGTGATCCAAATTTTGAGGCAATGCTATCAATTGAGCTAGAGGGAATTGTTGGGATTTTAGGATCATTAGGATAAGCAGAGAAAAAAGATGGTTGAATCGAGAGGTAAAATTGGCGTAAGTTCCAAGCTTATCTTAGAGAGACTCAAATTTATGACATGTCGGAAACAGCTTCGATTTTGAGTATTTCAAATTTTCTCATGTATCATATGCGCATAAAGTTTGCTCCATGGCTTCATGTATCTTATGCATAAAGTTTGCAAGTTTGCTCCATGGCTTTATGCTTTTGTGACTATCTTACAACCATTGTTTACATACAACATGTCTATACAACTGTAGGTATTTTAACTAGACATCATAGTTTCAATGGCATCTCAAAAGCCACATTAAATATACTTTGCCATGCTTTCAGCCCGCAAATTTTGTCATTTACATCGCCTTGAGGTTTTACCCTTACTTCCTGAAAAATATACGCATCTATAAATTGTATTTTAATGATTATCGCTTCTAATAGATGATTACTTGGTGACAGTGCACTCAACAGCCTTTTCCTTCTTTATCTACACTCAGAGCCCATTTGTTGTGAAATCCAGCATGTAAATTTGCTTGTCCTTAACACTTTCGATTTGTCATTTGAATGTGAATATTGGAAGTCATCCTCAAGAGCAAGAAGAGCATTTCACATACCGAGGCTTACATGATAAGAAGAATTTGATGTATTTTAAGGTGAACATTTGAAGTTCCTTTTTAAATTCCGTTTTACATTTTCAAGGTTTTCCATTTATTACCAAGAAGACCTTGTGATAGATTACATGTCTTTTAAAGGTGCTCGGGAAAAGATTTAAGCATGAAAGAAAAGATAAACCTTTCAGATGACCCCTTTTGATGTGTATGTGATTCATTTTTTTTCATTTTTTTTTTTTTTACCTAAAATGACAGACATTACGTGATCCCTTTTGATCCGGGCGATTTGTGAAAAGAGCATACCATCCGAGGGCCATTTGCACAAACCATTTCTATAAAGGTCTTACCATTTTCATCCCTCCATGAAAAATATTTGGAGAAGATTGGGTTAGCCCCGCAACTGCTTTTTAAGGATCAAGTCAAGTTTCATCACACTCAAACTGAAGTGGCTATGTGTTGATTTTGAAAGTCCATCCACTTTTTCCGAAATGGAATGCTAAAATATGAAGGGATAATGAGATCTATGCCGACAGGTTTGTACAAATGTGGTTTTCACGCTAAATGCGCCCTTTATTGTAATGAAAGAGGAAATCAACATTCGATTATTACGCTCATATATTGTGGTCGCATTTTCCTAATTGACATTGAGAAAAATTTTAGGAATCCTTAAAAGCGTAAGTTTTATTGCAAAGATGATGCAATCTCTTTTAGTCATGATGCATGAGTCATCATTCCAAAATGATTTGAGGTAAGGATCATGCCGCCTTTGCTTACGATTCAATAACTGCCTCAAAATGCTTTGAGATAAGGATCCGATATATCTTGATGTTATACCGCTTGTGATTTATGAAGGTAAAGCTTAAGGCCATTTATATAATGCATATAACTAGAGTTTTGAATAACTGTATTTTTATATTTTGTGCAACCAATACTTCATTCATATCCATCTCCTTCTTTTCCGATTGAGATTTTGGTGTAGATATTTTTATGATTTTGCAAAGAAAGGGAAATTGCAAAGACAAAGTATATTGAAAGATGAAATTGTTGGATTTTTAATCAATAATAGCAGATTCTACTTATTCTTCGTGTTTTGTGTGTATCCGATACCGTAGTCAAAATAATAATTATTTATTATTCTATTTATTGTCAAAAATGTGTCAAGATGAACAATGAACAAGCATGTAAGGGCTTCATTATTCCGAGGTATATCATACATTTCATATATTCTCGCTTGTGATTTTCTATTGCGATATCCGCTATTTAAAATGTACAATGCTTTATAGCTTTTAATTGTGCATCGGGCTTAGGTATGTGCCGCCAAAGATCTTAATGAACAAGGTTCGTGGCAAGATTGATTGAGCAGGGGTCGCTTATTGCCCCGCGACTTATACATAAGGGGGTATGGTATCATCGCGTCGGAGGGTAGCAAAACCCCCTTGTATAATGCGAAATTTAAAAGGCAATTTGACCCCTTTGTGTATAGATATTGCTCCAAATCAAGGCCTAAAAACACCCTTAACCCCTACGATATAATGCACGAATGGTCCAAAAAACACCCCTCCGCTGAACTCTCATGGGTTATAATGCAGATCAAAGGTGAATCCCCGGCTATTGCACGCTTAGTGAATCCCTAAGGAGCAGGTTCTCTACTATGGCATACCGACTTGCTTCATTTCATCAAAAAGTCAAACGCTTCAAACCCTTTGTACACGAAAGGTAACAAAAAAACTTTGACTAGATGTCTCAGCTTGAGAATAGTGATCAAAATTATGAACTACAAGCTCTTCAAGTATCCATATTCCATGCACATTTTTTTGTCAAGGAACTAAGCAACCCCGCAAAAGCAAACAAGATTATCATCCAGGAGGCAATGTTATCAATTGAGCTAGAGGGAATTGTTGGGATTTTAGGATCATTAGGATAAGCAGAGAGAAAAAGATGGTTGAATCGAGAGGTAAAATTGGCGTAAGTTCCAAGCTTATCTTAGAGACCTAAATTTATGACATGCCGGAAACAAGCCAATTTTGAGTATTTCAGCTTTTTCCTCATGTATCATATGCACAAAAGTTTGCTCCATGGCTTCATGTATCTTATGCGCACAAAGTTTGCACCATGGCTTTATGCTTTTGTGACTATCCCAAGATTCTCCGATTGTTTACATACAACATGTCTATACAACGATGTAGGTATTTTAACTAGACATCATAGTTTCAATGGCATCTCAAAAGCCACATTAAATATACTTTGCCATGCTTTCAGCCCCAAGAAATTTTGTCATTTATCGCCTTGAGGTTTTATCCTTACTTCAAAGTATAATTATCTATATATTGTATTTTAACGATTATCAGTTCTAATAGATGATTACTTGGTGACAGCACTCAACAAAGCCTTTCCTTCTTTATCTACACTCGAGCTCATTTGTTGTGAAATCCAGCATGTAAATTTGCATTGTCCTTAACACTTTCGATTTGTCATTTGAATGTGAATATTGGAAGTCATCCTCAAGAGCAAGAAGAGCATTTCACATACCGAGGCTCACATGATAAGAAGAATTTGGGGTGAACATTTGAAGTTCCTTTTTAAATTCCATAATCGACATTTTCAAGGTTTTCCATTTATTACCAACAAGACCTTGTGATAGATTACATGTCTTTTAAAGTGCTCAGTGGGAAAGCTTTTACATGAAAGAAAATATAAACCTTTCAGATGACCCTTTTGGATGTGTATGTGATTCATTTTTTCTATTTTTTACCTAAAATGACAGATTTGTGACGAGCTCACGAAAGGACCCTCCCCGGCAACTCGATCTTGTCAAAACTTGCAAAAAAACTCTTACTAGGTTGGTGTGAAAAACAATTGAGTATGGTGAAGAATTGAATCTTCTTGACAATTGAATTTTCATTCTTCAAATTCAATGGACAAATTCTATGAACTCAATATCCATCAAGTACAATATGAATTCACTACACAATATAATAAAATGCAAAATAGCTTTGCTCAGAATCTTCTAGCCACCATGCTCTTCTACTACATTGTCTTCGCTAGCTTGGCCACACGCTTGTTAACTCACTACACATACACTCACCGGGTTAGTCCTCGACTAATGGGGGATCCATGGCTGCCTCCCGATGCATGGAAATACTCCGAAATCTTGGATAAGCACAAACACGCATCTTAAAACCTTAGGTGAGTACAATGCTAAGACAATGACAACATAATCCAAGGAAATACAAACATGAACATCAGGAGCAAAGAATATAGCCAAAATAACAAACCATCATGACACATAGCTCCTGACAATGGGAAGCTCAAAACCACATGCAAGGCCCTCAGCGAGAAGTGCCCAGCCACCACATTCCGAGCCCCGCTGGCGAGTTGGTGGGTGAACCCCTCAGATGCGATACCCTTCCTAGCCCACGCCCCACCGAGGACCTCTTACCATGGAGTCACAAGAGTTGACGAGAGCCCCGGATCGGGAAACTATGCCCGGTGTCACAGAGCACAAGAATACCATAGAGAATCACAGATGAACATGAACATGCCGAAGCAACCAAGGCCACCAAACCTAGAAGTCCGACCCCGGAGGTTCCAATAGACATAATCAAAATACCAAGACAACAATGGAACAATGCAAAGACCATGACATGTGGTGTTCATTAGAATGTTTACTATACATGTGTCTAGATTATACCGGCCACGATGTTGCCCATACAACCCGCCAAAGTTGAAGTAGCTAGGTCATTGACGAAGATAATGATCGCAATCCAAACATGTCGAGGAAGTCATAAGCCTAACTATCATCGATGTAGCTCCAATAACTATACTACCATAATGCAAAATTTACCTCAAAATCATCCTCCCATGAGAAATACAACGTTCCGTAATGTTATACTTTGAATCCATTAGCTATGATGCTCTTGATAAAATACAATGCAACAACTTGAAAACTTACGCTTATGCACTCGTGACTAGCAAGATTTCATGCTATAACCACATCTCGAACCCCCAAGCTTCACATGGCTCTCCTTGTACCAATGTGGACTGTCTCAATCTCAATAATCCTTGATGTCTGATGATCTGCTATTCCTATTCTAAGATCCACATGTGAACTTGATAGTGAAATCCTTGATGCCGAGGGTGTCATTGACGCTCTACATCCTGTAAGTAGGCTACTTCTCAACATTATCCTCATCTCCATGAGCTAAGAAAGATACTTTATCCCAATCCTTAGAATTCTTGTGATTATTCTCACCAAAATCTTCATGTCCCCGTCCTCCTCTGGCCGCTAAGCTCAAATGCAATCCAATTCCATCCATGGGTACTTAGCTTTATATTAGGACATGCCAATAATTTGATAAAAGCAAAGAAATACAAGACCAACAAGATAAAGCACAAAACACAAAATGACAAAAACATAACATGAACACAAAATGGCATTGGAGAGCTCGGTGCCAACCAGATCCAATTCAATTCTGCCTTTTCTAAACTTTCCATGCTGAGTTGGTGCTTCTCATGTAATATTCACCATTCCTCGACTTAGAATCAGCCCTTACAAGTAGATGTTTCCAATCATTGATTACCTTCTCTACCTTATGAATCTCCAACAAATTCATCCGGAAAGCTTACTCAGATAGCTTTCTATCACAAGAAAAATCATTTAAAAAATATCTCAGGTTGCCGAGATATGATGCTTCAAAAATCGGGCTCCAAAACTGCCCAGAATTGCTCCCTGCCTTCATGCTCTGCAACAATCCTTTTGCCAAAGAGACAAAACCCTGAACTCATGCTGAATACATGGTGTACATACGTGCATAAGTACATATACTGGCCCATCAAGTGCCCAGGTCTGTTACAATCTCCCCTTCTAAAATTTAACCCATGTCCTCATGGGTCGTGATAGATTTACTGAAGCATTTCTGTGATTTAGATCTCAGATCAACATAGCTCGACTCAACTCAAAACTTCAGTTTATGTGGCAACTTACTTTACCAAGATCGTATTCCAACCTTACCAACACCATCTTACAATTGCTATCATCTTACTGAACATGCCACAAGAAAGACCTTACCTTCAACATCGTCAAAATTTGCTTCGCTTGGCATCTTCATGCTAACCACCTCTAGATATTGTTTATCTCTCTGAGGATACTACCTCCTGATGTCCGTGAAAGAAAACCATTAGCATCACAATGCCACAACCAAACAAGCCAACTCCCAAAGATCCAACATTGCTCTGATACCAACTGTGACGAGCCTGCCGAGTTGACCCTCTTGGCAACTCGGGATCTTGTCAAAACTCGCAAAAATTCTTTAGGTTGGTGTGACAAACAGTTGGGTATGGTGAAGCATTGAATCTTCCTTGACAATTGAATTTTCATTCTTCAAATTCAATGGACAAATTCTATGAATTCAATATCCATCAAGTACAATATGAATTCGCTACACAATATAATAAAATGCAGCAGTTTTGCTCAGAATCTTCTAGCGCGACCATGCTCTTCGGCTACATTGTCTCCGTTAGCTTGACCACTGCTTGTTAACTCACTGCACATACACTCACTGGGGTTAGTCCTCGTGACTAAGTGGGGATCCCTGGCTGCCTCTGCATGCATGGAAATACTCTGGAAATCTTGGATAAGCACAAACACAGACGGAAAACCTTAGGTGAGTACAATGCTAAGACAATGACAACATAATCCAAGGAAATACCAAACATGAACATCAGGAGCAAAGAATATAGCCAAAATGACAAACCATCATGACACATAGCTCCGGGACAATGGGAAGCTCAGCCAGCCTACATACAGGCCCTGTTAGCAGAGAAGTGCCCAGCCAGCTCACATTCCGAGCCCCGTTGGCGGAGTTGGTGGGGTGAACCTCGTATGCGCATACCCTTCCCAGCCCACGTCTGGCACTGGAGGACCTCTTACCATGGAGTCACAAGAGTTGACGTAGCCTCCTGATCAGGGAAACTATGCCCGGTGTCACAGAGCACAAGAATACCATAGAGAATCACAGATGAACATGAACATGAACATGCCGGAGCAACCTAGGCCACCAAACCTAGAAGTCTGACCCCGGAGGTTCCAATAGACATAATCAAATACCAAGACAACAATAGAACAATGCAAAGACCATGACATATAGTGTTCATTAGAATGTTTACTATACATGTGCCTATATTATACTGCTGCTGATGTTGCCCATACAACCTGCCAAAGTTGAAGTAGCTAGGTCACTGACGAAGATAATGATCGCAATCCAAACACGTCGAGGAAGCCATAAGCCTAACTATCATCGATGTAGCTCCAATAACTATGTACGTTACTGATCAAGGAAAGATACTAACATCTTCTATAATGCAAAATTTACCTCAAAATCATCCTCCCATGAGAAATACAACGTTCTGTAATGTTATACTTTGAATCCATTAGCTATGATGCTCTTGATAAAATACAATGCAACAACTTGAAAACTTACAGTTATGCACTCAGACTAGCAGTACTTCATGCTATAACCACATTCAGAAACCCCCAAGCTTCACATGGCTCTCCTTGTACCAATGTGGACCCGTCTAAATCTCAATAATCCTTGATGTCGGATGACTGCTTATTCCTATTCTAAGATCCACATGAGAACTTGATAGTGAAATCCTTGATGCCGAGGGGTCGTTGACGCTCTACATCTATGCTAGGCTACTTCTCAACATTAGCCTCATTTCCATGAGCTAAGAAAGATACTTTATCCCAATCCTTAGAATTCTTGTGATTATTCTGCTCAGCTCTTCATGCTCCGATCTCCTCTGCTGCTAAGCTCAAATGCAATCCAATTCCATCCATGGGTACTTAGCTTTATATTAGGACATGCCAATAATTTGATAAAAGCAGCAAATACAAGACCAACAAGATAATGCACAAAACACAAAATGACAAAAACATAACATGAACACAAAATGGCATTGGAGAGCTTGGTGCCGACCAGATCCTATTCAATTCTGCCTTTTCTAAACTTTCCATGCTGAGTTGGTGCTTCTCATGTAATATTCAGCCATTCCTGACTTAGAATCAGCCCTTACAGAGATGTTTCCAATCATTGATTACCTTCTCTACCTTATGAATCTCCAACAAATTCATAGTTTATCATATTTGCATGCAAAAATCATGTACAGACTAATCATGGCAACTCATAGAACCTCAATTGATCAATAACAAAACCCCACCTGATAATTCCTTCGTGGATAGACCTCTGACCCCTTTGCAATTGATTGCGCCTCCAAAGATCGGCTTCGCCCAAGAATCAAACCTATGACATGGACATACATGGTGCAGTCAATTCTGACCCAACATCACGATTTATGTTATAACTTTTGCATGCGGATGAGTTTCGGCCTGAGCAGACCCATTCCGAAAGCTTACTCAGATATCTTTCTAGCACAAGAAAAATCATTTAAAAAAGATCTCGAATTGCCGAGATATGATGCTTCAAATATCGGGCTCCAAAACTGCCCAGAATTGCTCCCTTCCTTCATGCTCTGCAACAATCCTTTTGCCAAAGAGACAAAACCCTGAACTCATGATGGATACATGTTATACATGTGTACATACGTGCATAAGTACACATCAAGTGCCCAAGTCTCATTATGTCTCCCCTTCTAAAATTTAACCCATGTCCTCGTGGGTTGTGATAGATTTACTGAAGCATTTCTGTGATTTAGATCTCACATCAACATAGCTCGACTCAACTCAAAACTTCAGTTCATGTGGCAACTTAGTTTACCAAGATCGTATTCCAACCTTACGAACACCATCTTACAATTGCTATCATCTTACTGAACATGCCACAAGAAAGACCTTACCTTCAACATCGTCAAAATTTGCTTCACTTGGCATCTTCATGCAAACCGCCTCTAGATATTGCTTCTCTCTCTGAGGATACTATCTCCTGATGTCTGTGAAAGAAAAACCATTAGCATCACAATGCCACAACCATGGAATAAATTACTACTCCTATATTTTAGTATAGCCAAACTAGGTTTAGCTAAACTACCTTCAAATTGGGGCTAGAAGTTTCCAACACTTGGCTAAACTAAATGGTTTTTCTCCATCACAGTTTCTTGCTTTTGGCTAAACTTTGAAAAAATGGAAAGGCAAATATTAGCCATCACGCTATAGTAATTTAAAAAAATCCAAGCATTTTGGCAAAGACATTGAATTTATTGTAAATACATAAATCAAGACACAAACATACATGAACATGTTCAAAAACCTAAAAAAAAAGGATTACATTGTTCCTTTTCCTCTAATGCTTCAACTTTGTCCTTGGAACAAGAAAGAAAGTGGAAAAAGGAAGAAAAATATAAACCCTATTTGAACTTTTCTTAAAGTTAGTACATACATTGGTGTTGAATTCCGGGCTAATCTATCCATTTTTCCAGGCCCACTCTATCTTAGGTTTAGCTAATCGATGTCCTGATGGATATGTCTGGAGGTAAAGAATTGGCTATTCAACCTAAAAACTCACTTGGGCGGCCAAAAAATTGGGCTAAAATTTTCTTTTTTGGGCATTTTTCCATTTACTTTAGCCGCTTTTTCTTGGCAAAACTACTATAAAATAGGCATTTGGCTAACCTTAGCCGCTATTTTATTCCATGGCCACAACCAAACAAGCCAACTCCCAAAGATCCAACATTGCTCTAATACCGACTGTGACGAGCCTGCCGAGTTAACCCTCCTGGCAACTCGGGATCTTGTCAAAACTTGTGAAAACTCTTAATAGGTTGGTGTGACAAATAGTTGAGTATGGTGAAGAATTGAATCTTCCTTGACAATTGAATTTTCATTCTTCAAATTCAATGGACAAATTCTATGAACTCAATATCCATCAAGTACAATATGAATTCAATGCTCGAAATCTTCTAGCCGACCATGCTCTTCGGCTACATTGTCTCCGCTAGCTTTTACCACACGCTTGTTAACTCACCGCACATACACTCACCGGGGGTTAGTCCTCGTGACTAAGTGGGGATCCCCGGCTGCCTCTGCATGCATGGATTGGATAAGCACAAACACGGGCGGAAAAACCTTAGGTGAGTACAATGCTAAGACAATGACAACATAATCCAAGGAAATACCAAACATGAACATCAGGAGCAAAGAATATAGCCAAAATAACAAACCATCATGACACATAGCTCCGGGACAATGGGAAGCTCAGCCCACCTACATGTAGGCCCCATTAGCGAGAAGTGCCCGCCCACCACATTTCGAGCCCCGCTGGCGAGTTGGTGGGGTGAACCTCAGATGTGCATACCCTTCCCAGCCCACGTCTGGCAATGGAGGACCTCTTATCATGGAGTCACAAGAGTTGACGTAGCCTCCTGATCAGGGAAACTACGCCCGGTGTCACAGAGCATAAGAATACCATAGAGAATCACGGATGAACATGAACATGAACATGCTTTGAGCAACCTAGGCCACCAAACCTAGAAGTCCGACCCCGGAGGTTCCAATAGACATAATCAAATACCAAGACAACAATGGAACAATGCAAAGACCATGACATGTGGTGTTCATTAGAATGTTTACTATACATATGCCTAGATTATACTGCTGCTGATGTTGCCCATACAACCTGCCAAAGTTGAAGTAGCTAGGTCACTGATAATGATCGCAATCCAAACACGTCGAGGAAGCCATAAGCCTAACTATCATCGATGTAGCTCCAATAACTATGTACGTTACTGATCAAGGAAAGATACTAACATCTTCTATAATGCAAAATTTACCTCAAAATCATCCTCCCATGAGAAATACAACGTTCCGTAATGTTATACTTTGAATCCATTAGCTATGATGCTCTTGATAAAATACAATGCAACAACTTGAAAACTTACAGTTATGCACTCAGACTAGCAGTACTTCATGCTATAACCACATTCAGAAACCCCCAAGCTTCACATGGTTCTTCTTGTACCAATGTGGACCCGTCTCAATCTCAATAATCCTTGATGTCGGATGACTGCGTATTCCTATTCTAAGATCCACATGCGAACTTGATAGTGAAATCCTTGATGCCGAGGGGTCATTGACGCTCTACATCTGTGCTAGGCTATTTCTAAACATTAGCCTCATCTCCATGAGCTAAGAAATATACTTTATCTCAATCCTTAGAATTTTACCATAGTTAGACAATTATTCAAACAATGCATAGTCTTATTACTTGTGATTATTCTGCTCAGCTCTTCATGCTCCGATCTCCTCTGCTGCTAAGCTCAAATGCAATCCAATTCCATCCATGGGTACTTAACTTTATATTAGGACATGCCAATAATTTGATAAAAACAGCAAATACAAGACCAACAAGATAAAGCACAAAACACAAAATGACAAAAACATAACATGAACACAAAATGGCATTGGAAAACTCGGTGCCGACCAGATCCAATTCAATTCTGCCTTTTCTAAACATGCCATGCTGAGTTGGTGCTTCTCATGTAATATTCAGCCATTCCTGACTTAGAATCAGCCCTTACAAAGATGTTTCCAATCATTGATTACCTTCTCTACCTTATGAATCTCCAACAAATTCATAGTTTATCATATTTGCATGTAAAAATCATGTACAGACTAATCATGGCAACTCATAGAACCTCAATTGATCAATAGCAAAACCTCACCTGAGAATTGCTTCGCAGATAGACCTCTGGACCCCTTGCAATTGATTGCGCCTCCAAAGATCGGCTTCTCGCTCCAAGAATCAAACTGCAGAAGGACATACATAGTGCAGTCATTTCTGACCTAGCATCACAATTTATGTTATAACTTTTGCGTACGGATGAGTTTCGGCCTGATCAGACCCATTCCAGAATGCTTACTCAGATATCTTTCTAGCACAAGAAAAATCATTTAAAAAGAATCTCGGGTTGCCGAGATATGATGCTTCAAAAATTGGGCTCCAAAACAACCCAGAATTGCTCCCTGCCTTCATGCTCTGCAACAATCCTTTTGCCAAAGAGACAAAACCCTGAACTCATGCTGGAGACATGTTATACATGTGTACATACGTGCATAAGTACATATACTGGCCCATCAAGTGCCCAGGTCTGTTACAAGATTACAGGACCCTTTTGGATCTGGCGATTTGTGAAAAGAGCATACCATCTGGAGGGCCATTTGCACAACCATTTCTATAAAGGTCTTACAATTTTCATCCCTCCATGAAAAATATTTGGAGAAGATTGGGTTAGCCCCGGCAACTGTTTCTTTAAGGATCAAGTCACAAGTTCAAAACGTTGGCTTGGACTGGCAGTTACATAAAAAATCATGTTACAAAGTTAGATCAATTTATGATCATTTGAATCAAAGTATTGGTTCTCCTAAGTCTTCTGCTGTATGGAATATTGATCTTAATGCTACTAAATCTCTATTTGCCAATGTGTGGAATTCTAATGCATCCATGAAAGTTTTTTTCTTTATTTGGCTCATTGCTAACAAAAGTATACCTTGCCTCCAGACTATTGTTAGGAGAAATTTTAACTTGTCCGCAAATTGTCCTTTGAATTGTAATGGTATTGAGGACATGAAACACGTTTTTTTCTGCCCAAAGTTGAATTCTTTATGGATTTGGTTCGAAAGTCATTTTGGCCAATATGATAAAACCTCCATTATCAACTTCCTGCAAGGGAATGATACTTACCAAAATACTATTGCTTTTTTTAACTCTCTGGAATATTTGGAAGTCAAGAAATAAATGCTTATATGGTCATAAAAGGTTTTCCTTGACTTGGATTAAGTTGCATATAATTGAGCTATGTGCTACTGCTCATAGAATGGGATCAGCTTGGTGATTATGTTGGGTATCATAATTTATTTATATCAAGCATTCCTTTTAGATGTACTAACTAAATTCTTATTCATAGGATACATGGAGCTTTGTAGAGGGCCTCACACAAACAGATATTTTGTAACAGCAGATAGTTCTTCACTCATGAATGAGGTAGAAAGGTATGGGATGGACAGGAAACATGAACATCAGGTCATTTACCCCCCCAATAATCAGTGGACAGTCAGCCAGATGATTTATGAAGCTGAATTAGGAAAGCAATTGAAAGAGTGTGAGCAGATATATTCACAAGAGAAGTGATGCAAATGGTATATATGTTCTGGTTTATTGAAAAACATCATTATTGTGATGTCTATATACTGACTCAAATCTAGCTTTGTACTTGGACGTTACACCATCTGCACCTACTTTAATTTTGTATATCCATCTATTTCCAACAATATTTCTATTTTGTGGCATGTCTACAACCTCATACGTGTCTGTTCTTTTAAATGAACTCATCTCTTCTTGCATGGCATTAATCCATTTAGCAGCATCTGGAGCATTAATGGCCTCGTTATAGTTATTCGGAACATTCACATCTAAAGCCATGAGAATTTCCAGATTAACTTCTTCTTCCCCTGATATATCTACTTCAGTTGCTCCTGATTTGTGCCTAAGGCTTTTTCCTTTTGCATCTCTGCCATACTGCTCAGCATCAATCTTTGCTTCATCTTTCAAGATTTGAGATTGTGTACGTTTTCTTTTGGTTTTTCTTTCTGCCACCTCATTTGCTGCTTCTGTAGTAATTGTCTTGTCTATTACTTGGTCTGTTGGTACTGTACTAGCTGCCTTTTCATAAGTATGATATGTACCTTCACTACTTTCAGCTATACCATTTGATTCTATCTGCTGCAATCCTGCTTTGCTGGCATCGTCGTCTTCAATTATTTGATTAATGTTGCCATTTGGAACTTGAGCTTTGCTGTCCCCTTTTTCTTTTACCTTATCATTTAGATTGCATCCATATAAGTTTGTTTCATCAAACACTACATCTCTGCTAACCACAACAATTTTTCGCAGAGGATCATATAGTCTATACCCTTTAGAGTTAGTGTCATATCCAACCAGATAAGTTATCCGAGCCTTATTGTCTAACTTCTTTGTTAACTCACTTGGTATGTGAGCATATGCAAGACAACCATATGCCCTTAAGGCATCATAACTTATTGGCTTATCAGACCAAAGAGTTTCTAGACACTTATTATTAGTGCTTATAGACGGCAACAAATTCTGAATAAACACAACAGTCCTGGCAGCCTCTTCCCATAAATAATTTGGTAGACCAGCAAACTCAAGCATAGATCTTACTGCGTTAAGAATTGTGCAATTCTTTCTCTCTGCTACTCCATTTTGCTGCGGAGTGTAGCTAACTGTAAGTTGTCTTTTTATGCCATGCTTCAAGCAAAACAATTTGAACCTTCCAGAGAGATACTCTCTCCCTCTATCAGACCTCACGCATTTTATTATTTTTCCAGTCTCATTCTCTACTTCAGCTTTAAAGAATTTAAAATGCGTCATATGCTTGATCTTTACTTTTCAGAAAATAACTCTTCGCCTTTCTACTATAATCATCTATAAACGTGATAAAGTATCTCTTTCCGGACATGCTTCTCACGTTGATGGGACCACACAAATCTGTGTGTACTAACTGTAAAACTTCTGTGGCTCTTTTTGTTGACCTTTTAAAAGGTAATCTGGCTGATTTGCCCAGCATACAGCCCGGACAGATCCATGTCTCATTCTCCATCTTTCCCTGAATAAGTTTCTTATTTTCCATTAGTTTGATATTTTTTCTATTTGTATGACACATCCTTTCATGCCATAATTTCATTGACAGTAAGGAGGTAACATTGACACTTATCAAACTGTTTTTATCCAATGCAAAGAGATTACCAACACGCTTTCCCACAAACTTTAATTTATTATCCAAAAGTATTTTGCATTCCAACTTGTCAAAAACTAGTTTGTAGCCCATGTCCACCAATTGGGCGACAGATATCAGATTACGGACAAGTGTGGGCACACATAGTACATGTTTCAAATCCACACTTCTACCATCTAAATCAAACACTTCTAACACTCCCATGTCTTCTATTTCCTTCAAATCTCCATCTCCTAGCTGTACATGTCCATTCTGTTTTGTGGAGCATTCCTTTAGGAATTTAGGAGATGATGCTACGCATCTCTCAGCTCCACTATCTATTATAAATAATTCATCATTAGTATTGTGATCACTACTTTCATTTTGCACAACCAAGACATTAAGGCTTACCTCAGCATGCTCATCCAGTTCTTCTTCTGGTTCCACCTCTTCGGTAACATTTAGATCTGGATTTTTCTTTGCAGTGTTCCTTCCTCGACCACCTCTTACTCTGCCTCTTCCTCTACTTCCCCTTGGAGTAGAGCATGTGCTTGAAATATGTCCTCTACCTCCACAAGTGAAGCATTCAATCCCTTTCATTTTGGGAAAGTTCATCTTCAAGTGTCCATAAAGGTTACAATAGAAACAAGGCCCAATCCTGTTTTAACCTCCATCACCTCCCCTTCCTCGTTGACTGCCACTATCAAATCCTCTTCCCCTTTGATTGGGACCACCACTCCTGCCTTTGTACTTTGAATACAGTATTTCAGCCTTTTCCTCATCCTTCTGCTTCAAAGCCCTCTGCTCAAATTCAGTCCTTATCATTTCTTCTGCTTGTTCTCTGTTCCTTGCAACATTTCTGATCAGTGTAGCCAATTTATCATGTCCAACCAGCGCCCTAGATATTATGAGTATCTACTGTTGTTGGGTCATATGCACTCCAGCCCCTTCCAGATCTGCAACTGTATTATCAAAGTGTATGTTATGAGAGGGATAACATTCTGGAATAAGGATGTTATGCCCTATTCTAACAATCGAGGGCGGAGGCCCAAGATTGTTATAGTAGGGCATAAACACCCGAATTCTATGGTGTTGTCCGCCTTAACAAACTGGGCCCGAGAGTTTTATGGTGGTCTTATGCGCATAACAAGCTAGGTGTTTTTGGCATGAAAAACTAGATGTGTATGGCCCTCAAGTGTGTTACTGGTGGGTAACACCACTGTAACCAATAGCGGAGATCTGATCTCAGCTATAAAACTTGAGGGCCAGGTTGTTAGGTTTAGAATAAATATTTACAAGAAATTTATCGTGGCGATCAAGACCGCCACGAATATTTTCTTGGTTCCAAACCTATGGGGTTGGATCCCCTATGAAAAAATAGAAATAAAATGTCAACAGGATGAGACTCCTTGGCAACCATTTAACTGGACAGATCTACACTTTGATCTCAGATAATTTGAGAACATGAATATATAGAAGCGCCCGTCATCCGAGATTTGTGGATTGCTTGACTAATTCGAATTGAATTCCTTATTTGTATATTGAAATTACAAAATGCACCTTGATTATGCATCTGAATAATACACATGATTTCTAGAACATATTCCATATAAACTAATAGCCTACTAATAATAGAATCTTATATTATAATGTTGTGTAATGGACCACGCCCTAATTTGGGCGGCTCAGATTAATCGATGCCACGTGGCATCATCTTGCACCTCTCTTCCAACCTCATGTTTCGTTTAGGGTTTTTCTTTACCGGAGCAGCTTCATCACGAATAGGGATCCTTGGCACTCAATATGCCAGGAGAGATGAAGAAGGGCCTTTTTAGCGTGATGCATTATTTCATGCCCAAAAGAGGGGTCCTGTCTTTGCACTCCGGCTGCAATATGGGAAAAGGAGGGGATGTGGCGTTATTTTTTGGATTATCAGGTATTGTATGAGCCGCATCAAACGAGGCTCAAACAATCTAAAGAATTCACGAAGAATAACTTTGTGGGTTGTTGCGTTACTTGATTTTTTCTGTAGCTCTAACATTATTTTATCGGACAAAATTTCAGGAACTGGTAAGACAACACTTTCAACAGATCACAATAGGTATCTTATTGGTGATGACGAGCACTGTTGGTTTTTTCAATTGATTCATGAACCTTATCAAGAAGTCTATGTGCTTAAATAATCTCTGGCTGTTTGGCAAAGAAGAAGAAGCCTTTTCTTTGGAGTAAAGAAACCTCTATTTTACACCAGAAGCTTGCTTGCTCAATAGTACTATAGAATTTATCACTCTATAACCTTTGTATTTCAGTAATTGGGCACATGGAGTAATTGGGCGCACGGAGTAATTTCATAGCAGAGATCATGCAACATCAGGGATGTCCTGTGCTACGTGACTGCGCAAAAGGACGAGACCTGTAAGAGAAAACAGAAGCTGGTAAAAATGCCTCCATGGTCCTGGATTTCCCAAACACAGTAAGCACATGGCGCATAATCTGTTATGCTGCATAGCTTCAACGCTTGAATTTTCTATGTTCTTGCACAGATGGATAGGCCATTCCAGCGTGTTTGAAGAGCATTACTGGAAGGGCATTTTTTGAAGTCTGAATGTTGCCTAGGACAGCAGAGATCATGCAACAGGAAAAAGAAGTTGGTAAAAGAGAAACCGTAAGCCGGGGTAAAAATGCCTCCATGGTCTTGAATTTTCCAAACACAGTAAACACATGGCGATAACTGTTATGTCGCTGCGAGGGTCCGTGCATGGTTTTTCCTACTAAATTGCTTGCTCAAGAGCACTATAGAATTTCCCACTATGTGATCTTTGTAAATTCCCAAGAATTGGGTGATCTTTGTAAATTTCAAGAATTGGGCATGGCTAGATAATGCACTTAGGACAGCAAGGATCATGCAACAACAGGGGATGTCCCGTGCTAAATGTAAGCCGGTAAAAATGCCTCCATGGCCCGGATTTCCCAAACACAAGAAATACGCGGGCCCGCTCATGACAATGCGTGCCTACTGGTGGGTTTGACTGTAATATAACCAAGATGTTCTCTTTGAGAGGCAGTATGTCTCCAATATACAGCAAATCCCTTGCACAATCTATTCAAAGTACTTCTAACTAAAGGGGAGGCTATCTGGTTGTCTTTGCAAAGTTGTGCACATGAGAAACGCAAATAATGTATGCGAATTTGGCCATTACGGTTCCAGAACTGTAGTTATGCTTTTTGTTGCCTTGATACAACTATGAAATCCATGCAATGGCTTATATGCAGCAGTCTCTATGCCTCATCTGAACGATTTGCCGAGGAAAGTAGTTAATTCGAGCGGCATGGTTGTCTCTTATCCTAATCTGCCTCTCTTATGGCACAAGTTTACATTTGTGATTAAGATTGAGCTTTGTGTACACAATAATTTGATATGGACTTCATAGTTTAGCATATACAGAAAGATGGACAGAAACAATCTTTTTATATATTAGCTTTCTTGCAATTTTGTAAGCGGCCATGAAAAATTTGGACCATGAAAACTTGAACACTATAGTTCTGATTGCATCCCATAATTCTCAGCTATGCTGTTGTTTGCAGGTGGAATGAGCTTGCTGTGCTAAAATGGCCACGTCTCTATATGTTTTTTTGTTACTGAAAAGTTTGAACATCTTCTGGTCGTTGGAACTTTAGAAATAGTAAAAATGCATAAGAATGCATGCAGATGTCTTGGAACTCTCTTGCATATTTAAAGGTTTTTTTATTAAGTTAATGGTTAGGAGACCATTAATCAAGCTATGATTTTGCCATGATGATATGAGAACACATACATGTTGGATGTAGTTCATGCATTGACATATTGACCATCCAGTAAACTATGGAATAAACTATGGAATGGAGAAGGCTAGGACGTGCCATCAACCAAATAACAGCTGTAACCAAATAACAACTGCCATTAAAAGGCTGGTTTCACATGATGTTCTTTATATACACTAAAGAAAAGAATTGTCATGAGGAACACAACATTTACCTCACTCTTGACGTAAAGCATATGAGGTGCCCACCTAAGGTGGGAAATCCTCCTATATTATAAAAATTGTGATGCATGTTTGTTCGCATGATCGACGGCCGAGATTTTGTCAATGTCTTCGCCTTGATCGATGGCCTACATTGTTCCCATGTTCCTCCGCTCTCATGGATAGCCTAGATTGCGCCACACTGCATGTAAAGAGTAGGCAAGGTATGATATGGACTTCCAAATGTCTATAACCAAGCGACGTGTCCACAAGAAACGATGTGCAAAAAATAAAATGAAGCCGGTCGAATGGTCCCGATGGAATGAACGTGACTTCAAAGGAAACATGGCTATGGCGAGATTCATACGGCTTCTAAAAACTACTGCATAGAAGAAATACAAATGTTTACATCACATCACATTTAAGTGGTAACATGAAGCAAGATGTGTGTGTGACGCTGGGGACCATTCCAAAGACTTTTATGCTTAGCATGCCACTACAATGTAATAGATGATATCCACAATAATGCTTGGCCGCATGTAAAACTTATGACATTCCTTATACAAAAGCAGTACTTTCTTCCGAACATAACCAATCAATGGATTCTTGGAACAAACCCAACCACATATTATCATGGGCACTTTGCTAAACAATAGAAGAAAACTCTAAAGTCTTGGACGGATTAATGGCACAACATCCACTAACACCAACACAAAGGGAAAGATGGAGGATCGTAATAGCTGGAGCGACACCTCGATAATATTGCTGCCTTATCGTTTACATGTTTCCACTTATGCCCAGCAATGCTGGGCACCGTTACTAGTAGAATAGAATAGATTTTTTAACGTCCATGGAGACCAATAGGTCATGGGACCCATACAATGGGCTAGTACAATCATTACTACTAGGATTAAAAAACCCCTGCCTCGAAAGGTTTTCAAGGGAAAAACCTTTGCAGTAATGATGATACTAGACAATCAGAGATAATGACTACTGAGGGCTCAGTAATTGAAGACGTGCATCTAGAACCTCAAGTATGTATAATGCCAAGTCATGCACAGATGGTGCTCTGAGAAGTTGTGGAAGCGTGGAATGGAATGCTAAGGTCAAAAAATGATTCCGGACTATCTCAAAAGCAAAAATATTCCGGACTATTCTTATGTAATAAGTGTAACTATCTAATGTCATCTCTATATAGAATTGATGGAAGATCGATTATGATGCAGCAAAACATGATGCAAACCATTAACACACAACTACCATTAACATTATTAACACAAACCATTGCATTTGACACATTTAAATTAAAATCCCCCTTAAACCCCCTTTGGTTTGGGTGCATATTCACACGGGGGGTGACGTCGGGCAACGAGAGCTGTCGGATGGGCATATTTGCCCTTTATTCCAAGATCTGGACCGTACATAGCAATCCTCGTTTGTGGGGTATGCATGTACAAGTTTTTGTATACTGTATATTAAGATTTGCAAAATACTATAAGGTTTGAGAGAATGTACTTAATGGTGTTAATTTTGTACATGTATTGTAAATTTTTGGGGCTCGCCCCCTACGTAACCCCCCGGTGAATATGCACCCAAACCAAAGGGGGTTTAAGGGGGATTTTAATTTAAATGTGTCAAATGCAATGGTTTGTGTTAATAATGTTAATGGTAGATGTGTGTTAATGGTTTGTGTTAACTAAAATTTTTGGTTCTTGGGCCTTAAGGATGGTGTAAAGGTGTAGATATAGACATTACCTAATACTCTAATGATGGATGGAAGGGCACTAAGAAATCCATAAATGCATGTAACAATTTTAGAAACACTTCTGCATGTAATATTGTGCATGTAATATTGTGCATGTAATATTTGTGCATGGAGATTCCGTAGTGCATGTAATATTGTGCATATAATCTCTGCATGCATATGAATCATAATAGAAAATTGTAGTAGAGCTAAACAAAGGCCACTCAAGTAAGAAGTGTAAGTCACTACATTAGGGACACAACCAACGACTGCCATGTCTTCAAGCGACTGGTCAACTTTTGCCGTTGCCTCGCCCTTTGCAATACCCCCTCGTAATCATTCACAAGATAAGTAAAGACAAGAACTTTTGCAATTATCCTAATAGGTTCTTGAAATATCTTCTACGCCTGTCATGATGGCGGCCTTTGCAGAGCCCATCCATGAAGATCTCACAAGCAACTATATCAGTTTGAAATCTTTTTTTAGTTATGTCATGAAAAGCTTAATGGCCTCAATCAAGTTGCTTGTTTTTAAAAAGATCATCCAATATGCTAAGGCGCATGTTGTTATCATCATTGGCGAAATGTCTTGAGCTCCCTCACAATTGTTCTCTCATCATCTCTTTAAAAGATTTATTGCTTCCTCGGATTTCACCAACGACAAAGACCACGAAATGATAATACAAAACTAAAGGCGTTAGGTCTGAAAAAATACCTCACTAAAAAACTATATGCTTGTTCATGTTCACCACGCATTCACAAGCCACTCTAGAAGCAACACCAATGATATCCGGAAATGAGCCAAGAGCAGGAATGAACCCTATCATAATCGGTGAGAGCATATATTCCCCGAGAATTGCCTCGCCAAGTCCATGTACACTAAAGCAAGGGTTTTATGGAGACAACTCATTGTTTGCAAATCATCATAAGGCCCCGCATGAGTTAAAACTTGCTAGAATGAGCTGGTGCCGTGCGTAAAACCGACCTTGCGTAACGTACCGGTAGCTTTAGTTAAATCCTTGATGAAATATAAGATGATGAAATTGTAAGATGATAAAAGAATGCCTCGTAGTTTATCCCGCGATGAAAGCTCTCCCTCCTTAATCGAAAAGCAAAATCAAAGCCCTAAATTAAATCTTGTCTCCGGGAACCCTAAAATAAGGGACCTCGATGCCCATGAGCTTTTGGAATATAAAAATAATTGATCTATCTGCAATATGCCAAACCATTGCAAAACCATAAGATCATATGCCCTTCAAATATAGAAATACATTGCGTGACTCTAGATGTGATCCACCAAGTATGCCTCGTGTAATACAATCACAAATCATATGAAAACTTTGGAAAAAAACATAAAAAAAACGTAAATAACCCCTAATTATTGTGCTACATATTTAAATAAAGGTGCTATTTATTTGCTTAACCACGAGATTGATGCAGCATCATGGCTGGTATCATAGATGTAGAAGCACCCATGCCATTGCTATCATCTCTGCTTAACACTGCTATCTCGCGGCAAAAAGCGCGTTGTTTTCTTGAATCGAATGTGTTTCTTAAGCTACAACACAAGATTTTATGGAAATAGTGAATGTTTTTGTCCAATTCCACAACTAAGTTATGATAATATTGCGCTGCTTTGCAAACTAATTGAGGTCGCTCGTGTCTCTTTATTCATATTGCACTCGGGCCATAAAAAAATTGCGTATAAACCCACTTTTGCCGAGATCTGATCGTGATTCATCGCTTTTTTTATTTTTTGGTTTCTTACCCATGCTCAAGAAAGATTGTTATACCGTTGTTATAATTCTAAAGATCTAGGATTCAATTATTTTTCTTGAAGCTTTGAAGGACCACGCTGGGGTTTTAAAAACTTCTTCATCTCTAAAAGCTTTTCCTTATGTAGTAGCTATTTTCATTCGCACCATTCAATGGAAAATGATATTAAGAAATTACCTCGTTGTCTACGGAGCATAGGTAAAAGCTTTTAAACTTTGTTGCTGTAAATTAAATGGTGGTCTATAGGGCAAGGCTAGCGAGCTTTTAAAATTTGTTGTTTGTCTATGCATGCATAAACAAACAATATATATTCTAAAAATCTAGCCCTGTGGAACGTGATAGGATAGACGCTTATAATTGGTGCTCGCCCACGCGCCATAGACAGGCATACTATTTAGAAACTCCCGCCATGCGCCAAGATAGACAGATGTAGCTAGTTTATTTCATTCATTCTATGCACGACACCATGTCTCAGGTCCACTCTATGAGCTTTTATGCTTTTGGTTCCTATGTTCATTAGTGTATAAACTTGAAAATGTTATTATTTTTGCAAAGATGCCACAAAATCAACTTGTAATTGTTGTACTGAGTTAAAACTTACAAAGCAAAGTAAGGAATTTACCCCGCATTTGTTAAAGCATACAACCGCCTATATACTCATGCAAAGATCGACAAATGAGTTTTTTGAATGTTTTAATGTCAATTGTATGTTAGTTGCTTTGTTACGTTCTTGTGGTTCTAAAAATATAATCACCTTAAGTTTTTAAAAATATAATCCTGATCTTGCTTTTAGATTGTCATTCAAATGTGTGTTTTTTTTTTTGCATTTCAGATTTATGGTTGTCTTTACGTATGTGCTTGTTTTTATCGCGCTGTTATTAGTTTTTATTTTATTTTTACAACCGGAGATCTCAAAAACATGCAAAATTTTCAGTTTTTATATAGATAAACAAAAACTTTTTGCCTATAATGAAAGCATTAAACTCGACAAACAAAAAAGCTTTTTGCCTATAAACGCTTTATGCACCATAGACGTGGCATAAACGAAGAAGATTTTGCCTTATGCGCCGCATAGGCGCAGACAAACAAAAAAACTTTTTATGTATTTGACGATGGACACTCCGGGACAAACAGTAAAAATATTTTTGAAAGAACTTTGTTTTGAGCTTTAGACTAAAGAAAAGCCTCCGAACACAAGAGTATCTGTTATAATGAAATTATAATGGACCTTCAAAAAATCTTGAAGAGGAGAAAAATGTTCCGTAAAGTGGGAAGTTCATTGTGGTTGTGGCATGTTATTTTGGGACATATCAAATTACATACGCCTTTTTGTAATTTAGAATGGTATGTATTACTCAGCATAATGGTCATATATGGACTTATTGTTTATATATGCGTGGAGGCAAAAAAAATCTTATCAATAGCTCTTTTTCATGATTATTTCACAAACCTAGGGTTTTGAAGGAATATAAATTAGGCCTGCCTATGCACGATAGCAAAACACTATACACGATAAAAACACTCAAGTACTTTTGCTAACACAAAAACACTATACACGCCATTGATTCTCGATATCAAGAAGAAGTTAATGCGAAAACAAATGTTCCCTGATATTAAAAAAACGCTTGTGAAATATTAATTAATTATATCGCATATCTATGCCGCGATAGACATATTTTTCTTTTCCCCTTTTGCATTTTAATGTTTAAAAAAGTACTCATTTTTGGTTTGACTTGAAGCAAAAATGTCGTCCCTCCAAAATGTGTACTTTTTGGATTGAAACTTTTTTGGTGCCCGCTTTTTTAAAAAAGGTCAAAAACACCGAATTTAATGCTTTTGTTTTCAAAAAGGAATCTCTAATTGTAACTACGTGTCATTAGTGCGCTTGTTGGGTCAATTTGTTTTTGTTTTTAATTCCCTCTCAAATTTTAATCCAATGTTATTAGTGAGATAATTATTTCCTAAGCCGTAATATCCTATCCTATTCCCCGCCATTTCCATCTTAAGCATTCTATGGTTCAATTTAGTATTTTCTTTCCGTATGTTTCAAAATGTTTGGTGGCATCACTAAACTGCTGATCAAAGAATTTATACCCAAATCGCAAAGACTCGAAAGGTTTTCCACAAGCCGAGATGATCTTCTTTCATTTCTTTTGTTCTTTGTTGTCTTTGAAACTCTTTAGCAATCCGTTGAATATTTGCCCGATGGAAGACGGAAAGAAGTGCCTCAGCCCTGTTTGCTCAGGAGTCTTATTGTGTTTCATTACTTATAGTACACCTATTAGAATTTCGTTGTGCCATGTTAACAACTATGAATTTAGCATTGTATTGTTGGTCAATGGGAAGATGATTGGGTTAATGTGTCTTCTCTCATATTGGGAATGAGTCCCTAGCCATTTTAAATTTGCATTTTGACTTCCGAATGCATTTATTTTCCTAGATAGAGGGAGGTTAAGTGGAATGCCAAATTTCATGTACAAAAACCCTTGAATTACTTGGTAATGGATACGCTTAGAGTGTGGTTTGAGCTTGCAAGAAAGCATGTGTAGTTGATTTCACTGCTGTAGTTCAGTTCACGATGGAGGTAAGACCTTTTTATTTCCTACTTAGTGTCTTGTTTTGCAATGTTTAATGCCTTAACATTGTGTTTGAGCTTTGCAATAAGTATGCCGGATAATCCGGAGAGCAAAATCCTCAGAACACCTATGCTCCCACGTACCCCTGTGTAGGTAAGTTCTTCATTTGAGTTCTTTGCAGAAAGGTTGCGCATAATAGTTTTAAATGGTTTATTTTTGCATCTCATTTTCTTCGCTTGCGATAAATTTTGAACTTTAAGCGAGGCCGCACCAATGCATGTAACGAAAGGCCAATACCAAGGTCATAAAATAATCTTTTGCACGGGCTAGCTGAAGTCGCCATGAATAAAAGACAATCACGATATAGGTGTTGCAAATGATTGTCTTGTAAAATGCATATAATTTTGTCTACTTTTAGATAGCAATCCACTTCCCTTGACCATCTCCATTTCTATTGTGCTTAGTTAATTAGGGTCACCACTTAACATGTGCCAATGCATTATTATGTAGTCGCTTTGAAGAGATTACCGAAGCCAATGAAGTTGTACCTTTGCTTGAAAGAGAAGGTCTCCGTGACATCGTGAAGAGCGCCTTATTATGCCGCAGAACAGGGTAGATGTTTTCACATTCTTGTAACTTTGTGAGCATCTAGATATTGGTGGTGGAGATGATATAGGCTTTTTTTCGCTGAATCTTTGGCTTTTTCTGTGTGCCTAGGACTCGCGAAATGCTGATTGAACGAGGCACAATGAGCATGGTTTGGTCGATTTTGCAAGGCAAAAATGTGGAGCATGGCCGTAATGATTCCAATCGCTGCTCAGTTTGCATCATATGAAAGTGAAGACAACATTGAGTACTTTGTCCGCTTTAATGGACATTTGCATGGAATGTGTTTGTTTGCTACCCCTTTCATATTGTGAAAATGATTACGTGAAGAATAGCAAGATTGTATGCAAGTGAAGACATCATTTGGGTACTTTGTCTACCCTCAATGGACATTGGCATGGAGTGTGTCTGTTGCTACCCCTTTCAAATTGTGAAAATCCCATCGATCCGAGACATCGGATCGCCATTCTAGAATGGAGACGAGCATGCATGTTTTGCATGCATGCGTGACGCATGCCCATTCGGTTGGGAGTTCGCTATTTTAAGTAGCGGTCACATCAACATCTCATCTCAGGCTTCCTCTTCTCTCTGGCCGATTACCTTATTCTCTTTGAACCCACCTCCCCCTTCTTTGTTTTTGTATTTTATCGCGTGCACGCAGCGTAATCAACCCTCCACTCGGGGTTTGTTTTGTCTTGTTGTTTTGTTGGTGATGCGGTCGTGGGTTAGCGGCGGCATCATTTTTGGCTTTTTCCATTCGTGGGTTTTGGGAGCGATTTTTTATGCCTTGCGTTTGTCCAGCCCCCAGAAGGCTTATCACTAGGGTTTTTCCTCGAAAAACCGAAGGTGGGTTTTTAATCCCGGTGATAAGCTTTCGGCCCACTAGCTTAATCTCTATTAGCATTGTATTTTTGTTGGGGTCCAAATGATATAATTGGATTTTCCCTTTATTTTTGGGGGTAGTTCGCATGTGTGCGGCTACCCACTATCCACCATTGTAGAAAATCTGCTGAGATGAATGAGAAGCAAGTCTAAATGATTCTGGTGAAGAATATCAAGATGCTGAGGAAGATCTTGTACTATGCGCTGCGTTTGGAGTTGCTTTCACATATATTTTCTTTTCTACATAAACAGTAGCTTTAGGTGAACTAACTCTTGCTTTTGAATTTTGGAAGGAACTGGCAGATGCGCGACTGTTTGTATGGCTTTAACCTGTATGCTGATGATGTTCGAACCCTTCCAAGTGATTCACTTTATTCCGTTGCAAAATCTCTGAAGCATCAGGTGGACAGTTATTTTTTCTTGCATTGTAAATATCATACTTGCTTTTGTTGGAAAATAAAAGTATATGCTGCTGTTTGTTTTGAGCTTTAAAGATTTGTCTCCAAGCATGTGCTATTTAATAAAATTTATCAATGGTAGGCCTGTTGTTTTGTAACAATGATTTCCTTTGTGCCAAGCAGACGAATACACCAAAGATAAGTTAGTCTCCATTGGAGATTTGCACATGAAGATTTTTCTTGGCGCTTTTAGTTGCTTTGTCTTCCAGTTTGCGTTGCTGATGAATAATGGTAGTTTGTTTATTTTTCCACGTGCAAGTTATCGCTCCAAGAGTACCTGGTAATGGATGTACTAATAATGCATAAATTTAGTACTGTTCCAATGTAGGGAGCATTCTCACTAAAGCTCCAACCTATCAATTATGTTCATAGCTAAAAATGTTCTAGTAAACTAATGATAAAACTAATGATAAGACTAGGAACTCTCTTTCCCACCAATAAATACTAAAAAGGCAATGACCAGTGATGACAATGCATCAAAGATAAAATACTTACACAATGAGCAAGAGCAGTGCTTTTATCGACTTTTGATTTGGGGATGGATTCCAGAGTAAAAATTAAACACATGAAATAAGGGTATTAGACTTACAAAGTAAACATAGCTTAAAAAATAAGCCAAAAAGACATAGCTCCTCAATGTGTGGATAAGCCAAAAAGACATAGCTCCTCAATGTGTGTGGATAAGCTTGGAAGCTCGAACTGCATAGTATAATTGTATTCAATTTTATATTACGGAACACAACCCACATCATAACCTACAATTTTCTATGCAAAGTAATCAAACATGCTTTGGACTAGTTTATTATTTTTTTAATTTTCCTTAGGTTTTGAGGAGGGTGGGAGCTGGCATAATTTCTCGATTTTCCAAAAATTGGAGGAATTTCTTTAGTAAGATTTTGGATTTTGGGCTTCCAATCCTTTCCTCTTTTGGCCGAATGATGGATGCCACGATTGCTGACATTATTCTTCACAGTATGATGCTATGTATTGTGAGTACCTGGATTGCTTGCTTCTTTTTATTCCGGCTTCATCAGACCTATTTTTGTATCGGATCTGCCCTTTCCTTCTTCTAGACACGATGTTCTTTGAGGTTGTTATCTTTATTTAAGATCCTACACATTATGCTGTGGTTTCTGTCATGATTTTGGAATTCCATTTGCTTTGCTATTTTCATATCTTCTACTGTATTTTCGTCTTTGATTAGGATGTTACAAGACGGTAAGACAGTATATATAAGATCAGATAAAAGGAACCTGGATTTCTTCAAATTACAACTAAAGCTGCCTGGAACAAAAACTATCGAAGTTCTTGAGGAATAAAATAAGATATATGGCTGGGAAAAGAGAGATCAGGTATCAGAGGTTCTTCTTTGAGTAGTTAAATAATTGGCATCTTTAATCCATCAAAATATGTAGATGATTGTATCATATATATGCAACTGGAAAAAAAAAATTGGCCAATTTGGCTTATTAGATCTGATTACACTAGAGCAATTGCAGATCCTAATTCTTCCTTACATTTGGCATCATCTGATAAAGACCATAGGTATTCATGCTTTTCTTCTCTGCATGGCTCTCGATTTTGTTCTCTATTTTCTTTGATAAATTGTTCTTGCATGGGCTAAAATCTTTGTTTTATTGTGCAGAAATGCTTCCACTTCATTTCATCTCATTACATATATTCTTTTACTGCCCTATCTGCTTGGACATAGTACTCTATGTCTAAGATTTTAGGTTGGTAATTTCTTACTTTTGCAGTTCTATTTTCGTAGTCACATTGATGGTTTGGATGCATGGAATCATAAATCCTAGCTTGATGTTTTTTTCTCTTTAGCCCCCGATTGAGTATATAATCAAATATAAAATATGGTTAAGTTCCAGATCAATAAATATATTACGTTTTCAATATGGACATAGCCACAGCCACTTTCTCGAGTTGAAATATATGTAGCTTTGATATATACCGGCAATATATCCACTTAGGCTCCATGCGGGTTCTTTCGTGATATTAAATCCCTTTTTCTCGCCGCTCTATATTTACAGAAGAGTTTTGTATTTTGCGCTCTTAATCTTAGAGAGAAACTTTGATTTTTGTTTTTTTTTTTAGGCTAAGTGATTTTTTATATATTCATAAAAGCACATAAATATTATCAGAAAAAAGGTATATCCCTTGGAAAAAGATATACCAACAGCGTATGCAAATATATTTCCTCGCTATATGTCTGTGCTGCACACTCCAACTGGCGGAGGAATATAACTTTTAGAATTTTGCTTATAAAAACGCATTGTCGAGATCTAGTTTGAACTTAAACCCTCTTGTGCTATCAAATCCTCAGACATGGTCGTGCTATCCACCCCGGTTCCGCCAAAAGATATCTCAGCGATTGAATCAAGCTCATCACATGGGAAATTGGTGAAGTCCACAACAAAAGGAGCACATGTGCTTCCCTTTGCTGCCATGTATGAAAAGATTCAAGAAAAGGGCCTCACTCGCTATTCCTCCAAACCTCTTTTCCTTCGCAAACTTTTGATGGCCCGTATGCGATCTCATTTGTTTCAAATTGCGGTAAAATGTACCTTCTCCAATTCAAAGATGAGTTAGTATGGTGGCATCCTCCTCTATCCCAATCTTTTCCGCCTCTCGCCTTCATTCCTTCCGTCGAACTCTACTCTATTGAGTCTCCTCATGGTATATCCGCAAGTAAAACATCATCGTGATAATGTTAGATTAAGTACAAAGAATTCAGTAAAAGGTCCCTTTTAAAAAAGAACCAATGCTGTCCCATTCTCTTCACATATTTTTTCCCTTTAGTGTTTTGTAGGGCAATAGCTTCTAGGATTTGAATTAGATCCGTATATTCCTTTCAACCAAGTCATAGATGGTGCATGGCCTCCCAATCATAACTCGCTTCTCGCGGTAACCGTCCGTGACAGCCCAACAGGTCGTGGTTCTTATATAGTATTGACTAATCTCGCTACCATTGTCCTAAAAAGGAAAGTAGGTCATTGGTAGCTGGCACTCCCTTTATTAAGTTGTGCCGCCCAAACCTCCAAAAAGTCCACAGCCAATTGCATATAAATATTACGCTGATTTGAACTCTCTCTCGCTTTCCTGCACATAGCTTACATTGGCTTGATACAGCAAAGATTGCCATAAGTATTTGGCTCGGACCAAAGTTGGTGGCTAGGCTCATGCGCTATCCATTTAAATGTTTTGATCCCCGGCAGATACACCTTTCCACCCTTTGCACACAAACCTAATCTGCTACTTTTATCTTCCTCACACCCCATAATAGAGTAGCTTTGGAAGGTTTCCTTTCTCAAGTAAGGCTCAGAATCTCTTTCGATCAATAAATTTCTTTCTTGTTCAACTGCCATCTACACATATTCTCGGGCCGAAGCCCCCGAGACCCTCCTATATGCTCCATAATGAGGCAGGTGATAAATCTTTTTATCTATTTCGCACTTTGGTTCTACTCTTAACTTCCTTTCCTGCAAGTTAGCCATCCTGCTTGAAGGTCCCCGAGGTCTTCAATTTTATTAATACCTCGCATTGGAACCACCGCATGTACTTCGCGGATGTTGAAGAGCTAAGCAATCCACGCCTTCGTGGAGCCAGCCTCCGTGATGCCAAAAAAATTAGTGTCCTTGCTCCTAGCATCTAAAATGTGTGGCCCTCAGAATATAATGCAAAGATTATTCCAAGTATCCGTGATTCTCTCATGATATTGGATGTTCCAGAGGCAGGAGTCAACCTAAAGAAAGCCGAAATGTAGGCAATGCTTAAGGGTGGCACTACTATCAGGTGAGAGCTTTGCGTACCATGATTTTATTAGCTTGAGTGCCGGGATGGTCTGTTGATATAAAGAGCTTCCTCCATTACACTCATCTTGCGCCTAAAGCTTGAGCTTGTACAAATAAGTCCCATGCAGAGACCTCCTTCTTTCCTACACCTCGTGTCCCACTACATGCAATCCTTATGAGACCCCCTCGCTATATGAATTTCCTAATAATTCTTTCAATTTGGCTGTAAGAAGCCTTATCCTCACGTAACCGAGGAGAAGAAGATATGTGTATTTCATAAATCACGTAATTAGTAATTTCAACTCTCCTGTGGATAGGGTGGATGGATACCGTGAAGTTTTTTCCTTAATTCTCGAGACTAGTGTTCCCATAGTCCATGCAGAGAAATTTGACTAAGGCTAAAGGAAGCCCCAAAATCTTGTAGAGCTACCTTATTATCCAAAACCTTAATGCCATGAATAGTCATTCTTTGCGTCAAAATTATTGCACTTTTTGGCTCCTCAGTTTAGCTTAACCCTCGGGCCGCAAAATTCCCCCAAATTTTTCTATTGCCTTCCGTAAAATTAGTAGATCAAGTTGTTCCAGTTGCTCGCTGCAGAAACACAAATGTGCTCATCTCGCGATATTGCATTATTGTGAAGTCTTTCATCCCTCAGGGTGCATTTTAGGCTGTCAAGTTGATTATTTCTTTCCTCAGAACTAACCGCCATCCTAGTAAATCCATCTCAAGAATAATCAAGAATAGATATGGGGCCAAGTAAGCATCCTGCCTCTACCTCTTTGGCATCAAAAAGGCTTTTGATGGAGTTCCATTAATAATTATTATGGCGTATGAGGCATTAGGCATTAAAGCTCCATATTTTGTTGTGGTGCGGTTTCCTCGAAACTCTGCTAAAAAGCATGCCAATCAATAGTGTCATATGCTCTCTCAAAATCGAGCTTTTTAGAGATATTACTTTTGCATTGTTGGCCCCGACATTTTGTTCCAATGCAAGCCTCTCTCGCTGTTCTATATAATTGTCTAAAGAACATCTTTTGAGGCAAGAAAGCTGATTAAGGTGGACCGACCACCTTATATAAAACACATTTACTGCTTAAGCATTATTTTGGCTAGAATCTTATAGCTTGTATTGGTTAATGTGATGGGTCTCCAAATTTCCTAGAACCTCGAGGAATGTCCACCTTAGGGATCATAAGATATGCCCGCAAGATGATTGGTGGTGTATCTTGAGGCACACCATGCCCCCTTGGAAGAAAGTAATCAAATCCTTCTTTCATTATAATATCCTTTAACTCCAAATAGAATTCCCCGTTGCGTACTCATCCTAATTCGTATTCTTCCCTTTGCCATGGATTTCAGAGTTTCCAATCTCTCTCTCTTTTGGGACAGACAATAATTCTTCCTCACTGATTTTTCCATGTGACAAAACTAAAGGATATAGCTAGAACTGCCAATGGTAGAGGAGGAACCAAGATGAGGTTGTATTGATTGTAATTCTTGAGATTGTAATTCTTGAGGTTGTAATTCTTGAGATTGTTTCTAAATTGTTGTATTGATTGTTTTTATAGGATTTTAAAAATCGGCGATCCTCTTAATAACTTCTATCTTAAATCCATTGGGAACTTGCTATGCCTTGAGTATTGGGATGCCAATACAAATATGCAAATGACTTATGTCCTAGGTCTAACACCATTTCCATCTTCAAACTTTGGCACAAGTAAGATCTTTTTTGCATACTAAGTACTAATAAATTCTCCTTTTTTTTGTACTCCTGAGGTTGTAATTCTTGAGATTGTTTCTAAATTGTTGTATTGATTGTTTCTTATAGATTTGTACCGATGATCCTCTTATCAATTTATCTAACCATTGGGAACTTGCTATGCCTTGAGTATTGGGATGCCAATACAAATATGCAAATGACTTATGTCCTAGGTTCAATAATTATCATTTCAAACTTTGGCACAAGTAAGATCTTTTTTGCATACTAAGTAGGTAAATAAATTCTCCTTTTTGAAGAACGCGGGATTTGCATTTTGCTATTTACACTCAAAATATTACAAAAGTACTTCCGTGGCGCAAGAATGTCCCTCAAGCATCAATCACTTTTAGATGATCACTCCATATTGAATTTTTAATAATATCGTAATTCAATTGAGATCTCAAAGCAATTATACAACTTCTTACTTAATTCTTTGAAGCACCTACCCGGTATTAGAAATACGCTTATCATAAAAGACCTTCGCCTATACACTCCATATTAGCCAAGACTTTGCCATGTGAAATGCAATCCTTTTTAGAAGCGTACCACCAATTTGATAAATACCTAAAAGAAAGTGTCAATTTTATCCAAAGATACTCCAAAAGAGAATGCAGCCTAGACCTAAGACTACTCAAATTCTCCGCAGACACAAATATAAACAAGTGTCTAATGTTTCCAATGCAATCGCCACACATTGGGCAAAGTGGGCTTACTCCCCGCTAAAGTTTATGAACCCTCTCATTAACTCCCTAAAGAGCTAATATGAATCACCGCCAAAGTATAGAACATTTACCTTTGGATTATATTTTAGACCAAAATAAGGTTCCGTATGGATTTCCATTGAGGCAAAAGCCCGTAGAAGTGCCATTTCTTTGGTAGAGGTGATAAAGCATTTTGAGGAGGTAAGCAATCAGAGTATGAATCATTTCCAGCTTTTGCCTTCTTTTAATACCTTGAACAAAGTTCCAAAGATTCTTGTTACCTACCTTCTTAATTAGAGGAAGAGCACTTCATACATACAAGCCCATATAACATATCTTTAATATCCACAAATCCACATGTTCTCTCTCAAAACTACGCCAAGGAGTACAATAATACCAAAATACCACTATTCAATAGAAATAATAATACCCGCTTCTCCTCCACTCGCTTGGGAATGCGATGCATAAATTCGACAATCAAGTGTGAAGTTGTCCATGAGTATACAAAGGCAACTGATGTAGTGTGAAAATACGCCCGAGACAAGCTTCCCAATCAAATGTGTGTAATCACTACTGACTACCTTCCGTGCCCCAAGCAAGCCTTTTCAAGATCGGAGAGGCAGCATGAAGAAGCTTTCTAATGGATATAATAAATGCCTAAGGAGCTCAATTCTACACTCGCCGCTTTATGAAAACCATATACACTTTAATACTCCATTTGCTTTAAGTAATCTCCCACCGCGATGCACAATCATCTTTCAACAAACTGAATAATAGCTTAGAAGCTAAGACCTTTTGCAATTCTCAGAAGAAAGGATCCAACATACCAAGACCTCCTTGTTGTTTAAACAACATATATTTCTTCCATGCCACCTCATGCTGCCTCCTTGATCTGCAGACACTGCATAAAAAAAATCTCTTACAATCTTTTTATCCTCGAAACTGTGAAGCCGGAGCCAATAGAACTCTAAAACTAAATAAATATGTGATTGTCTAATACCGATGAGCTACTTGAATTCTACCCGCTAAGGATAACTTTGAACCTCTCCACCAAATCACCACTTAACTTTTAATCTCCGTAAAGTGAATAATACGATATGTAGCAAGGCAAATGAAAGAAATATAAAGGTAACTGTGTGTAGAGTCCAGTGTCTTTTGCAATTTATTGTGAATTATGTAGATGGGATGCCTCGACATTGAGTCCCACTACTGCTCAACCAAGGTGATCATAAGCTTATAAATAACGCCTCAAGCAATGACTTCATTTGCTAGGCCTACTTATATTTTGTTCACTGTGAAACACTCTTACTTTTTTATCTCTTGGATTATCTAATTTAATTAGAAAAGGTTTTTTCTGCAAGGTTGAACTTCTCTTTAATGGATTTGGGCACCAAAAATCTCCAAACTAATCTAAGAGCTTAATACTACTTTGGTACTTGCATTTGCATTCAAGATGTTCTTAGCACGTAGAACCATGGAATCTTTTACTATGTTACATCATACCCTTTTTAAGGGTGTTCATGAAGAAGGTACATATAAATACACTCTTAGTAGAGAGATGCTAATACAAAATATGCACACCAAGACCTCATCCCCATACTAAGTACTTTTTATATTCTTCTATGCGTCATGCCGAATCTCTTGCACCTTTGCAGGAGGAGGCCTAAATGCAAAGGATATCTAGCGCAAGGTGTAAGTAAAGAAATAATACGCTTTGAGTCTAGGTCTTCTTGCAATTTGTTGTGAATGTATAGATGGGGATGCTCTAATATCGAAATCTCTAATTTCCAAAAGAGATATCGCTTATAATCATCTATGTTTGGAAGTCAACTGAGCAAAAAGAAATATATTTATGGCAATGCTTTTAGAGCAATGAGTTCGCTTGTCGGGTATGATCTTAGCTTTTATATTCTACTGGTTGGAAATAATAGGATTTGCTATCAAGTCCAAAAGTAATTGAAGACCTATTATTTTTTTGCCTATAGTTTCTCTAAGTGCCCATCATAACTTGCATTGTATTTTCAAGATGTTGAAAATATCAGATTTTATTATCGCCCATAATGGCTGTGGTAAGCGCGCGTTCGCACCAGACCACTATTTATACCTTTTATGCTACATAGTGTTGGTTATTTGCTTATCCCAGCACAAACATGTGTCTACTCGTTTCGCTTTGTTTGAAGAGGATTGAGTATTTAAACAATCATCCTTTGTTAAGTGTGATAAAATGCTTATGTTTACGTACCTTAGATGGAAATCATATCTCCAGAGACATTTACAAGATGCATTTACAAGTGTGGATCGCTCTAGATGTAGAAAGGACGCAAGCAACATTGCCATGGTTCAATGACAAAGATACAATTGTGCAATTGCAATTAAAAAGTAGATTAGCTAATAAACATGCCCACACAAAGGTGTTGCCATACCAATTGCTGTAATATTTGCATTACATGACTTGGAGAAATCAACCTTATATCCACATTACATGACTTAAAGAAATCTATCCCGGGGGATCCACCTTCTTTATAAGGGATATGCCACCGCTACAGGCAATTTTAAAACCCCTAAGGCATAATGTGTTTCCTCGAGCAGGGCAAATTTGACTCCTTCCGTGAGATAGTTTCATTAAACTAGAAGAACATCCCAAAAATCCCTATGACCCTCAGTGTATACATACCTTTAAAAGGGTAATAACGCTTCCTCCCATTCATGCACGTGGTTTTGACAGGTTCCACAAGGTGACGCCCCCTTGAAATCTATCCTTATTGAAGAAACAATGTAGCAAAATGGGAAAGAAGTTATAGAGGGAGTTAAGGATGTTTTAACAAAGAGACAACATTCAAAACAATGATGCAAACAAACATCAACATAGCAATAAACTATCAAAACTCTTCATTGCGCAGCTCTTGCATAAAGCCCGCTTACTAATGTCACAGACCTGGAGGTGCATTCCAGACCCACTTAACCTCAGGTGATAGGATGCCTACAGTGGTTCTGTAGCATTTTGGAACGCCAAGTAAGCTACTAGTAAGCTTCTGGAGCCCAAAAGCTTAAAGTTAATACAAAATGAACAAAATAGTGAAACTTATAGAATTTTCATATGTGGAGATTTGGCTCAATCCTAATGAGGTATACAACTTCCACTGACAAGAAAATGTCTATGCTCCGCCGAATTGAAGAAGTGCACGAAGTTTTGGTGATGTTAACAATACGACACGAAGATACAAATAAATTGATGGAAGGATATATTTTAGTGGCAAGAAGGAGATTCTGTCTCATCAATTATAGAAATTTCACAGACTATTCACTTGTTTTAATATTAAAATATACTGGTAGATAATCTAGTAATATAAAGGTCTACTCTACATGAGTTTGCATAACCTAGGTTTACATGTGGTGTCGCCACCTTTGGTAAAATGGCATACAAAAATACATTCAGAGGAATCCAGGCCGTAGAGTGGCTCGATCTGAACCGTTAAGATAAGGATGTCAACATTATATCGACAAAGCTTAAACAATAAATCCCTTGATGCTATGCATGACCTTTTGCGTCGATAAGCCGCTCGATTGGCTGAAAGATCCGGTGGCGCTTGGCAGTCAAGTCATTGCCTCTGAAGTACCTTTTGTGATTCAAACAGGAAATTCCCTTGGGCACAATGATTTAGAAATCTGCTTAGCAGTATGGGCAGACTGCAGCCAGGATTTGAGTTGTAGAAACAAGGGTGCAGCCTTGCATCTGAAGATAGGAGCTCTGTGTGCAATTCTGGTAGCGTCGACGCTAGGGGTTGTGATCCCAATTGTGGCAAAAAAATTCAGCAGAAGCGGGTTATTTTTTATGGGAAAATGCTTTGCAGCAGGAGTGATATTAGCCACTGGATTTGTTCACATACTGCCAGATGCATATGAATCTCTCGCAAGCTCTTGCTTACCGGAGCATCCATGGGGCCAGTTTCCATTTTCAGGCTTCCATGGTACCAGGCCTGCCACATTACATGATCTCTTCTGCCCACCCTGCATACTAATGGTAAAAGCTTGCAGAAGTATGGTATCCCCAAAAGTTCCCAAAGATCTCGAATCCAAATTACCGGGGAGGTGAGGTTACCATGGTCATCACTATACCGCCTATAGTCATATAATCCTACCGCGACCTATGGTAACCATGGTGATGTCTTGGATGTTGCAGCAAGAATGAAGGTCACTGCTGAGGTGAGTTGACACCTCATAGTTCTTCCAACCACAATGGATTTCATCACTCTCGACCCCTTTCTTTTTTCTTTTTAGAAGTTATAATGACTTTTGAAGAGAATGTAGTTTTCTCCGATCATGCAGCTTTGAGCCAAGGTACCCAAACCTACCCCATCATCATAGGTACTACTTGGTGCTTCTAAAGCCCTTTGTGTCATCCGGCCTCTTCGCTGTACCTTATGCTCTACCTGAAGGGTTGGCATTGGGAGGATGTATTTCCATTGTAGGTGTTCCATCATTGGTTATCTTAACTCAATTCAATATCAATTCCATTCATCTCAAATTTAAATTTGTTTTTGTTATTTGTAGGGTGAATTTGGTCATTTGGCATCTACAATAATGGGATTATTTTTTTCCTTCACTACCCCTGTAGGGATAGCAATAGGAATTGGTATTGCAAGTATCTATAATGAGAATAGTCCGGCCACCCATTGTGGTGGTAGCGTGTATTTGACTCTATATCCGTGTGTATACTTAGTGTATGCTCTTTGGTAGATCCTACTGCCACTGACCCTCAGCAGGATTTTATCATCAAAAGCATCACTACAGCCTTCTTTGGGCTAGCATCCCTCTAGGAGGGCTGCCACACCCTGCTTGGGTTATTTGGGCTTAGCTGGGGCATAAGCTCTGTAGCCATGCAAATGTTTAAGTGAAGGCTTATAGGCTATGGCTACAATGAGCCATGAAGGCTTCTGGGGAGGCAGTGCTGTTCACTCAGGGAAGAACACTAGAACACTCTGAGCCTATGAAGGCTTTATGCAATGCTATTACATGGAAAAAGGAACACTAGGAAGAACACTAGGAACACTACTAGTAGTCATTTGGGTTTCACCACTAGTCGTTTCTAGGGTTTCAATATGCATTATATTGTGTATAAAGCAAGATAATCTTAGGTGGCACTTTTATACAAAAATCCAATCAAGATGCAATAGTTATCAAAAATCCAACATGTGTGTCCTTTGCCATGGTAGCCTACTAGGGAACACTAAGAAATCTATTAGCAATCATTTCTATTTTAATATGCATGATTGTGTATAAAGCTATGTTGGATTTTTTTTACAAAAATCAAATCAATATGCAATATTTACAAAAATTCCACATGTTTTCTATTGCGACATGTCTATGACATTTGGTATCATTATGATTTGCCATACAATTTTTTTAGGTGAATGCAACCCGTTGTGTTTTTCTTAGAAAAAAGCAGTTTGGCGCCTTTTTGGCATGATATTCTCTGAAATATATGTGTCAAACCAAACATGAGCGACAAGATCCAACATTTTTTTCCGACATTTTTTTTTACAAATTCCATTTGCATCGACACTTTTATAGCTCCAAAATTCCATTTACTAAACTCCATTTCTTTTACTCCTTACTTCTATTAAACCCCATTTTACAGCCTAGGACTTACCTCGTGTAGTTTTTTACCTTTAATATGGCCTTTATTCTTTGATCTTTATACATTTATACAACATCAATGAGCTTTGTAGTGTATTCAAGAATCTAATAGAATAGAATGGTTTTTATCATCTATGAAGAATAGAAGAGAATTTAACATAGCCGGGTTAACCTAGGAATCTAGTGCGCCATCTCACAGACAGAGTTGCTATGAGATGCCTCCCATCGTGAGGCAAATACGCGGATCTCCTCCCGCGGGCGCTACTCACTACGGCAAGCGTCTCTCCTGCTACTCGACCGCTTGGGATGGCTAAGGCGCGTATGTGTCATTTGTCCCACGCCCTCTGCGGGAAATCCCCATACAAAGGAAGCATACATACATATAGCATACAATCATCATGCACAAGATACTCAATTACTTCCAAGGGTGGCCTCCATCCATCATCATCACTGAAAGATACATCCATAATAACAAGCAGCGACACTATAACAAGGCACTACCCCGCTCACCGCATCAACCGGACGCTGTGCGCCCCTGAGATATCAACAATGTATCTTAAGTATAACATGGCGCTGCAATGCAAGATAAGACAACGCTAGGATTGTCCACTCCATCCGCCTCTCCCCCGTAAGTAATACCTTCGGTGATAGGGCCGACTCATGCTATGCGACGTATTGTAGCCCTTCTATATTTGGGAATCTCGTGAATCACCTCCTTCGACTACTCCCGCTACATCTCCCTACCGGAGCGAGAGGCAAAGTCGAGGCATCTCTCCCCGAAAGTATGACTGATCCCCTGGTGTGCTGTAGAGAACACGTACGACGCCACCCCCGATCCTGGTGACTTAATTTACTCCTCACCCAAAGGCCACCAACCCGCTCTCCGGGAGCCCCTCGATCGCCATCTATGACTCACTCCCTCCCGCCCAGAGTGTAAAAACCCATACCCTACTACACACACGCGACCTAGCCATGCTCCAACACACACACTATAGGAGTCCTCAGAGTCAGCTTGTGACCCACCGACCCGCCCACCCTCATACTCACAAGGAACCGTGCCTAACCACATCATAGCATCCATGTGAAGATCGCTCTTGTAGTAATAAAGCCGCAATTATTGGGTATTAAGGGCCTAGCTAGAGACATCTCTACTAAGAGGCTTTAGGTCTCTACCTCCCCAATTCCCAATACACTAAGAAGCAGAAAAGAACTAATGTAAATAGAATTCAAGTGTTCGTATCAACTTACAATTCCATCTACTAAGGAAGTGCTCAAGAAGAAGCTATCTATTGACTAACTAAAGGCTCTGGCTACAGAGCCACATGGCCTTCACGAGGGCATCCATAGTTCGAGAGGTCGGTGGTCAAGTGTTGGCAAAACAAGTAAGTCATTGTCAAGCCCCTTCACCCAAATTGAATTTGGGTGAAGTGGAGGGTAGGACCCCTATTCCTTGCCCCAAAATGGTAAGTCCTTCTCGCCAATCAATTTGTATTGTGGCACCTCTCAGGTCATCACACTTAGTTAATTAGACCATAATGGCTTAATTAGGTTAATTTATAACATTATAACTATAATTATCCTTTTGCCTTATTAGCATAGCCAATAAAATCCATTATAGGCTAAATCCCCCATTTGGCCCTAGGTTCTACTTTTGCTATGTATCGGTGACGTGTCATGGTATGCATATGTACATACCGTATAGATAATTCTTAACGCCACACAGCTTGTAGAGAAAGTCATAAAATGTCACCTTCACTCCTATGAGCCCACATCCGCTTCTGCAAGTTTAAGGCAATACGGGGAAAATAGGAAATGGAACTTCAATATATTCGATGCCATGAGGGTACATTGGCTGACATAGAAAAGGCTGTATTGCCAATGCTGTCAACCTCATACCAACTAAAGTTATTGGGATATAACGGATCGTATGGTTCGTTTGAGCACAATAATAGTCCTGAATATCAGACATTGGTTTGAATTGTTAATCGAATTCTAATCTATAATTCTAGACTCGATTCACTGCGAATGCCCCACAGGTTGTAGGGTCAGACCATACTATACATGATGGACCTCTTGCACCTAAGAAAATGAATTATATATAGAATAGTGTGGAGATGCCCAAGATTGATGTGCATTTCAATGTCCTATCAGAAAATACTCAGTGCAGCTGCATACTTGTTGGGATATATTCTAATAGATCCACATCACCTGCGTATATCAGTTGCCAGATGATATGGCGAACTAGTCAAGCTCAACCACCTCCGCGCTGAGTAAGCAAATCCTCAAGTTGATCAATCTATAGTCCAAATATCGTGCGAGAGGCTGGGCATCCTTGATGGACTCCAATACTACTGTTGACAAGCTTGCCTCACGTGGCATTTGAACTGAGCATGTTTCATATAGTCTACATACTGCATTTTTAAACTTTTAGGTTACTCCTAACTGCATCAATCTTTCCCACAACTTCTCTCGTGGGTATTGTTCAAAACCCTTCGTAAAATCCATAGCAGCAATATAGATCTTGTCATTTATTCTTATTGTCCTATACCAAGATCTGCAATGTGAAATTACGATCTATGTTTGAGGATCTAGGCCTAAATCCTGCCTATGTAAGGGTATATATGATTGTTACTCCAAAATTCTGGGTAATACTTTTTTCCAATAATGAGCTGACTATGAACTGTTTTGTTTTCGGATTAAATCAAAAACACCTACCTACTACACGAAAAAGGAGAGCACATGAAACTAAAGATCACTTTAATGAAAGAAAATGGAGTATGGGCAATTAAAAAGCCACGTTTTTGCTAGGGTCCTGTGCGCACAAAAAATGGTGAGAAGTAGAAAACTAGTTGTTGATGGCAAAGAAAAATCGGCGTAAATAAGAGACAGATGAAAGCAATAATTCAAATCCTAGCACACGGACCTAATCAAAGGAAACAATGGCAAGTAAGAAAAGAATTTACAAGGAATCGATTCCAGAAGCACAAACAAGAAACACAAATGCAAAGCCTTCCATACAAGAATTTTTCCATATCTCTAATTAGTATCGGGTGTTGCCTGCATTCTCGCTGGACATGGAGTATTCTCGTAGCATCAATGGCCTAATAATGGCAAAAGTATAAAAAGGCTCGTGGGATGCTTCACCTTGGTCACGCAAGGCGCTTTCCTCAAAGATGCCGCTGCTATATGCAGCTTGAGTTTTGCTTGGAGCAGCTTTGCAAAATGAGATCCGCATGACATCGGCCTTCCTTTGAATGTGGTTTACTCCTCGCTTGAATGAACTCTCAGGTTACAGATAAACAACATATTTAGAACTAAAAACAAAAGGCAAAGATGCAACCTCATCCAAGCCGCATACAAACAAATGAGTTGAGACACAAATGAACCGTATGAGAAGAACTCGAGAAACTAATTTCCGTGAGGTTTTGGAGAAGCCAAAGATTCCATATAGCTACTTTACATCTTCCTGCCTTTATGCATCGCCTTCCGAGCCGGAGCAAAGCCATCACCATGGTCGACTACAAAGCGTAGCATTGTTAAAAGCCATCACCATAGCAAAATGGTGAAGGCTGGGATACGGTGGCAAAGTGAAAAATGCAAAACAATTGATGAGAGTACCGGATCGAAATCCAGCCGCTTCATCTCAGCCGTGATGGGATGCGTGTTTTTAAAAAATTTAATATGTCGCTAAATCCTTTCCACAAGTCTATTTATGAACTACATTGTATTTAAAGAAAGGACATATTCAAGAGATTTAAGCATATCAAGTTAGGGTAGATTGGTATTTCAATCGAGATTGCTTCATAGATATATAGAGCCATCGGAATTTAACAACAAGGTAATTTAACAGAGAAGAAGTAAGTAGAAGATACTGACACAACTATTGTTAATATTAGGTCAATCCTGAATGTATGTGAATCATTGTAAACCACATTGAAAATAATTATTGTGGTTTGATATATATTGAAAAATCATAACCTTGGAAGAAAGCCGCATTTGAAAATTAAGTGCACTAAGCTACTGGGACATTATAGTGCGCGCGTGCATAAAATGGTCTAGCTTAATGCTTGGCGTTGCCGGTGACTGCAATAACGCTCTACCTTGCATAATTTTCTTCTCGCATTGTGTTGATTACATGCTTAGGATACATCGGGATATGAAGTTAAGATAGCGAAATTTACTACATTAAAGAAATTTGCAGGTGCTACTGCAAAGGAAAAGTAAAGAGAAATTACTCTCTAGGTTCATATATTGTTGTAGGGGCTTAGTAATTTTGATTTTATATTTCCATTGCTATGTGTGTGTCTATTGGAAAGAAAGAAAACAAAAATGGTGGTTATTTTGTCTCAAGTATGTGTATTTCCAAAAGCAGCTACCAGCCAAGTAGGCTGCCTAATTTTTCTATGAGCAAAATTTCTTGTTCCAAATAAGCATCTCTATTTTGCATCCGCTCAAGTAAGTGTCTTTCTATCGCTTTGATTATGATTCTGAAGTATGCCAAAAACATTGTAATATGTTTGGAAGTTATTCAAAAATTGCATTCAGATTCTTCTTCGTAATTATTCATTATCGCATTTCCATGCATTTTCAAATTTTTCTTGATATTTGCTCCCAAGGGACTCCGTGGTTAGGATTTGCACACTATCCTAGCTAGACCATTTCTCTCTTTGAAATAGAGGGTTGTGTAAATTTGGATCAAGTGGCAAGATTGAAATGCACCTTGTCACATTCGTGATAGGTATTGAAGTGCTTCCTTCTTTCCCATTCCTCCTCTCCCATTTCCTTTGCCTTGAAACAGAGGTATAGGACTTGAGATTGAACCATAGCCCCATAAGACTAGTTCGGAGGTTTTGAATAAACCAAAAGATTGCTGCCTCAAAGGCTTCAAGATCTGGGTGGCAACATTTTCGAGTGGCATGCGTTGGAGCCCACATGGCATGCAGTTTGAGCCACCTTCGCATGTTAGGCCTAGGTAGATGTTTGAGCCACCTTGGCATGTTGGAGCCTAGGTGCATGCTGGAGCCCTCGCTGGTGAGCGTTTCAGCCTACCTTGGCATGCTGGAGCCTAGGTGGCATGTTGGAGCCTGGTATATGTTTGAGCTACCTGGGTGCTGGAGCCTAGGTGGCATGTTGAGCCCGTGTAGTGTGGCATGTTAGGCAAAGACATGTTGGTGCCTAGGGTGGTGAATATGCTTGGAGCCACCTTGGCATGTTGGAGCCTAGGTGGCATGTTGGAGCCTACATTGTGGCATGCTCTTGGAGCCACCTTGCATGTTAGGGCCTAGGTGTTTGAGCTTCACCTTGGCTTAGGCCTAGGTGGTATAAGGTTTGAGCCACCTTGGCATGTTGGTTTCAGGGTGGCATGCTGGTTTCCACATGGCATGCTCTGGAGTTTCACCTTGGCATGCTGGAGCCTATGTGGCATGCTGGGAGCCCATGTGGCATGTTTGATTTCATCTTGGTGAGCAGTTTGCACCACCTGGCATGCTCTGAGCCAAGGTGGCATAAGCTGGGAGCTCTGTGTGGTATGTTTGGAGCCATCTGGCATGTTTGGAGCCTCAGGTGGCATGTTTGAGCCACCTGCTGCTGTTTGGAGCCAACTTGGCATGTTGAGCCTCAGGGTGGCATGTTTGGAGCCACGGGCATGTTTGCCACCTTGGCATGTTGAGCTTAGGTGGCATATATTGCTTACCTATATTAGCCAGGTAAGTATATTGGTGCCTAGGTGGGCGTTTGAGACACTTGGCATGCTATGTGGCATGCTGGAGTCAAGATGGCATAGCCTGGAGCTACCTTACATGCTGGCTCAGGTGTCGTTCATGCCACGCGCTCCAAAAATGCCACCCAGGGTTCAATACGCCAAGGTGCGGCTCAAACATGCCACCTAGGCCCGTAAACATGCCACATGGACTCCAACATGCCAAGGTGGCTCAAACGCGCTTTAAATAACATGCCACCTAGCCCAACATGCCACCACCTAAGCTTCAACATGCAAAGGTGGGCTCGTGCCATGCCACATGTATCAAACACACATGCCACGCGGGCCCAACATGCCACCTAAGTCACCGTGCCTATTTCGACAGCTTTGGCTGCTTGTTTCAATCGCAGCTCTTCTCGAACACTCATGTCTCAAGTGCAATCGAAGAAACTTGCCTATAACGTAAACCCCAACAACCTAGCAACGCACATGGTTTGGCATTTTGGAGGCCATACCCAGCCAGATTGGACCCGTGATCTTGCACAATGTCATGAGGTGCGGAGGGCGCGCACGCTTCCCATGAGCCCCAAAACCTTCTGTGGCGAAGTTCGGCCCCAAAGGTCCTCTCTCGAGGGTCCTGGCCACGGACGCAACTCTCCTGCACCCCGGACCGCGGATATGACTCGCCAAATCCACTCAAACATTCTACATTATCCCGAGACCAAGTTTGCGGGCGTAAGACCACCCCCTCGGCCTCCCGCGCGTGGTTTCAAAGTAGCCTGCGTCCAACACGCTCGCAGTGAATTGGCCTTAGCGAGGTGCGTATCACCGCCATGTAGAGGGTTCGTGGCTTCTTTGTCGCGAAAATGACCGTAACTTGCAACCGTGAGGGTAATTTCATACCGCGACGCAGATGCATGGCCAAATCTCCATTCTGTGAGCTTCAGAAAATGCCTTCCAACGACAAAAACACTTCTGGGTTTCTATACCTGGCCGAATAGCCGGACACTTTGCGGCTCTGATATGTTCTCAAGACGTGATCTTGACTTTTTGAGCTCGCTGCTAAAGTTACCCGGGAATGGAGAATTCAATCTGCTTCTGATAGGAAAACCGGTTCCGGAAGGAGGCATTGGCATTTACCTCCCTGAGGAGCACTGCAGGGAAAGCCCGCCTCTGTGAAATCCAAAACCCCATTTCACGCTTCTATTGCTTGTTTTCAACCGCAGCTCTTCTCTGCACTCATGTCTCAAGTGCAACCTATAAAACTCGACCTCCATAACGTGAACCTCTAAGCAATAACCTGCAGCGCAACGTATTGACGCTTGGAGGCCATACCAGCCGCATTGGACCCCATGTGAGGTAGTGGAGGCGCTGACGCTTTAATACTTCTGAGCCCTAAAACCTTCCCGGGTAATAGTTCGGCCCCAAAGATCCTTCGAGGGTCCTTGGCCACGACGCAACTCTCCCACCCCGTGAATCAGACCTACCGCCAACGGACTAAACACTCCACATTACCCCTCGAGACCCGCTCAGGCTTAAGACCTCACACCGCCCCGCAGTTTTCCAAAGTAGCTCATGTCCAACACGCTCAGAGTGAATTGGCCTTAGCTGAGGGTGCAGAGAAATGGGCGTATCATCAGCCATGTAGAGGGTTCGTGGTTTCTTTTGTCGCAAAAATGACCATATATAACTTGTCCCTATAGGTAAATTTCACAAGCCGCGGACGACATGGCTAAGTCAAATCTCCCATTCCGTGAGTTTTGTAATCGCCCGCCAACAACAACAAAACACGGTTTCTTTGCCACCTGGCCACGATCAAGTGGACACTTTTATGGAGGGATATGTTCTCCTGATGACCTTGAATTTCTTTTGAGCCTCGCCAAGCAAAGCTACTTGAATGGAGAATCTAAATCTGGCCGGATAGGGAAAACCGGGTTCCGAGAAGGAGGCATTCGACCGCCTCTCGAGGACTCAGAAAGCCTCGCCTTCTGGTGAAATCCAACCCCATTTCAATGTAGATTTATTGCTTCTTGTTTCAATCGCAGCTCTTGACCATGTCTCAAGCGCAACCGACAGGGTCTCCACCTGGCTAACGCGTGAAACCCTACAATAACCCAGCAACCACAGGCTGACGCTTGGGAGGCCATACCAGCCGATTGGACCCATGAGGTAGGGCTGGACGCCGTATCACGGAGAGCCCTCTAAAACCTTCCGTAAGAAGTTCGCCCCAAAGATCCTTTCTCGAGGGTCCTTACACTACCGCAATCCTCCCACCCCGTAATCGTGGATCCTACTCCCGGCCAACCCGGGACCGTACTGATCGGAGCATTACCCTCGAGACCAAGTTTTGGTGGGTGGGCACCCACCCCGCCCCCGGCCAGCAGCTCCGCGTCCAACACGCTCGTAGAGAATCGGGCTTTAAAGTGAGGGTGCGCACAGCGTATCACCGCTTACATGCAGGGCCTGTTTTGGCCGCAAAATGACCATGTAACTTGGTCCCTAGGGTAATTTCATTGCCGACGCATATGGCGGTAAGTCAAATCTCCATTCCGAGCCTTGTACCGCTTCCAACAACAAACACTTGGGTTTCTACATCTGGCCGACCGGGCAGATACTCGCGAGGATATGTTCTCCCGACAGACCTGAATTTTCTTGAGCCCGCCGTGGGCAAGTTACTTGAATGGTAATTCAAACGGGCCGGATAGGGAGTAAAAACCGGGTTCGTGAAGGAGGCATTCGTGACCGCCCCGAGGAGCACTGTAGAAAGCCTGCCTTCAGAAATCCAAACCCTATTTCGACGCATTTCTATTGCTTGTTTTCAATCGCAGCCTTCACTATGTCTCAAGTGCAATCGACAACCGACCTTCCATAACGTGAAACTCCTACAATAACCTAGCAAAGACACAGTGGTTTACGCTTTGGAGGCCATACCCCAGCCGTGATTGGACTGTAGACCTTGCACAATGTCATGAGGTGGTGGGAGGGTATTAATGCCTTTAAGACTGAGCCCTAAAACTCTTTCCATAATAGATGTTCAAGCCCCAAAGGTCCTCTCTAGAGTGGCCCTGGCCACGGACGCAACTCTCCCCAGCACTGAATCGGGTGGATCCGACTCGCCAACGGACTCAAAACATCGCATATTTTCACCCCTCGAGACCAAGTTTCGCGGGCTAAGACCACCGCCTCCTAAGCACCAAAGTAGCTCCTGCGTCCAACACGCTCAGAGTGAATTGGCCTTCAAATTTTAGGTGCGCATCGCCATGTAGAGGGTTCGTGGTTTCTTTGCCGCAAAAAGGAGTCCCCGGGGTAATTTCGCTACCGTTTCTATGACATGGCGGTCAAATCTCCATTCCTTTGTACCGCCTCAACGACAAAACTCCTGGTTTCTACATCACCTGGCCGCATCGCGCAGAGGACACTTTTGGCGGATATGTTCCTCCCTACGTATCTTGAATTTTTTGAGCCTCGCTGAAGCAAGCTACACCGGCTGTGAGAATTCACCCGCCGGATAGGAAAAACCGTTCCTCGAAGGGAGGTATTGCATTTGCCCTCCCGCAGGAGCACCGGTAGGAAAGCCTCAGCCAGAACCTTTGTGATGTCCGCCTCTCGTCCGCCACTCTAGGCTATAACATGCCACTGGCCGCACATGCCACGAGCTCCGCAACATTACGCCAAGTTGGCTCCAACACGCCTAACACCAGGTTTCATTACATGCCAAGGTGGCTCAAATATGCCACCTATAGGCTCCAACATGCCACCCTGGCTTCCAACATGCCACGAGGCTCCAACATGCCGTAACTAGGCCCAACACATGCCCTCGGTGAGCTCCCAGCATGCCACCTAGGCTCCAACATGCCACCAGTTCCACGCTGCTGCGGCTCCAACATGCCACCCAGCTCGCTACGCCACCTAGGCACTCCAAGTGGTGACATGGCAGTCGGCGGCAAGGCCAAGTTTTGATTCAGGTCAAAATGAAAAAGATGTCCATCTTCTTTAAGCCTTTTCATTGGGTGATGTTGGCAAATTTTGGGTGACATGGCTAGATGGTGTGCGATTTAATTAGGACTTTATGCAAGAAATGCCATGATAACCTTTGAAATTTTTGTAGAGGAGTTTTGGCAAGGGATAGAAATTTTCACAGCGATCTTGGAGAACTTCCATGCTCTCCCTTTCCAAAGTGGAAGGGGAGTCCTCGATCAAGAGTGTTACTGTGGGGATTCGACCCTTATCTCCCGCATGTCCCCGTGAGCATGGCTACTGCAGAACTCCATGCAAAGTTTCGGATGTGAGTCTCCGCTCTTGACGCTGAGATGTGTAAACCCCAGCAAAACCCTAGGGTTTTGATATAGGGTTTACATTCTCGGGGATGCCCATGACCCGCAGGGCCCGTGGATCCACGCGGAATACCCGCGTGGCCGATTACCCTCATGGCACCGAGACAGAGCTGGGCTCTTCCCTTTGCAGCAAAGATAATGGAGACTCCTTCGCCAAAGCCCCTTTCAAAGTTGAAGGGGAGTCCGGGAAAAAGCATAGCGGCAGGGGATTCGAATTCCCATCTCCTGCATGGTCCCCGCGAGCAGCTGCCACAGAGAACTCCGCATGCAAAGTTTCATGTGTTAGTTCAGTTTTGATCGCTGAGATGTAAACCCTACCAAACCCTAGGGTTTGTAGGATTTACATTCCCCGGGATGCTCCTCCGAATAAGAGGGCCGTGGAACTTGTCCCCAGGGTAATTTCGGCGCTCCAGATGACATGGAGAGGTCGGATCGCTAAATCCCCTCCATGCCCCCAAATCAAAACGTGGTCTAAACCCCGTTTCGCAGGCCACCCGCGTGGCCATCCCACCAAAAAAAAATCGAGGGTCTAAAGCCTTCCACCCGCGTAAATACCCGGATTTTCCTCAGACGCCTTCTCAGCCACTTCTGCGCTTTCAAATTGGGCTCGAAACTATGATCCCCCCATGCATTAACTTCATGAATTTCCTGATCATAAAATACAAAGAATGAATTCCTCCGGATCATTAAACACAAAGAAAGTGCTACGTATAAAAAAATCCGTCTCTAAAAGGTGAAATTAAGGTGATGTGCGATGACGCCGCATTACCTATAAGAGAAAATGCACCGGCAATAGAAGCACAAGCAGAGGCACATGAGACGAGCTTCCGAGCTAACCTCCTTCCTGAGAGGCCACCGCCTGTGAACGCCCTAATGTAAGTGTAAAGTGAGCTAGCTTTGCTTCCTCCGTGGTCACATGTATACCACCTAGCAACGGTAGTGCCGCTTATTCCTTACTTCGGGATCTTCTACCAGGCCTCAGGCGACCCCAAGTATCTTGTTCTCGCAGGCCAGTCCAAGCCGAGGCCGGCAGGGACGGGCTGACCTCTACCTGTGACCGAACTGCTCTCGCCAATGGACCCTAACATCCCCATTACCTAGGAGACCAAGTTTCAGGGCGTATGACTCATCCTTTCCAAGAAACGCCCAAAGTAGGTCAACAAGCATTAAGCACACTCCTAGAAGTCAATCGCGCGGAGGTGGATGCCGAATACCTCCTAGTGGGGGTAAGTGATTGATCCCCCTCGAAAACTGCAGTGGAACTTTGTCCTCTCTAGGTAATTTCGGCGCTCTCAAAATCTATATGGAGAGAGGTCTGATCACAATCCGGGCCTCCTCCATGCCCCAAAATCGAAAACGTGGTCTAAACCCCCGCCAAGGCCAACCAACTGCGGCCATCCCAATCAAAAATCGAGGGTCTAAAGCTCGCTCAAAATACCGATTTTTCCCTGTAGACGCCACAAGGCCACTTGGCAAGCCAGCTGGCTGAAAATCAGGATTTTTCCTCGCCTCCCATGCATTACCTGTTATGAATTCCTGAGCATAAACACAAAAACACACACACATAAAAACCGGCCCTCAAAAGCGGTAGAAATCTTGGCAAGGTGATATGCGTAAAATACGCCAGACGCCGCGACAATGCTAGCAGGAGAAAAATGCACCGGCTAAAGTAGGCCGCCAAGCGAGGCAATACGAGATGAGCTTCCGGCCAACCCCCTCGCGGGAGGCCACCTGCCTGCAGAACGCCCCATCAGAAAGCAGTTGAGCTTGGGGCTTTTCTTCTCCGTGCAGTGGTCAAGCACATGTAGGTATACCACCTAGCAGTCCTAGTGCTCCTACTGTCACTTCAATCTTCACTGTGGCCTCGTGGTGAACCCCAAGTGGCCTTGTTCTTGGCAGCTAATCCCAAGCCGGGGCCGAGGGACGGCTTGACCCCTCTACTCCTGAACTGCAGGAACCGGCTCCGCCAATGGACTCCTGTGAATATTCCCACACTGGGGAATTTCAAGTTCTCGCCAGGCGTATGACCCTCACCCCTCTCCAAAGAAACGCTAAAGTAGGTCACCGCGGCCAGCACACTTGCAAATAATTGGCATGGAGGTGGGATTTAATACCTCCTAGTGAGGCGATCCCCTCGGGAAAACTCGGGCCGGAACTTGTCCCTAGGGTAATTTCACTGCTCCTGACGACGCAGCAATGAGGTCGGATCGCCAATCCTCTCCCATGCCCCAAAATCGAAAACGCGGTCTAAAACCCCGCTGGCGCCAACGCGGGCTATCCCAATCAAAAATCGAGGGTCTAAAACTCGCCCGAAATACCGGGATTTTCCGATACTCTCGGCCACTCGACACATACCGGGCCGAAAACTGTGATTTTTCCTCGCCCCATGCATTACCCTACATGAATTCCGGGAGCATAAACACAAAAGAAAAGCACGTGATAAAAATTCGTCTCAAAAGGTGAAATTGGCGTGGATGTGCGCGATGACGCCAAGACACGCAAGAGAGAAAAATGCACCGCAATAGAAGCACAAGCAGAGGCATGAGGACGAGCTTCCAGCCAAGTCCCCTTCCCGGAGACCACCGTGCTCCAGAATGGCCCTACTAGGTAGTGCCTAGCTTGCTTCTCCGTGGTCACATGTATACCACCTAGCGCCCTAGTGTGCTACATATTCTCACTCACCTTCTACTGTGGCCTCGTGGTGAACCCCAAGTATCTTGTTCTCGCCAAGCAGTTAGTCCAAGCCGGGCCGAGAGGACTGGCCGACTTCTACCCGAATCGGTGAACCGGCTCCGCCAATGGACCCTAAATATCCCTAGCCACCTAGGGGACCACAAGTTTCCTTGCAAGTGTAAGACCACCCCTCTCCAAGAAACGCCAAAGTAGGTCGCTTTTTCTTACTACACAATTTGTAGTCAATTGCTATGGAGGTGGATGTCAATACCTATAGTGAGGTGTGGTGCAGTGATTGATCCCCCCTAGGAAAAACTCGCCAGGAACTTGTTCCCTAGGTAATTCCCGCACTGCTTTAATTACGACGCCGGGCGCAGGTCGACGCCAATCCGGGCCTCCTCTATGCCCCAAAATCGCAAAAACGGGTGTAACCTTGTCGTGGCCACCACGCCATCCCAATAAAAAATCGAGGGTCTAAAACTCATCCGAAATACCGGGATTTCTATACTCGCCTCTTGGCAAGCCAGCTATTGAAAACTGTGATTTTTCCCTCGCATTAATTATGAATTTCCGGAGCATAAACACAAAGAAAAGCACGTATAAAAATCCGGTCTAAAAAAAGGTGAAATCTTGGCGTGCGATGTGCGCGATGACGCCGCAGATACGCAGAGAAAATGCACCGCATATATACCTTCTGAGACCCTTCACAAGAAAGGCCGTAGCTGGCCGAGGTGCCGCCTCTAAGGTTTGCAAGACATCCAAGGTCCATGTCACCATCATCTAGCCATGTCACCTAAAATTCTGCTAACAACATCACTCATTATCGAAAAGACCAAAGATGACATCTTTGGTTTTTGGCCTAGTCAAACTCTTCTGACCTTTGTTTACTTGGCATGCTATGTCACCACTTAAAGCTCTTAGGTGGGTATGCTTGAGACTAGGTGGCATGCCCGAGCCACCTTGGCATGTTGGAGCCTCGTGATGGCATGTTGGAGCTACCTTGGTGATAAAGGTTGGTTTCCACGTGGCATTGTTATGGAGTCCACGCGGGCATGTTTGAGCCACCTTGGCATGTTGGAGCCCAGGGTGGTATGTTTGAGCCCACCTTGGAAAGAGGCGTTTGAGCCACCGGGTATGTTTGAGCCTCGGGTGGCATGTTGGAGCCAGGGTGGTATGTTTGAGCCACCTTGGCATGTTTTGAGCCTAGGTGGCATGCTGGAGCCACCTTGGCATGTTGGAGCTTCAAGTGAGCCTCAGACATGGCATGTTTGAGCCTTATGTGAAGATGTTTGAGCCACCTAGGAATGCTGGAGCTTCAGGTGCCGCCGGTTCACGCAGCATGCTACTTCTCTTGAGCCACCTGGCAAGTTGGAGCATAGGCAGTATGTTGGAGCTCGCGTGCACAAGCTCTTGAGCACGCTTGGAGCCTAGTGGCATGTTTGAGCCATTTTGTCATGTTGGAGCCTAGGTGGCATGTTGGAGTTTCACTCCAGCATGTTTTGAGCCTAGGTGGCATGTTAGGAGCCACCTTGGCATGTTGGTGCCCAATGCTTATGCAAAAAAAATAGGTGTTAAGTAATTGAAGTATAGTTTAACTTGTGTTACATGGAATACTAGTAGTATAAGAACATGTGATCGCAGTACTGCATCACATGTAGCAAATCACACTCATCCTACCACTATAAAGACCTCGTGATATGGAAGGATAGGACATGTAGAGAATCATAATTTCCTACTTCTATAAAGACATGTGAGAATAGAAGTATACATACATGTCGTAATTCATGTATTCTTTTTCCTACAATGCCTTTAGCAAATAAAGTAATTGGCCCTACTACTATAAAGACATGTGACATGGAAGCATATGACATGTAGAGAATCAAGTATTCTTTTCCTACTTCTATAAAGACATGTGACAATAGAAGTATTACACATGTCGCATTCATGTATTCCTTTCCTGCTGCCTTAGCAAATAAAGTACTCTCGCCCTACTACTATAAAGACATGTGAATGGAAGTATAGGACATGTGAGAGAATCAAATATTCTTTCCTACATCTATAAAGACATGTGACAATAATAGGAATTATTAGACATGTAGAAATTCAAGTACTCTTTCCTACAAAGGATTGTATTATAAATGACATGTCACAATAGAAGAAACTACAAAAACAACAGCGCTGGATGTTTTAGTCCATCAAAAAGAACACCATTATCGTAACAAAACCATACCTTCACAAATCCACATGTAGGATTCTTTGAAAATGTGACATGTAGACCTACCAAAACCGGGAGCAAGTTTTTCTGCCAGCTGGACCAAAACCTGTGTGAGTGTGAATTGTGTGATAGTTGGAGGCACAATGAGGATCACGAGGGTTATTTAGTAACGAAACCACTTTACTCGCAATCCATTGTGGGGAGGGGAGGAGGGGATGGGAAGAGAGGGGGAAGGGCTTCTTGAAGTGCCATATTAAACATACTAGCCATGATAAGAACAATTTGTAGTCCTGCCATCATATCACCGCCAAATCTTTTCCCCGCCAAGTATGCCATCCTCAATATGCGCAAAATTTCTGCCATTTTATGGTGATGTTGTAAGCTTAGCTTATCCTTCTATTATAATTAATGTCAGCATAAACTGGTAACTCATTTCCTTAACGCGATAGGATCTTAAAGTCAGATCAAATAATAATAATATATCCACAGTTCTAAAGAGATGTTCCCCATAGATTGCATGTAGTAGCCTTCAAAATGTAGAACATTTCTAGCTGACTTTATCTTTGTGACGCTCCCCAAGGAATATAATGCCATAAATACGTGATATATTCCTCGACTCGTACTCATACAAGTCTGCTCTTAGGTAGCCTTGTATGCCTTGTGGATAAGTGGCAGGTAGCACATCTAAGCAATTGTTAATCCTTAGATAATCCCAGGGGATAAGGCCCATTTCCCCACATGGCCTTATCCTATTGAGCAACCACACGCCTCATCCTCTAGTGTAAGGTGCCACGCGGGCATCCCATGTGACCCACACCTATATTGGCCCCCAACCCTAACCCTAGACCCTTTTTCCTCACCTAGCACTCGATCTTCGATCCATCATCGCGTCTCGGAAACCCCTCGCTTCGAAAGCACCGCTCAATATAGTTCAGCCTCGAGCAAAGCAGCCCCCGAAGGTGTGTATGATCGTAGAGGGAGAGCAAGCCTCTTCACCCACGCCAAGCGAGCATGGAGACGCCAGTGGATGGGAGGAAGCCGAGTGATGTAGGCTGAGTATTCATAACTGCTCATCCGAAGTTAGCACTCCGGGGATGTGGTTAGTAGTTCAGATTCAGAGTAGAGCCACCCTAGATCTTTGTTGAACATCTCTAACCCTAATCAAGGAAATCCCTAATCAAGTAGTTAGCCGTGGTATGATTAGGTTAAGATGTTCATATGATATGGATATTGATCATGATGTGGATGTATGTGATATTGGTTGATCATGTTATGTTGCTCCTCTTGTATTGGGATCTGGGGGTAGAGACTCCAGGGCCATATATGTAGTATGCCCTAGTGTGATCCTTAGGTTCCTATTAGTTGCGGCCTCGTGTATAGGAACTCCACCGCTATGGAAGCTATGATGTGACTTCCAAAGACTACAACGGGCTAGAGGCAAGATGGAGGGTGATCCCTCACGAGTGGGGGCTCTCCGGGATCTACAAAGGCTAGGCGAGTGGCCTGGCCACTTCTGCAGGGCCGGTACGGGTCCGACACCTCCCCGGGCAATCTTGTCACCGCCTCAAGAGTTGCAAGTGTCAGCCTTTGGCTCTTTGTCGTGGTTCACGTAATGCAATCGTGTGTCGCCACGCATTCTCTAAAATGCTCGCGGGAGCCTCTAGACCTCGGGAAGGGGAGATGCAACCCTTCCTACCTCGGCTTCCACTGTGTGAGATGCAACTGAGTAGTCCCGGATGGGTGATGCCATGGGATTGGCGATCCTGGCGTTGTGAGTCATGCCACAGCCTCTTGGTTCCAGCTTCCATCCGCAGCGGCATACATGCAATGTGAGGGCGGATGGAGTGGTCAACCCTAGCCATTGTTTTATGCCACCTCCGCCATTGTGCTATGACTCGTCCGCTCTATCTTCAGGCCTATCTAGTCGGGCCGACCTCGTGCTCTGAGCCACGTAGGAGTCCTACGTTTTATGGCAGCATATGATTATGTTCTCTTTTGCATCTATGGATGATTTTATTGGGCTACCCTTCGAGGTAGTATATGCGTTGTATGGTATTGCTAGTTCCGACGGTTTAAAAGCCTAATCAGTGATAGAGCCCATAGGGAAGGGCATCGCAGTTCCTTCACAGAAATTCTCCGCGACTACCATCATCTCGTATGATAGACGAGGGGTCCGCGGCGCGTTGCAAGACCGATGGGGATTTCGCCGAAAGTATACCAATCGCGCCGAGCGTTTAGCAGGAGTGCTCACAATGGTATCAGAGTCGGCGTTCTTGGTTGACCAAGAACTAGCACCATGAAAGTAGTTAACAGCATCTATAGGGGTGTGAAATAAAAATTTCCACCATCGAACCCTCGAAAAATAGGGAAAAAACAAGCCCCAGGTAGTGGGTCCCAAATTAGGTTATTAAGAGAAGGAATGAGCCACCCACCTTCTAGTAAAATTGAGTGAACATTACATCCGCATCAAATTTCACCTAAAAAGGGTCAAGAATCATGCCACCTGAGACTGTGAAAATGGCGCCAAGAAAACTCCATAATTAACACTTCCCCAAACTATTAGGAAATTTGAAATTTAAAGGTATAATACTTAATTTTAGTATATATGTATTAGAAATTAAACCTATATATTAATAATAAGAGTACTATGGTGTAATTAATAAGGGGGCTAATAAGTAGGCCTTCCATTAATGATAGGAGAATATTCCTGCGGGACCCTCCTTTCTTTTAAGGAAGAAGTCTTGCTACCTCTATTTTCCTCCAAACTTTTTCTCTCCACCTTATCTCTTGATCAGCTCTTACGCCACCCGTTTCTGCACCGCGGCGGCGGTATCACGCACGTAAGCGTACGCTGGTGAAGGGCGCTTTGTTTTACCTTACACTCATGGCGCGACTTAGCAAAATGCGTGTCGCCATGTGAAGAAGATCCCCGAAAGCACCTTCACCTAAGCTGCGGGAAGGGGCCTTTCTCCAAAGAGCAAAGCAGCCATTTAAAATCCCACGTTAAGTGACGCCAGGAGGAGGCACTCTAGCAAAGAGTTTTTCGCCAACAGCACCTGTGAGAACCGTGAGAATCCCTGCCACTTTTGGCCTTCTACACCGAGAGGTGGAAGAGCAGTGGAAGAACATGTGGGAAGAGCTGGCCCAAAGAGACTGCACTCCATGAGGCGGGCCCACGTTAGAAGAAGGGCAAGGAGAAGGTTACAGAGTGGCCTCAAGAGAGGGCCGCGAAGAAGAGGAGAGAGAGCGGAGCCGAGGGGAGAGCAGGAAAGAAGGACCTAAGAGAAGGGAACGACAGCCTCGCCGCACTGTCATATTGAAGAACCTCACGAGAGGAGGAGGCAGGTATAGGAGGAAGAAGAGGAGTGTAGAAGCAGAGGACGAGAAGACTAACGCTACTACACCTTAATCTCGGAAAAAGGCCTGCCACCCAAGGTGGTTAAGAAGCGGTGGCTGGGCCTATGAGGGAACGTCAGCCTCGGAAGGAGGAGCTCTTCAAACGCCGCCTCAAAGCATAACACATATGAATACCTCCGCCGCTGGACGAGGTATATAATGATCGGTATCGCCGTAACGGCCCAACGTTATGTGGAGGGGCCACCAAATAAGAACCGTACCCCAGCCGCCGCCACCTAATCGAGTAGCTTCAAAGATAGTCCATCACGCGCCTAACTCGGCCAGATGCCCGCGGTTTTTCGAGATTAGGCACTTCCAATGCTGCACTAATCTCCCTGATTAGGAAGGCACCGCTCCGAGCCGCTACGCGAAGTGGCACGCAGAGTTCTTCAACGACTATAAGTGACGCCTTCGCCACAAACTGCGGTGTCAGCGCAGGAAATACCGAGGTAATGAGCTCACAATTGTGCCTCTTCTGAAGAATCAAACCTCTCGCGCAATTCATGGGTTAGTGGCAACCTCGATGCCCAAGGATCTATACTTGGCTGCCGTGATCCTCGCTAGCGAACAATTTTGAGGTGCGCTGTGTAAATTCAATGTGTAGTTGTTAAAGTTTTCCTCTATAAATATAAAATCTTTGTAGTAAACTAAATTCAATTTGTATAAAATGTGTTTAAGTTGCTCAAAAATTTAATTTAACTATAGCCAGCTATGATTAAAGGCCCAAATAGGGTGTAAATTAGTAGTAAAGGTGCTATAGGCAAATCAATTAAAATTCCCGCCGTGTAATGTACCGCCGAAATCTAAGGTCGCGGGCGTAAAATAGCCTTTCCGCCACTCTTCCTAAGGCCCAAATTCGCATAGCCATCCGTTTCGCCGCAGGTATGTTGACCAAAATTTGCCCAATTAGCCCAGTGGAAGATCCAAATTAAGTTAGAAAATTCCAAATAAGTATGCTTAGGATCTTTCTAAATTCTTTCCAAGTAAAAACTCTTGATAGGAAGTCCCAAAACAAATTTAAATCTAAGGTTTCATGAAATAGGCCTTCTCCGCCTCTTCTCAAGGCCCAAATTCAGCATAGCCACCCTATTTCATTTTTGCCTAGGACGACCAATTTCATCATCCAACAAACCGCCATGTAGTATTTCTTGCTTTGTTTTTGCTTAGAATTGCATTTCATGGTAGCTCATTTGGACAACTATGACTATAGAGATTTGAAGTCTTCCCATCAAGAACCCTTGTGCACTGAACCTCGAGGCAGCCCTAGTCTATAAAAGGGCCTCTATTTGTCATTTTTCCCATCAAAACCGCTTCTTTACCCTTCAGCGATTTCCTCAAAATTCTCTACTCATCTTCTCAAGCCATTTTTCATAGCCATCTTCAGCTTTCACGGCTTCATCAAACTTATATTCTGCATAATGAGGCCAATCATATCCGCGGACTTCCTCGCTGAACATGCCTTTCATGTCTTTGATCATCTCTTTGATCTTCATGCTACCTTGACTAGAACTCCCCTATTACAATCACATTATCTCGCCAAAGATGACGCTGTGTCTTACCTCTCGGGAAGTTAGTCCGCTACCTAGGAGTGGGAAGTGGGTAGCTCCTAGACTCTCTGGCCCTGCCATGAGGGGATCCAGGATCAAGAATAAGTTATGGATAGAACTGTAAACATGCTGCACATGATCTGTAAGCACCCATAGGCATAGGTATCGCCTCAAACCAAGCGTTCCTTAGCTTTGTTCATGCAAGACAGTAAGGCGCTTAATCAACCAAAGGAGCCAATCCAAACCTTGATTCTTGGCACTCCTCGACACTTGACGCACAAGCAGAGCAGGCATTCAATAGATCGACCGCACGCATTTTACGGCTCCACATCGTAGTAAACAACACCTGTGTTGCGTGATTGAGTAGGATTATGAAGAAGAGTGTAGAAGAAGAGAACCTGCTGGGATGAGGGAGGCGTGGGGAAGGATGGAGGAAAGGCCCCGCTCAAAGAATGAGGTGCTAAGGCGTAGACTTCAGCCATAAAGGTATCACGTGTGCCCTCATCTGATCATCGACGCAAGCAGGAGTAAGCATATATTTGCTAACGATATCCTCAACCTTCCCCTATTGTCGTTAGAAGAGAAGGCCTCAGATCATGAACTCCGTGCCTAATGGCAAAGGAGCTGTGGCAAAATAATTTCCATCGACTATGATTATCAAGAAATTCCAAGGGAGGTAGCCTGTTTACATTCCTACGTACGACAACTATGTCTATATATCTTCAAGCCTACAATGAGTATAAGTGTGATGTGGTCAAGAAGAAGAACCCATCATTCCAAGAGGAGGAATTCCAGAGATCCAAAGTGTGCTGTACAAGCTTCTGAAGAGGACCAAGCTGAAGCCGCACTGAAGCGCTTCTAGGGAGCATGCGCAGAAGCACCCGCAAGATCAATCCGAGAACGCAGCGAACAATGTGGAGGGACCAAGGAGGATCTCTGCCGCGATTAGATGTTTTCGCCGGCCGCCGTGAGGAAGGCGGTACACAGAACCGTATGAGACGTGATAAGTCACTCAAAGTACTATCTTCCTAAGCCCTTAGCCGTGGGCGCATGGTAGTTCTCCACAAGGAGTTCAGCCCAAGAGGAGAAGAACTGGCCGCGCCTCCTTATCGCGACTCTCTTCGTGGTTTGGCCTTCCTCTCAAGCATGCTAAGATGGATTATGGAGTAGACCATATGCTATCCTCTTCAAGAGATCAAGAGTACTTCATGCTCTCGACTTCGTTAAGGCCACCTTCCTGTGGACGACACTTGTCGGTTAGGTGGCAAAAGAATCAGCACTGCAACTTCCCGCACCTCGCATGGCAAGAGCATTCGCGTGGAGTGATCGGGCGCAAGAATCTCCGTAACGCTTCAAGTATATATGGTGGATTTGAAGAATGTCAAGAACTTCTTCAAGTCTATGAAGGCCGCATTATCACCGCTGATGGAAAAACTTGTTTTGTTAATTAATTAAAGTGTATTGTAACTTTCTCCTAAGAGTATCATCATGTAATCTGCGAAATGTATTTCTATATATACTAATCTAATGTCTTACCATGATCTTGACTTGTAAGTGGAATTTTCTATATGATTTCTTTTGAAAATTTACCAACAATTCAATTGTAAGCAAGAATGATTAGTATGTACCTTAAATAACAAACGCTGATGATTAATCCTCGCGAAAGAAGGAATGCCCGGCTGTGCTCAGCGTTCTCGTGGCTAAGGCCGACATCACCGTACCCGTGCGGTAAACCTATTTGACGGATCAAGATGACAACAAATCTAATTTAAATGTATTCTGGCAATCAACGCAAGGCTTCCGCCCAGATGAGAAACCAGATGTATCACCATCCATCACACCATTGATGAATGCCTAAGAATATGCACCTCGCCTCCACCACCATACCTCCACTCACCTCACAAGGCATCAGGAGGAAGGCCCCACAGCTCAGAGGGGTGAGACACCGGGAAATGCCAGAGACAGAAGAGTAGAAAAGGAGAAATGAAGGAGTCCAACACTCTAGCTCCAGCTTCATCGACATCTTCGCACAGCCAAGACAGCTCGAAAGCGGAGTCCAAGGACCCTAATGCATATTTCAAAGGCTAAGATGATTTATAAAAGAAAGTTTCCATGCCATGGGATGAAGACGGTATGCTGGGTCACTCGCAGCAGCATTGCGTCGTATGAAAAGTAAGCCCTACTGGCGAGGATACAACGTGGCAACCTTATGGAAGGATGGAGAGAAGGTGTTGTTACAGCAACATAGCGTTTTAAATTCCGCGAAAGGTTATGCAAAGTCTAAATAAGCTCTGGGTAAGGGAATAGCGGTATTCAAGACCTTCAAGGCTTTGCATATTATGTGCCTAGGTCACATACTCAGCGTGCAGATCCAAAGCAGCTTCTACAGATTGAACCAGTGGTACATTGTCGAAAGTAAAGTACATGTGAGGAATTATGCTAATGCCCATGTTCCGAGTCTCGAAAGGCAAGCTGCTGAAACTTGGCATTGAAGGATTGCGCAAGAATATCAAAAGGCTAGTCCGAAAGGCACCAAACCGCAAAGTCAGCGCAAGGCGGCTTCGAGGGATAGTTTGGCGGTGCCAGCTTAGCCCAATTCCTCTAACGGCCAGTGGGAGAAAACAAATGGCCTTCAAGGGAAAGTCAATGTGTCACACTCAAGGGCAGACAGAGTATAAATCGGGCAGCCAGCCATCGAGGCCAGCGAAGACGGAGTAGGAGCTCGTAACTTTGGGGACCGTAAGCCGCAGAATGCATCAAGAAGCGTATAAAGCGGCCTTCTGGTGACAGCCCCATCAAGGAGAAGTTATATGACATTTTGAGTGTATTGAGAAGCAGTTGCGTTTCGTATGCTTCTCAAAATTTCCAGAAGTACCGAATACATGACTGCCCATTCGTCATGTTTTGGTGTAGGCCTATGTGGATTGGGATTCGCCACGTAAGGCATCAAAGACACTTACCAAAAGATGTAGGAGTGCCCAAGGCAGGACTTTATAGATGGTGAGTGCTATATCTCGTGTGTTAAATAGCTGAGTCTCTGTGATATAGAAAATCACTGACAAAGATCAAGATGGAATCCATAGATAGCAACCCATATGTGTAGTCCCTCATAGACACACAGAAATTCTACAACTCTGCCTCCTAGGCCGTCAGCCTCTAATGAAGAACAAGGTATTAAAAGTCTAAGCCAAGGCCAGCTTGTTATGGTAAAACCAAGGCCATTCCGCACACTAAGGGAGGAGGATTACATCTCTCATATAGACCTTAGTGGGAAGTAAGTGGGTCATGGGGGCAGAGGTCATGGAGATTGGAAGGTATGACCTATAGTAGCCTGAGTTCCCAAAAAGCCAGCAAAGCCATGATCACATCATGGACTTAGCCGAAGTCGCATGACAAAGACCTGACTCAAGACTCAAATCTATGAGTGAAAGGTAAGAAGGCAAACTTCTATGCAAAGTATTTCTTTTGAAGCAAATAAGGAAAAGTATAGAAAGAAATAAGGTGGATTACATTTTGAGATTAGAGGCACTGAGTCCAATAAAACAGATGGAAAGTTCCAACAAAAAGGGGAAGCAATTGCCTGCCAAAGAGGCTTATTTTGAATTTTCATGATGTATTCCTGGAGCAGATCCTTAACTCCCACCTTATAGGTGTGGGAATGAGATCACATTAGCACTGTGATGCTGGGTTTCCAATGTAAAGAAGGCACCATACGTGATGAGCACATCAGAAAGGGATAGAGCTCTCGTAGCTAAATTCCGTGAATTGCTTTGAGCTTTTGGCTTTTTTATTAGAGCAAGTGCCTCCTTTGGAGTTAAGCACCCATACTCTTTCGAAGAAGAAAGAGATGGTAGTTTAAGAATGTGTATAGACTATCGCCAAATTTCAAATAAGGCATTTATAAAGAATAAGTATGTATCGCTGGGGCGGCGTATGATTTGATGGGACCGTACCCAAGGCGAGCAAAGGTATTCCTAAAATTGACTTAAGGTCAGGATACTACCCAAATAAGGATAAAGGCTGAAGAAGATCCATAAGACCCTTCGTAACGCCAGGTATGGTCACTTTGAGTTTACAGAATGCCCTCTTTTGATCATTGTAATACTCCAAACAACTTTTATGCTCTGATGAAATTACCTTCGTGGAGTTCCTAGATGAGTTTGTCATTGTCTCTTCTCGACCACATTCTAGTCTACAAAGCAAGTCCATTGGAAGATCATAGCCTGATTTGGAGAAGGGTGTTGGAAAGTTGAGGCTATGATCGCCAGGCGGAAAAGCTCTCCAAATGCCACTTTGCTAACAAGAGTGGAGTACTTGGGCTGAGGTCATATCGGCTAAGGGATCTCCACCCCAATCTCCTCGCCGCCAAGCAAAGATCAAGCAAGAGGGGCAGACGGTACCACCAAAGAACGTGGCTGGGCGAAGCAGTTTCTAGGTCCTGGGCAGGTGTGCTGCTGACAGGAAGTTCGTGGAAGGCTGACTTCGCTTGGCATGCCCCTCTTGACGGACCTCACTAAGAGAGGCAGTTATGCGGAAAGATTGGAGAACACATTGGTTAGAAATGTCCAAGCTTCATTTGAAAAGTTTAAGGAGGCTCTTAATAATAGCAATTCGGGGCAAGTAGTTCTCAGCCAGATCCGCATAAGGACAAGATAGTAGCAAATGTATGCAAGTAAGATAGAAGCACAGTCCTTATGCAAGAAGGAAGAGTAATAGCTATGATTCCAAGAAGAACAACACCGAGTCAGCTTATCCAACCTATGATCAGAACTTCTAGCTATTGGTTTCAGAGCTCTCTTCTCGTGATTTGGAGGCATTATTTGCTTTGGGAGAAAGCCTCAGCGTAGGATACTCATCACCAGAGCCTCCAATACATTCTTACTCCAACCACTTAATCTAAGGCAAAGGAGGTGGATGGAATTCTTAGAAGAGTATGACTTTGAGATTGCTTATGCCGTAAGTTGAATGTGGTCACATGCTCTTCTAGAAGACTCTTGAGATCTAGAACTCATTATTGTAATGCTATATCAACTCTTTCGAAAGGGTATGGTAAGCAAGAAAATTGAGGAGGCATTACCAATTGATGGTGATTTCAAGGAGTATATGGGAAAGCTTCTTAGGAGGCTAGAACAACAGATAAGGAAACGGTAGCTTCCTTCAAGCATTATAAGAAGGGAAGGTAAATCTCTTGTTTATACTATAAAGATAAGTTGTGTGCTCAATCGCCGTATAAGGAAGCTAATCCTTCATGACACACACAAATGTACCAAATAGCGCGGCATGTTTTATGAAGACCTACTTCAAGATTCGGGCGTAGCTATTTCGCCGGGACGAATAGCGTATAGCAAGATATATATTCGGCGCCGCTTGTGTCAAGAAACTAAAGCGAGCAGCTTCAATTCCGTGAGCCTTTGGAACCTTAGCAAGCAAAGTATTTAATGCGGCGTAAGCGGTAAGTATGGATTTTATCACAGGATTCCTAAGACTCTTCGAGGCAAGGATGCATTGATGGTCGAGGTAGACAACAATTATCTAAGATGGCACATTTTGTGCCTTGTAGAACTACCCATTACAAAGATAGATAATCGCCAAGCCATTTGTGAAGGAGATTTTGTACCCATGGCATGCCTCGAGATAATATTATCTTGATAGAGGCCTCAAGTTTATGAGTTAAGGTGACCTCTTTTTAGCACCATTATCTCGCCGCACGGCTTCCATGAGCACGCGATAAGTATCATCCTCAAAACAGATGGTCGACCTGAGAGGACAAATCGAATCTTGAAGACATGCTCGCTTTGTGTGGAATAAGTACCCGGCGGATGAGTACATCCACATTAGTAAGCAACAGATTGTCTCCCATGCCCCTTTCATGGTAAATTACGTACCAAGAAAAACCTCGACACTTGGCACAACCCCTTCTGCGTCAAAGGCTTCGAAGTGTCCCACCGTATGCTAGGAGATATGCAAAGCAGCTTTGGTGAAGAAGTGAGAGGGGCTTACCTCCCTACAGCAAGAAGTCAAGTGTAAGTGTAGCCGGCGCTACTGCGATGCTAGTGAGAGTTCAAAGTAGGGCGAGAAGCGGTGGTTGAAGATCAAGGTCAAGCAAGCAGAGCCGGGTTGGGAGAGTTGCAAGCAGCTTGCCCCTCATGGGCTGGTCCGTTCTTTAAGATTTTGAGAGTGTAATTCTTCTGCCTACAAGTTGGATCTTCTCCCGCCCATCTCAAAGTTCACAAGGTTTTCCTTATAATGGAAGTTTATTGAAAAAGGCACAATCCTAACCCCGGCGAGGTTTATAGGATACCCAACGCTGTTGGAAATGAGACTGAGAGCAAAAGCTGGAAATTGTAGCCTCGAAAGGCTACTTGATAAGTCATTCAAGAAGACTCAGGAGGTCTCAGCCTTCCAAAGATTTGGTCAAGTGGAAGCACTTGCCCGCGTGAAGACGCGAAGCATGGGTATTGGAAGCGTGATTTGGAGAAGCAATACCTGCATTTCCCATGATGGGCTTAGCCGCTCCTACTCTGGCTCTAATTCCACTGTGAGGTTAGCTTATATGTTTTAGTTAGCTCCTTAGTTCCCCGCGTATGCGTATTCTAGCCAGTGGAATACATAGTTTAATCTTTTAAAAGGGCGATGATGAGATGTTTTTAAGGCGTTTCTAGGCCAACATGCAATTAAGAGGTGCATGACCACAGGGCTGCGCGAGAGAGAGAGGAAAGGTATGGTGCGCTGGCGATGCCGAGACATCGGCCGGATGTTTCCTATGCCACATGTGGGGTTCGCACACCGCCAGTCAGCGGTGAAGGTTAGCGATTCGCGCGGCGATGGGATCGTGAGACGCTCCCTAGCTTAAAACCCTTGGGGCATGATGCACTAGGGTACTTTCGCATCGCAAATCAGGAAAGTACAAGGTAGCATCTGATCATGGGCGGCGATGGGATCATCTTAAATGGTCCTTAAGCTCAACCAGCGCGGCCGCGATCGCGTAAGGTATTGGTAAGGGGTGGTCCCTCAAAACCACAAAACTTATTAATTAAACTAACGTGAATGTGCCCATAGCAAGTAAGTGAGAAGGAGCTTCGAGGTGGGGCTACATTATTTATAAAGATGTGTTCATAATTAGATTATGAACCCTAATAACTTCGATTGTAAGAAGTAATCTTTGTTAAGGCTATATAATTTTACAACTACAAATATAGTCTCAAATTTTGGACAATTAACTTTAATAGGAAATGATCGCTTAAATTAAAACTTAAGTGTATGATCTCATGTTGTCTTGCGTGATAGATAGGCTCATCAATCTTTTAGCGCAATGTCAGGGACAACATTGTCCTAAGGGGAGAATGATTTCCAAGGGAATATACGCCTATATAACAGATATATTCTCGATTCGCTACCTACGTCTAGCCTTGTATGCCTTGATAAGTGGCAGCGGTTGCACATCTGCTAATTGTTGATAACCTTAGGATAAGGCCAATTTACATGGCCTTATCCTATCGAGCAACCCGCCACACGGCCATCCTAGTGTGGTGCCACGCGGCATCCCATGTGTGACCCACACCTATATTGGTTCTTTAACCTCTAACCCTAGACCTCTTTCCTCGACACCTAGCACCCCGATTCATCCACGCGTTCAAACCTTCGCTGAAAGCACCGCTCGGCCATAGTTCACTGGAGCGCGCTGCTCCCAAGGTGCATGATCAAAGAGAGGGAGCAAGCCTCACCCACGGCCAAGGAGCATGGTGACGCCTGCGGATGGGGAGGAAGCGCCTCAAGGGAGGCAGTTTATAGAGTTCATGTTCTGCTCATCCGAAGTTAGCACTCCGAGTGGTTAGTAGTTCGTGATCTAGAGTAGAGCCACCTTAGATTCTTTTGTTGAATATCTCAACTCACCATAAACCAACCACTAGTTAGTCACACAGTTTAAGATGTTCATATGATATGGATATTGGATCATGACGCATGGATATTGGCTGATCATGCTGTTCCTCTGTATTGGGACGGGGTAGAGACCTAGGCCATATATATATAGTATGCTCCTAGTGTAGATCCTTCCTTAGTTCCTATAGGCTGCGTCTGCGGTGGCTAGGAAACCCACCCCTGCCATGGAAGCTATGGGATGCGGGACTCCAAAGACTGCACAACGTAAGCTAGAGGGAGGTGATCTCACCAGTGGGGGGCTTTGGGATCCCAAGCAAGGGCTGGCTAGGCTTATGGCTCTGCCACTCTGCGGGTGGGCCGCAGCATGGGTCCGGACACTCTCGGGCAATTCAGCATTCTCCCCGCCTCTCAAGAGTTGCAAGTGCCTTGGCTCTTAGTTTCTGCAGGCCCGGCCGGGGTACTGACCGGTGCCTGATTCTAGCCGCCTCAAGGGAGCCTCAGACCGGGAAGGGGAGATGCAACCCTTCTACCTCGCGCCTGACTAGAGATGCAACCTCGGAGAAGTCCCGGCGGGTGATGCCATGGACGCATCCTAAGCAAGTTAGAGTCATGCTAATAAATTTTGGTCTTGTTCTATCCTAGAAGTATGCACAGTAAGAGGGCGTGGATGGAGTGGTCAACCCCTAGCTTGCTATTGCCTATGCATATTGTTATGACTCCTTGGCCTCATTTCATCTTGGAGGCCCACCCAGCCCACGATTCCTCAGTGCTCTGAGAGCCACTCTGTGTGTAGGAGTCCCATGTTTTACATATGATTATGTTCTTTTGCATCTATGGATATGCTATCACAATTCTTCGGAAGTGAGCAATAATGTGTAACTGAACGAAGTACTACCGA
>JAJEKV010000139.1:0-241093 GCA_021234155.1 Isoetes taiwanensis | reverse complement strand
CATCTATTTATATTCCGGAAGCAGGGAGCTTAAGAGGGCATTATGTTCGGAAACCCAAATGGAAGACTTCTTTGGATCCAGGATAGCGGTTATTGGTATGGCATTGTTTCTTTTAATAGAGCTATAGAAATTTTATTGTAAGCACCGTTACAAGCTGTTAAAGTAAAGCCGGAATGTTCCCAAGTATTGATCTATAGGATGGTCTTTGGAATACACAATGAATTCATCTGCTCAACAATTTTTCCGCTTTGGAGCACTTTCAAAATCACTTATATTAATGATCTGCCAAGATAGCATACCAAGTAAGTCATAGTTCTTCTGGCAAAGGAAACTTCGTTTGGTCATTCATTTTCTTTGGCACACAGCTTCAATAACCTTTGCATGCGCTGCACTTCCCTAGAGTATCAATTCCTAACTTTAAATACACAACCAAACCATAAAGAGAAAAAATACTCGAGCTTCTTATATAAGGTGATGATATGTTTCTGGCTGGTTTGACCAATTCCGGTAATACCAATCTCGTAGATCAGGTAGGATCGCTGCCTCTGCATCCGTCTCAAATTCTGAATAACTGTCGCTATCGTATCAATCCGGTGATTCTGACTCACAGATCAATCTTCTAATTACATCCAGTTCTTCTCATGATTATCCCACATTCACCATTAAGAAAATCGACATGTTCACGCCGGACATTGGTATCACATTGAAATAAGATATTAAAGTTTCGCCAGTCTGCTTTTACAACATCTAAGCTTAAAACTTTATTATCGCAGATAGATGTTTCTTCACTTACGTATCAGCACCGCGGGTTTGCGATCCTACTCAACATACGGTGTTTACACAGCAGGCCCCTAACATGACGCGGTAAGTTTTTCAACACTTCCCCTTTCATGTCATGTTTGCTCACATTGTCACATTAGCTACTATACGCATCAATTACGGAAGCTCACCACAAACCTTTTACGCTTACGTGCTTTGGTTCCTCCTCTGCTATTTGTTTGCTGAGTATTAATGTAACTCGTATCAACCTTTCTCTGCAGCATCCCTCGCTTCCAGCTCTATGTGCTGACCTTTCATGCATTCTGAGGATTTTTGCCATAACTGCCTGTCGCTTTTCATGCATCACCAGCATTTCGTGAAATGCATTTATTCAATACCAATAATAACAATCTCCTTTCCCAGATTAATTTCTTGGCATAGCATATTAATACATTTATAGGCACAATACTATAGATAGTTCTTTTTCGTTTCTGGTATTCTCCCAGCATCATGCAGATAAGCGGTGGACTTCCACAGCATCTGATTCGACCCGGTCGACATCACAATGCATTTGTGTCGGTTTGGCGGTTGTAGATATTCCCCATGTCTGGAACGCTTTAAATTACCTCCAGCACCCGCTTTTTGCCGGGTGGATAGTCCTTCCCACGGATTGTTATTATATCCTTTAAGCATGTTACACTATGAGCCACATGTCTGAATACAGGTTAGCCTTATATATAAACAACCGGTCAAAGACCTATAAGGAATTTCATTTAACTCCTTTCTTCATCATTTGGGATACATGTCAGAGTGATAACACACCTGTGAGTATGTTTGGAGTTTTACTAATATTGCATTCTTTCATCTTGAATCTTTCATGCACCTGCGATTTATTCTTTGGGTCCGGAATAATTATGCGCTATCCCTTCTTCTTTAGCCATGGATTCCACGAACTTTGTGAGCTCTCAAGATTCGGCATAAACTTGTTTTTTTATGACACTTTTACACATTAGTAAGCATTTAGTTCCTTTTGCCACCATAATGTTATCATCAACATAATGCAATAATGCACAATGCATCTTTGCATTCAAACATGCACAAATTTCCATCATTTTGCTAATTTAGTGAATCCTTGTTCACGTTAGAAAGCATCCGTACGCCACCATTCCCTAGGTGATTGTCTCAAGCCATAAACATCTTTTCAGTTTTAAACCTTATCATAGCAGTCATAACATCCATGTGGTGTAACTCCAAGTCTGCATATGCATTTTGCCAAAGCTAATAACATCCATTTTATTAATTTTAACGGAGAATGTTTCATCAAAATCACGTCTTTTTACGTAGAAATACGAGCTACCAGGTCTTGCCTTGTGCTCGGGTGATTTTCCATCACCTTGGGTTTGCCCAATTCTAAATGTCCATTTATTACCAACTATGTTCTTACCTGTTGGTTTTCAACAATGTACTCAAATTGTGGAGTTCTCACAAGAGTTACATTCTTCTTTCATTGCATCTAATATAAATCCTTTTCTCGGCTTCTAGACACATCAAGTGTATTTGGTGCCTAGGACTCAAATGCATTAAAATTTCAAATATACCATTTACCTCGGATTTTTCTTCACGGAATCTTTTGCTTTTCCGACATCATCTGGAAGCCAGGTTGTGGTGTCAAATTTGAAGCTCATGCAGGACCGACGTGTGCATGCGATGGTTGGCGGCTTCCATTTGGCCTTTCTTTGAATCACCCACCAACCCACGAGGTTTCCTCGTTCCTCTTAGAATGCGTTCATAATACGACTTTAGTTTCTTCATCATCTCTGTCTGGGAACCTCAGCGGTTTTGTGATTCAGATTTAACGACCGCCTATATTCGGTGATTATATAGTGGGTTTGCACTGGGCTGGTCAATGTCTTGTAAAACCTGATTTTCATCAAAACTAACATCTACTAACTATTCGCCTTTGGATCGCCAAATATCCCAATGTAAATCAATGCACACGTAAATCGACTTCCTTCTTTCTTCCAGTCTTATTGCCGACCAAACAACCATATACCCTTAGTTGTCCATGGCTTTCGGCAGCGCTGGACCATAGCATATTCGGAGATCCCTCTCTTTGGGGGTGGTAGCATATTTGAATACTACGGTCTGGCTTCCTCCATAAGAAGTGGTAGCCTGATGATTTTAACATCTTTTATTTGCATTTAAATCGTTATTCTCCTCTCAGCCACACCGGCTTTTCATATTTTGAGGAGAATATCTACAAGTAAAATAACTTTTAATGCCTTTGTTTTTGCAAAATATGCTTTTAAATTCTCACGACATGAATTCACCTCCCTCTGTCGAGATCTTAGGCATTTAATTTTTCTTCTGTCTCCGGTTTCCCTCATTTTATTGAATTGCCATCACGGTAAATCTTTGCATCTTTGTTTTGAGAATGATACTGCTTTAGTCTTCCTACTAAAATTACGTCTAATGGAGATCATAAAATATCTTTCCATAGACTATGGCTGCCCATTGAGGTCCACCTGCATCTTTGTGTGTGTCAGATCTACTGATTCCTTATCTACTATGTTTAGGCGTACTGTGTTTATTTTTGTTGATGTTTTATTTGGGGCTTGCGTTGATAGAGTCTTGCTTTTGTTGAGGCAATGTGTGGAGTTGACGCAGCCATAAATTAGCACTGAAAATCTTGTATTCTTATAGTCTTATTTCGCTCGTTTTCCACAAACATCTTCTTGACTTCCAAGAAAGATATTATTACAATAAAAAGTTTTCAAATACAACCTTACTAGATCTAAGTGACCTTTGACTAGAGGTTTCTGATCGAAATCCGGTATACACAATACGACTTTATTTCTGGCTTTTTCCCTCCAAGTCCTTTATAATTCTAAAACACCAACATTCTTAATTTCTTTAAATCCATTTCCATGTGTCCTTTTCTCTCCTTTGACATTGGCACAAAAAAAGCGATAAAAAATCATTCTCATTCTCATTTTAAATCTTTTGGAAATCCACGTCAACACAGTCTCTCTGGCTCCTGAGATCTAAGATAAGCAAATCTAGTCAATTCTCTTTCTTATCTTAGAATAATCATTATATAGACATATTTACCTCAATGATACTCTATCTGCTCATCTTCTTCTTGACATCTCCTTTGCAATGTTCAAACGGCTTGGTTGTACCCTCAGTTCTTTTCCCTCAAACTGTTTTCCTTTTTCCTCATGGTTTTGGGCTTGAACAATTAGTTGCTATATAAGCCTTTCCTCCCACCAATTATAAACAGATTATTTCTTTACCCAACTTGGAATGAGTTTGCTTTAGAGATGACCATAACTGCAATTCATGGCATCGGACCAATTTGCTTTCTATCAGGATTTTCTTCATTTCTTACGTTTTACAAACATAACCAGAATCCTCCTCATCATCACCTTTGGATTTGTTCAAACTCGTTCTTTATCATTCAATAGCATGATTTCCTTTGTCTTTTGCTTCATTCCTTAGCAGAGTAGCTAGCTGGGTATTATGGAATGACTCAAGGCTGTAGAGGCGTGTCTTCGCTCGAGAGACCAAACTGAGCCTTCCTAAGTTTACAATTATCAAACTTCTTAAAACTCGACCATTATTTGTCTTTCCTTATAATTTGAACCTCCTTAAATTGTTTCCAACGCATCTATTTTGACGTTGATGGTTTACCGGAATTATCCGGCGCTGGATTTTTGTATCGTAAAGGACTTGCCCTCCTGAAGCTTTGAATTTTGATCCTTTGTTCCGCAGCGATATTGTGAACGGGCCTCCATGAAGTGTAAGCTGGCTATAAATTAAGCCAAGCAGCTGGGTCGCCATCTGCTGGCGATGCGTCACCGATAGCATCTCCACGACTTCCACCTCCACCAACGTTGAAGATGAAAGGCGATGCTTGTGCTGGAACACCGCTCTCCATGGATACGGACTGTACTTATGACATTACAGGATCGAATACCATAATTTTTCAAACTCAAGCACTTCTTTAACACTTTGTTTCAAACTTACAACCACATCTCCCCTTTAAAATACCTCCATGAGTTCAAAGATTGGCTCAAACAGCGATCTACCTTTGGATTAGATGGCTCGATATCACTATTAAAAGTAAACCGAAATGTTCCCAAAGATATTAATCTAGCAAAGGATGAATATGAATACGATAATTCATCACTCAACAATTTTCCCTTTAGGCACTTTCAAATCACTTATGTAGGTCTGCCGGTAGCGCCAGTAGAGTCATAGTTCTTCTCTACTAGCGAGAAAGCCACCAATTTGGTCATTCATTTCTTGCTTTACAACTTAACCTTTGGTTGTATGCACTTTGCACTTCCAGATGAAGTATCAGTTGCAGCTTTTGAAATACCCAATAGACCATAGGAAAAAATTATGAGCTACCAACGCTTGTGCCGTGTCGCCCTTCGTTTGACCCGGAGAATTCCGGCCGGCTTCAATCTCTACGTGAATCAAGTCCCGGGATCATGCCTCTTTCCACATCCGTCTCAAATTTCTACTTGAATAATCTTTGTCGCTTATATCTGTGTCAATCCGGTAGTTCTGGCTCTGAATCAATCTTCTAATTCTTGTCGAATTCTTCTTCTCATGAATTATCCACATTCACCATTAAATCGATGTTCACTTCCAGGACAAATTTAGTATCTCCAAACTCCGTCTCCAAGATCCCAAATCTTTCTTCACTACATCTAAGCTTAAAAAACTTGTTATGCTTTAGATAGATGTGCTTCTTTATATCAGCACCGCAGTTTGATCCTACTACTCTAACACTCCCGGATGATTTACTTTCAATTACACTAACACGATGCGACAAGTTTTTCAACAATAACCATAAGTATAAGATGGAAGTTAATATAGCCTGGGGCATTACTTTCTTTTGGGCTGAAAATCTGCTATCTGGACTAGCATTGTTATGCTAGTATTTGCTTATTCCATTTCTGCTTTCACTTATTTGAGCAGGTATTTTTTCCAGGATTATTTGCATTATGTTCCAGTTACTGTCATAAAATGTGTTAGCTCTCCTTTTTTTTCAAACTAAAATGTTTCTTTCCGGCGGCTCATTTGATCTTTTGAACCCAAAAGGATACATACAAAGTGATGTCGGTTGACAACAGAAGCCTAAAAGATTTTTGTTATGGATACTACCATATCGGGCTAATGATGTATTGGTTGGCTGCAAGTATGGGCCTCTCTTCCTAATGTATTCCTTTTGTCCAATAGGTTTAGGTGGGCAGGGAACTTAATGGCTAGAAGATTGCTTTTATCAGGATAAGCCCTTGAAATTTAAGTGTATACAAGTCCAGCGGACTTGCTCTCGTTTCTGGAGAATATGTTACTTATTTACCATGTTTGCACCTTAAATGGCTGTAAAAGGTGCTTTGTTATTCGTTGTTTTCTCACAATGTTACATGGCCATTTTGGCTGAGACTTTCTACCAAAGGAGAGTATTCCTCACATAATCCATTCTGGTTGTTGAATTCCCTATTAAATCTTGGGATCAATGTGGCTTGTTTTAGCTAGCTGCATGCTTGTAGCTTAGCTTTTGAACTAAAGAAATTATTGTTATGTTGGCTTTCTGGGTATGTAAGCTTCTATCATGTTGCCTTGATAAGTGGGTGTCATATTCGAGAATATTCATGGTGTTTAAGTGATTTCATTAGGATGTAAGCATTCTGGTAGCTTTCATTTTTTGGACCATGCTTCTATTTGCCCGAGTCTTGAATGCTGATTCTTAAATAGGCGAAGTATGCTTTTTGTTGTTCCAAATGTCGATGTTAAGAGGGTTGATATAGCGACCCATTTTTGGTCATAAACATTTTTAAATTGAACAGTATTGTAGTGCTTAGCCCTGGAGGTTCTGAACATAATAAATGATAGCATTATAGCGCCAAAAGTGAAATTTGAATGCATTTTACATTCTGCGAGGGAGTTTTAATCATAGGATTCTGTTTAAAGTCAATGAAGGTCAACGGTGATAAAAGAGTATATTTAGCTTATATTCTAAAATCCTTCACGTCAATGCGATCTTTGAAAGCTTAATCATTATATAAAAGTATTGCTGCATGTAGTCTCGCCCCAAGATAGCTATTCATTAAATTAGACGAGAAAGCCTTAACTTTTATTTACAATAAATCTTCTGACCCTGTAATCTCTCATTGAAACGTCTGACTAATGAACTCAATTCTTAGGGGTACAATTAAGGAATCTAGACAGAATCATGCCTTAACGCATAATAGCAGGGGTTTTCTTTATTGTTTTGTACCTAAGGTTTTATATGATTTGATGGCCAAGTATTTGATGAGGCGGTATATCCGGTACATCTGATGTATGCTGCGATGCCAGTGGCATTTTCAATGGTTGCAACTATGAATTCAAAACTATCCCAAATCGGTACTGCAAGCCTTCCGGGCGGGTTATTGGGGTTCTTTTAGTTATATCTAGGGCAGTGAGGCAATGGCTGCGGCGGTGTTCTTGCGGTGAGTAGATTACCACAGCGGATCGGCTTCAGGTATGTTCAGGCCACTGCCACCCAGTTCTGTGAGGCCGAGGCAGGGGCGCGGGGGCGGGGCCTTGGGCCGTCTGCGAGGTCCCACTGCATCTACGTTTCACAATTTCCTGTGCAAAGATGCTGCTTGTCTACACAGATTCTCACTCTAGATATTTAAGAGTATCGCCATAAACCTATTCGGTCTGGTGCCTAGTTTTCTGAAACCTCCATTGGAACAATGCTATGGATTCCGTGGGCTATGGGTTCGAGGGTTTTGACCTTGGTGGGAGATGGGCATGCTGGTTAAGCCCTTTCACTTGAGAATATGAAGGTGAGGATTTGGGAAAACATGCTTTCAATGCTGTTTGGTAGAAATTCTTCATCTATTCCTTTGTGTTTGTGGTTTCAATGGAATATCAGGCAAGTCTTTGAATGATCCTTCGGCCCGAGGAGCCATGGCAGTGCTGCTTGTCTTGCTAGGCGGAGATGATTTTATTGTTTGTCGTGCATCTTCAGGAGTTTCCAGCCCCTTGCGGTCTGACCCGGTGAGAAAAATAGTGCTTTCCGGCGGTTAACAGTGCAACTTCGATTAGGTGTTCCTTCATGAGCTTGAAGTCTTATTGACCAGTTATTTGGTATAATCTATGTAGTCATGGTTGTTTGTTTGTGTTGCTTTGTTGCAGACAGGTTTATAATTCAATAGGCAGCCTTCCTTTGAACCATTGTTTATATTAATCACTCTCATCGGATGCTGTTCTGTTGCCGGTATTGCGAAACAATACTTAAAGGCGGTTTCAAAGCACCACGTCGTGCCTCAAAATCCCCAGGAGATTCCTCCTTTACCATGATGCATTTTTACCAGCCACCGGATAATAGCTTGACGCAATTCCTACCATTCGGTGCAATTTATGTTGAGCTCTATTACATCTTTGCTAGTGTTTGGGGCCATAAAATTATTGCATGATTTTATAGTATTTTATTTAACATGATATCATAATGATCCCATTGTCATACCCCATCACCGCTGCTGTTGTTATACTTTCAGCTTCGCGATTGGGCGATCATGGGCCTTGGTGGGTATGTTAGCTGGCAGCTTTACAATATTATATGCGGTAGAGTTTCCAGCCCATGAAACTCGTTTTTTCTTGACTAATGTAAATGACATGGAACATGTTTGCTTTTATATTTCAATATATTTAAAAGTGTAAATTATTGAAGCTCATTGGAAAATCAGATGGAGAGGTGCCAAATCCTCGATGGATTCTGAAGTAAAAACCAATGCACATAAGATAACAAACACATGATTTGTGAAGATGAAAACTATGAATTAGGTTCTTTTTATTGTTGCAAATATACGTTATGAATGATACCAAGAATTGTTCTTGTAGCAAATTGGATGTCGTGACTTAATATTAGGACTTTGAGATGGGAAATATCTGAATGCCATGTATATAAGTCTTAAGAGAAAATTCTGCTTAACAATATTTATTTAATATTATACACAGATCACATATATATAAAGAATGCATACATGCAATCATCGAATCTATTTTCACTTGGAAATAATTTGTTTGTCTTAAAATGTTTTAAATGTCTTTACATGTTCTTATGTTTTGTTTTTTTTTTTGGGCCAGAAGGAACTAGAATTGCAATTATATAATAACACATAACTACCATGACATTAAATAAACATAACCATTGGATCTGACACATCTAAGAAATCCCCTTTGGTTTACGGTTGCATATATATTCCTACGGAGTGGCGGCGTAGAACTTGAAACCTCATATTTGTATTTTTTGCATATGCGAAATCAACACCATAAGAGTATTCGGTTGAGAAATCTTATAATGAAGATCTTATTATCACGATTATGTAAAATCTTGCTTGCATGCCCCCGCAAATGAGGAACTTTCGTCGGTGTAGATTAGGAGTAAAGGAAGCGAATATATCAACGAAGCTCGATGCCGGTCACCCGTGCGGGCTTTCGTCAAAGTTCAGAACAGATATTGGGTGCATGTCATCATCATCTCGAACAATAATATTCCTTGAAAAGGATGTTATCGGACTGCTGTTCTTGAATGAAAAGCTAAGTTATTTAATCTTTCCCGATGTTTATTACTATAAAAATAGTCAAGCAGTCTTTTTTCTTTCTTTTAATTATTATTATAATTAATGTGAAGGAGCATGTATTAATTTGATACACAAGGTTTATTTTATTTGTTACATACTTTGATATCGGTATCAGATCTTGAAGAATTTGGTGGATTATCGGGCTAAGTCGCGGATTTAATGTTCTTAATTTTGTAAATCAATGGATTAAAGATATGGATTTTGCTTGGTTTTGCATGAGGTGAACTCCATATTGATGAAAACAAGATTTTGGGGCTTGTTGACCTTTCAAGACTGAAGAGATAGTAAAAACCAAAAATCAGCACAGAATGCTAGCTATTGATCCACATAGATGTTATTGAATTACTATGCATAACATGAGGCATAGTGGAAAAAATGGATTTGGTTGGATTGGCAATAGGAATAATTCTTTGACCGACTGTGATTAACAAAAGTTTGTAGCTAAAAAGAGGCAAAATGCATGGAAATATATTAAGATCGCTTTGGTAAAGTGATGTGAAATGGGAAACCCAAAGACATGGGTTAACATTGCACTTGGTTAATATGGAAGATGATTGTGGAGAATAAAGGCTAAAGGATGTAATGAAATTTGGAGCCAACTTCGGCATGACGAGATGAGGACTTTCTTAGGGCAAATCCGGACACGATTTCTCCCCGATGGGCGTAAACCGTCTCTCAAGTATGATGTATAGCTATTTGGAGTGCAGTGGGAGGCATGTGCAACTCAGCGGCAAATAGCGCTTAGAAATAACAAAAATATGGAACGCTACGATGTTACGTCCGGCTCAATTCCATAAGATAGTCACGAAACTCTTTCGATGAGAATTTAGATTCAACTATATACGGGACGGGAATCGCGCTAAGAAAAGACAAAATATTCCAATTCAAAAGGCGGTGGTCACTCTTGAGGAGTCTAGGTCCAAGACGTAATAATGAAGAAGGGCGGTCCGGTAATCAAAGTGATGGATATTAATAGGCATTTCACCTACAGACGGGCAAGTAATGTACTGTCGATCTTGAAATCTAAGATGTGGAAAGAGCTGGGGATGGAAAAAAAGCATCGAAATGGTTCTTCTGAGGCAAAATGTCGATTGGTAGAGAACAGACAGGCCCTTTTGCCAAAGAACGTTTCAATCCAGGTTTGGAAGGTTTATCACTTAATTGCAGAATGGATTTCAACACAAAAAGCTATGGGATGCAAGAATTGAGTTCAACGCATGAGTAGGTATATGATTCAATAGGATATTTGCCAAAGTCAAATCATAGTGCATACTTTATTCAGTAGATCCATATAGAGGTGGGTATATCCGGGGTTTGGCAGCCCTTTTGCATCTTTACATCCAAGAAAATGGGTTTCTGGCATTACATTGATGTCATGGCGAATGATCTATGTGGATGACTTAAATAAGCCCGTCCCTCTTTCATGGTTAGCCATGTTTATAATGATTTTCACATTTGGTACATGCTAATGATTTTCATACGTGAGTTTGGTGTCTAGTTTTAAAATCTCGGCCATGAAATTGAACAAGTGAGTTTTGCAGGTTTAAAATTACACTTTTTCACCCCAGGAGGCGGCCAAGTGGATTCGACTTATTGGTTACTATTTGTTGCTCGACCATAGAAATGTTGGAGCGAGATATTTAAGAGATTGTTAAGACTAAAAAGGTTCCCATTTATTAAATCCAAGGGTAGTTTACTAGGGGTGGATGAATCCATAGGCTAGCATTGTTCACTTCTGAGAACTCTTGTAAAGAATAAAATATATGTATTTAACTAATAGCATTGGAATCTAAAGAATGGCTTTGAACATATAAGCTCCTTTGATGGCATTACGCTACTACTATTTTTAAGGATTGTGACATAGAGTCATCTTGCACACATCCTTCGGTGTCGTTTGAAATCTTTTGCTAATGATTATATGATGATTATAGTGATTTGGTCCATAGATTTTTACACTATAATAAAATTATTGGAATATGCTTGTCTTAGCATGTTCTATTATTCTCTCCATTCTAACTATGTTTATTCCACTAGCATATATACTCACCTAAGAGAACACGAAAGCATCAAATTATAGAAGACCATGCATTCATTGGGTGATTAAATAGTGAAAAAAATGCATTGTTTCACATGGGTGGATGGCAATTCTATTCCAAATCTTATTCCAGTTATCATTTTGATGGAGGTTATGGATATATACCATGGAAATTCCGGGCTTTTTGATACATCTCTATAAAATCTTACACACAAATGTAGGATTGCTCCACTTTTATATGCTACAGATCATTAGAACAAGATGGCCTTTGGGAAAAATTAAAAGAACTGTGAACATTTATTTATTGTTGTTGCAGCATCATAGATTGAGCAGATGGGTTCCCTTACCGAGGGTACATAGGGTTTTACCTGGAATGAATTTTTCCAAACTTAGAGTTATCTGCCCTGAATGCCTCCAGCAACATGTATGCTTAGGAATTATGGATGCTTGTAGGTTAAATATTTAGGCAGAGTACCTTTTTAGATATTCTCAAACAAGATATTCCTATCTATTGTGTTTATAGTAACATGCAAAGGTGAAGGGGCGATATAAGCCCAAGAAGTCTAATGCTTACCTATCAGCAGCTTTTAGGATGTTACCACGATTAAGGCTAATTGTTCTTTGGTTTTACTATGTAGTAGGGATTTCTTGTTCTATGTGTGTGTTTTCCCATTTATTCAAGTCCGAAAAAGCTACAAGACATGATCATATTGGAAGATACAATTGGAAGTTTTCACCGATCTCTATGGTGTTGATTAGAAGAAAGGGAAAATTTCAAACTTTTACCTTTATGTTGTTCTAGTGTCATTTATGAACTCTTAGAAGGTAAAAAATGATGTATTGAATAAAAAACATTAATTGGATTGACAAAAAGGAAATTGTTACTTATCATGGAATCTGGTACTTTGTTACGTTTTGATAAATGTTAACCATTTTTAAGGCTTAAGTCAATTTTATACACTGTTTTTTGGCTTAAGGCTGCATATTGGACCGAGATGGTCTTTGCAAAAGTCCATGGAAGGTAAAAATCTATTTGAACAGATTTTGAGAAGTTTTCCCCTTTGTTTTTGAGGGAAAAGGGAAGGGTTTTATATGAACCATAAACCAAAAGTATACATAGATAAAGCCGCGAAGCCTTTAGAAAAGCAAAACCAAAATATTTGAGCTTTTCTGTAATATAAACCATGGAATCAGCATGAACCACTGGCAGTCCAGATGAGAAGGGTGAGAGATGAGTCACGCCAGGAGAGGAAAAGAAAGGGATCAAATGATCTTCTTGCAAGGGATACAAAGTGGAAACGGCGAGGGAGATCCGTGAAAGAATGAGGATATAGGGGGCAAGCAGTTCATCAAAAACATTAATTTGATTGACAAAAGAAAAGTGTTACTTATCATAGAATCCGGGTTTTTTGTTACTCTTGGATAATTGTTAACCATTTTTAAAGCTTAAGTCAGTTTCATAATCTTTTGGCAAAGTTTTGCATATTGGGCCGAAGTGGTCTTTGCAAAAAGTCCATGGATAAAAATCTATGAGCAGATTTTTAGAAGTTTTTTTTTTTTTTAAGAAAATAGAATAGAATAGAAAAAGGAAAAGGTTTTATATGAACCATAAATTAAAAGTACATAGATAACCATGGAGTCACGGGAACCACCAACTGGGATCCGGCGAAATGGGGATGAGATGAGCTCGCCATTAGGAGGAAAAAGAAAGAACTGATCTTATCAAGTAAAGGACAAAGGGAATGGTAGTATATCCGTGAAAGAATGAGTGATAAGGAAAGGTATGTAAGGGTGTAGCAAGCTAATCAATTTTATCTACCGGAGTGAGAATCATCATCAATTTATTAATCGTGACCGCATGAAATCCATCAATACCCCGCTCTACATCCCTTTATGGCACAGCACATAGAGCGAAGCAACATAATCGTGCCTCCCGCGGAGAAGCCAATTGTGAGATCCAGCCAACGCATTATATGCCTCCCGAGCAAAACTCGCCGTAAAAGTGCCCCTCGCCGCTTGACGAGGTGTTCCAGATAATTCCACGGGGGAGGTCATCAAGAAGCTTGACCCCCTAATACCTCGTGATCATTAATCGTTTCAAGAATGTCGCGAATCCGTAAAATGAATTTTTGTCAATCAATGAATCGTGAGTAAATAAAGAATCCAGATTTAAACTCTCTCTCCATTGTTGCAATCAAAGGGTCAAATTTTTTCGCCGTAAATTTTTATGAGCCAAGGCACACTAGATGAGCTCAAATTGGAAGTTTAATTTCATATAAAGTTAAGATCACATTTCCTCCCCGTTGTAACAACATTTTTTTCTATGCTTCCATACAATCCATAATGCCGCGCTAGATGACAGTGCTACTTAGCCCACCCTCCTCTCTGAATGGAGAAGAATCCCCTCGAGGCCATTACCCATGCAGGGATGGAAGGGGAGCCTCTTCTCCCCATTTCAAGCTCTACGAGGACCTTGATTTAAGACTTTGACTTTGAAGGCCGGCTTAGCCAATTAGAAGAAAAGAAAGGATCTAGCGGGTCAACCGATGGAGATGCGGAGAGCCAATATATTGAATATGTACAAGAAACAATCTTTTTGCTCCACATATGGGCCTTTCCTTCTCGTTTTTTCGTCTTTTCTATGTGCCTATTTTATATATAGTTAATATAATCTAGCCTTGTGATTAAAAAAAATGGAACACTGTGAATAGTATTGGGTTTTGGAAATACCTTTCCTCCAATCCACTCTTTCCCTAATATTGTTGTTGAACTTTCGGTTGACTCCAACATCAACCATACTTCTCTCAATTTTACCCTAGTCAAAACCGCTTCATATGTTCTAACCGTGGACCATTACATCTATAAAAGAACTATATGGAAGATATGGCAAGTCAATTGTTGACTTAATAAGCAAGATAGTATCTAGGATGGATGTAGATGAAGCGACCATTAGTATTTCCCCGAGCCAAGTGAGAACAGGCAACGCGGATTAGGGACAATTTGGATCTCGAAGTTTATCCGTAGAAGTGACCATGACCTCATTTGTTTTAATCCACAAGGTGCTTTCGGGCAAGCGAAATTCTAGCCGAGCAGATTCTCCTTTGTCTTTATCTCCGATGATGCCCTTTGCTATCTAAAACCATATCCCGGGGCTCAAATTTGGCCGACTTTCATACTGTTTTGACATTTTTGCATTTTGTCAAACAATAAAATAAAATTTGTATTGCAAAATGAAAGTAAGCAATGACAAATACGTCATCTGAAGGGCCATCAAAATACATATTTGTCATTTGAAAGGCTAGAAATTTGAATTAATCTGTCATTTTTTTTATTTTTTTATTTTTTAAATAAAATGATATAATCTATAGGCCCATATACAAAAATATATGATCCATCAAACAACCTTTAAAAGTAATGAATTTAAAAACGCTTCATGGGCATAGCAAATTAGACACCATCCAACCATTGAAAAAAGGAAAAACTATAAAATACCCTTATGTTTTGACAAATTTTGCCACATACCCTAACTTTTGACAAATTTATGGAATGCTTACTGGTCAGCGTTACAAAGCGTATTTTGTAGTTTTAAAATTGTTCAAATACCCTTTAATTCTTCACACTCCCTTATGTTTCATTTAAATTTCAGAATGCCCCTTGTGACATATAGCGTGTGTTTTTGAATTTTCAAAAGTTTCAATATTCACAAAATACCCTAAGTTATGATAAAATATTTGAAATCCCCATTAGGCCAACAAGATATTTTTTTTTTTTTTTTTCGAATTTGAATACTTCAAAATTCACAACATATCTTTAAGATTCAACAAAACAATTCAATTGCCAAAGTCAATACCAAAAAAAAAAAAAAAAGAATTCAATTGCCAAAATCAATACCAAACAATTCAAATGCCAAATGAGTCACAAATTGTCAAGTAGATGGGTGCCTTGCATGTCCATGAGTTATGGTCCCTATCTTTGCATATACTACAACGATGAACTTCCTTCACTTCTTCTTTACCCGAATCCTCTTTGTTCTCAGGGGTCTTTTGCCTCGAAATCGGGTCTTGGGCTCAAAAATCGCAAAAGCGATTTTGGGGATGAAAATCGCTTAGTTTATTTTCAAGCAAAGCCCCGCACGGAAACCACAAGTCATATTTCTGATGCGGCAATGAATTATCACGGGTATTCGGCATCAATTTAGGATCAAAGAGATAATCGAAGGATAAAAGCTTGGATTCAAGTAGAAATGGGCAAAGCGGCTTTGGAAGAGTCGATTTTGAGGTAAAGTGTCGGGATTAAGAATGATTGATTGATGCAGCTGGTGTGTCTTGGATTCTCACGAAAATCTGCAAAAACATTGGAAACAGGGGATGATGTGAGCAAAACGGACTCGGTATGCAAAGAAAGAGTCGATTTGTATTGCTAGAGGGGCGATTAAGGGGCTCCAGGAGGATCGATTTGCCTAGGAATCATAGAATCGGGAGACTTTACACGATTTTGAGCTATCGTGGGCAGGGATTCAAAGGAAAACAGGGCGAAATTGCTTAAAAGGGTAAAATTGGATTGGGCATGGTCGATTTGGCTTGAAAGCGCCCAATTTGGAAAATCGATGCTAGAAACATCTTTTTGTGTCGTTGCTTTTCTAGAACCACCCTTTACGTGTCGTTCTTTGTTTAGCACGATGATGCATTTTTCCCAAAGCTATGAAAATCGCTTAATTTTAGGCAAGCTGTTTCACTTTCCCCTTGAAAAATCGCTTAGCGATTTTGGGTCCTTGAGACCCCAATTTGGAGCCAAAAAGGCACCGCTTTGTTCTTGGGTGCCCAGGAGGTCTTCTCTTATCCTTGGAGGCAATATCATACATAGAACAATAGGAACAATAACGGGGTGCTCATCTCATTGCAAGATTGGGTGCGAGAACACTTTGCAAATCCTTGTTAAGAATCCTTGCTCCGGAATATCGTTGCTGCGATGGTTGTGCCAGATCTTGATCAAAAATCGTTGTGGGTTCTGGAGATGCGTGGCACAATTTGTCGATGCAAATAGCTCTTGAATCTCGCATAGCGGAGATGGAGATGGAATGGAGAATCCGCTTGGTAAAAACGAAATTGAAGATGGAGGTGCTATTAGCAAACGCTGAAGATGGAGAATCCTCTTTGGCAAAAACCTATCTCATCTATTCATTCATGGATCAAGATAAAGACAAACGTAAGTAAGTTGGACTTAGATCATTAGCTCTATATTATTGTGATTTCTTTTTTTTTTCTTTGAAGGATGACAATCTATTATCCAAGAAAATCAAGATACATACAAAGGGGCGTGACATGGGACTCAAAACCTAGAGGGCCATGAAATAGTCCACTAAGCAAAACCACTCTCGTGAGATGACATAAATGGACTTCTTCCCGCCTTCTTCAATTGACTGCTGCCATGACTCTTTTGCGCCTGAGAAGATTGGGACCATCAGCCATAACAACCTCGAAACTTGAGAGGAAGAAGCATCAACATGGAGAGAAGAATGAACTATAGGTACGGATGATGGGCTAAAGGCGATAATTGTCGAACTGGAATTAGAGCATCTTCCATGGATGAGGATTGCAACACTGGCGGGTAAAGGTTGATCATGAATAGATGAAGAAGTAACAGCGGGAGCTTGAGCACGAGAAGAAGGTTGAGATGCCCGAGATGCACGCGGTGCCTCATTAAAAGCTAGCAAAAGCCTCCTTGTCAGAAACAAAGGGATAATTCCGGACCATTGAAGCTTAAGATCCAACTTCTTATACCAAGGCCCACTTTTCACCACTATACAATACGGTAAAAGTAATCCATCGGCATTGAGACACAAATCCTCGGACCGTTCATGATGGAATGTGAGATATGAACCCAAGACCAGTTTGCAATTGCAACTAGAAATTGATGGGCCATTAGATCGGGGAGGAAGATTAGTATCGAGAACCAACAAGGCATCTTTAATCTGTGAACCATATCTGGTGTAAAACCGGAGAGTATTATGATTTCTTGCTTTTCTTGCTCCTTGCATTTCAAGTAGTTTTCAAATTTTCATTATAGAGTGGCTTCTTTAAGCTAAAAAAAAAGGAAGGCCAATCAATGTAGATCTATGCTTTCTTTCCGCAAATTCTCTAAGATCATAGTTTCAAGCTCTGGCTCAAAAAAAGCAAAGATCTAACATAGTTCTTGAGGAGACCATAGAAATTATAGAAGGTTCTTGTAATGTACGAAGAACAAACCTATTGTTGATGTATTTTTAAAAACTTAATTATATTATTACCGGTTTATAATAGACTTTATCACTTGTTTCTTTTTTTTACATAAAAAAAATAGTTTTGATCATTTGAGATTTTTTGTCTTGCATTTGAAATGTTAAAATTGAAAGACTTCTGTCATCTGAAAGGCATAAATTTTTTGCTGTCACAAGAAAATTAGGGGTAGCCTTCAAATTTGAGCGATATCCCTTCATCGAGATCATGCTTGAGAAATTAAGAATATTGAACTAGGTCCTGGGCTCTACAACATAATATTGATGGCCTTTGGGGGACTCGAATCGAACATGACATCATTATCACGATTCGAAGAGGAAATTTCTAATAGCCCTTTATATGTTCTCTAATCTTATCTTATTTTTAAAATGGGATTGCGTTGGTTTACGTTGGGAACGCATATAAGTTACGCCGCATCACGGCATTCCTTTCCCTTATGGAATTTTTTCCTTCAAGCGTTTCCTCTCCCTTCGTATTCAACGAGACTCAATCGCCGTGAGCAAAACTCTAACACCTTTCTTCATTTCGGTTTTCAAAAAGATTTTCGATGAAGTTTTCACCGGTTTATCGCGGCAAAGATAACTTTTTCGCATAAAATCCAAAGATGTACTTATTTTATGTTGGATTTAATTGTCGATTTATCTGGTCGATTCATTTTTTGTGTGATTTTTTTTAACACGTACTGGATGTCTTTTTAACACAACTTGATATGGTGACGAACTTGCATCACGATCTTTGAGTCCTTTGAGGCCGAATCGTGAGCCGGGTAGAACCCTAACTCCTTTCTTCATTTCGATTTTTTCAAAGAGATTTTCCGGATTTACCAAATGGTTTTTAGTCGGTTTTTCAACGCTGGTTTATCAAAAGGCGGCCTCGCTTCTTAGCTTCTTTGCTGTACAAAATCAAGATGTGCTTAGTCTATGTTGGATTTAGTGTCGATTTTATCTTGATTCGATTCACCTTTTTGTGTGATTTTTTAACAATTTGGATGAATGGGTAGCCATCAGCCAAGCAATTGGGTCTTGATTTCCGGCTCCATTTGTCTCTCTAACTTTTGCATTTGGATAAGGGGCAAAAATGGGCTTATCATAGTAATATAATAGGTTTATCCAAGTAGATTCTCATTTTCTTTTTTTGTACCATCTCCTTGCGCTCAAATTATATACGCCCGAATTGGGTTAGGGTCCCAAGAAATGGAAACCTCCCAAATTTTCTCACTTGGAAACCTCCCCAGCTTTCCTGTAAAGCCTGGGGAGGTTTCCAGGAAAACTAACCTGGGGAGGTTTCCAACAATGTTAACTTGGGGAGGTTTCCACAAATCTATTATTATTTATGATATTTTTTCATATACGATAACAGCCATTCATAATAACCTAAAATTAATGTGAGCCTCTAGAATTAATTGTTCTTTCTCTTTTCGTATGCATTTTCTGTTGCATGTTTTCTTTTTCAGGCATTCTTGAATTGAAGCTAGAGGAGGAGCGCACAGATCCGGCCGATTTTGAAGCGATTTTCTCTACTGTTCTTTGATGCCAGCGGACCCAGATACGAGCGCCTGATTTTCGTATGCTGAATTAGACACAGAACCCGATCGCGGGAGCAGGTCTTTCTCTGTTTTGTTGTATTCTTCAGTTCCATGTCTTTGCATCTTTTTTTTTGAAAGTCTTATTCTGTTTTCCAGTTGTTTTTCCGTTCTCAGCATATTCTAATCCTTTCATTTGGTTTTGCAGCTATGGTTATGAGTGAGAAATCAACCATGCCATCAATGTTGACATATGGGAGAGGCTGTATGGCTGGTTTTCTTCCACTGCTACTTTGTTTCAACAGCGAGACATGGAGGAAGCTTGCAAGACTCGGTGGTGCTTATAGAGCTAATCGTAGGAACAAGCAAGCATCGAAGATTTTTTTTTTTTCAGGGCGCCACAAGCATCAGACATTTTTTTATTCGGAGGATCCCTGGATCAGGTACAACACTAACACCCTGGTTTTGCAATGCAGTAGCTTCAAGAATCAAGAGTTTTGTTTGCAAATCTGTATACCCAACTCCGTCCCTGCCATGGCCACGATCTGAAAATATTGCTTATGGCCATGAAGAAAAAGGTTTGCAATCCGACCATTTTCCCTGTGTAGCCCCTCTTTTCAGATGAAGGTTTGCAATCCGAGAATATATGAAACTTTGTAATTGTTCTACCCGGATTGCTGGTTGCTTGCCCATTATTCTTACTTGCTTTTGAATCAGTTGGGTTTTACCTCTGCAATATCCGAGGTGCGCTACAGTATCTTGATGTTAATCCTTCAGGCTTTTGTTTTTTTTTCGACTACAGAACCTGCCTTACCATGCAACATTACAGTCCATTCACATATACATGCATACGAAAACATCTCTTGAATCAGATGAGCCATCTTGATAGAAAACCATGCCTGATTTTTGTTTGTACACTTAGAAACTTCATAGAAATGATCTTCCTGTCAAATGTTGCTTAATTTTTTCTACCAGAATAATGTTAATTTTTTTTTTTCTTTTGCTGAATAGATATGTTCTTGAGAACTGGCAGAATGTTCCGAAATATAATAGACATGAAGGCAAATTCTAAAGATATGAACTTATATCAGTCAAGCATGCAGTTTTCAGTTATGCTAGAATGACTTACTGATTGTGCTTCATGGTGTACTTAGGGATTTTCAAACTTTGAGGTTATTCAAAGTTTTGTAGCGGCATTATCAATTACGAGTGTATGAGCCTGATACATTATCTGTGATATATGATTGTGAACTCTCTTCTCTTCATGTACAGGATTTATGAATGTGGGACATATTTCAAACAGCTGGCATCGTCTTCAGCTTCATTTGTTCAACTGCAAGAGAAAATACCTCTCCTTAATTGTTTCCAGCAGTTATGATTTGTCATGAAAAGTCAGCCAATAAACTTCAAGGATTTAATTTGTGATGCTCCACATTTGACACTCCTTTTGCGAGAATGGGACATATTTGATATGCCTTCATCATGTAGTCTATGTAAGGGTTACCATCTAAAGGTAAATCCCAGAATGCAGGTGAGGCTTACTTTATTTGTTTTCAATCTTTTCAGTTTCTTATGGTATATAAGCATTTATACTATAATATAATTTGCTCATGGAAATTTCCTTTGTAAGGTGCTTGGTACATTTACATGATATATTGAGCATAGAATTGCCTTCACAGAAATGCAATCATTCATGTTATGTAACTCATTCTCATCCTTTATCACATGAACTCTAAAGGATGTTTTCAAAAAGATAGTGCATATAGAACTTGCAAATTTACCTATTGAGAATATAACATTGACAACATAAAGAAACATAATTACAACTCGTGTGTTAGAATCAAAAATGCTTTTGAAGGTTTAGCGTGGCAAAAAATGTCTCTAGGAAATTATTTAAGCCTTTGTAATAAATTGGCTTAATTGAGAAAGCGACATTTTTGTACATTGCAAACTCCTTTGGAGGACATTGCTATCCTTGCAATTAAGAGCAACGACCCAAAACACAAAAAGAAAAATCACACAAAAAGAAAAAAAAAGAGCAGCGGCCACACCCCACTACCCTTGAGGGTTTGGAAATTGGACCGTCGCTAGATCCACCCTTGGCCCTCTGCCCCGGTTTGCAAAGGTGGTTGTTGTATGATGGACCTGGTTGCCTCTTTGAAAAAGGGATGCGGCGGCGGCCATGTAATTGTGCATATGAGCCCTTAAACTTCCGCGGTAGGGTTATTCTGGTCGTCGGACATCTTGGATGATCTGGCTGGGCTCTTAACCCTTGCAAGTTAATGTCATAAGTAATCCCGACCCACTTTTCAAGTGTATCTTGCTTCTTCTTCACAAGTTCTAGTCGACTTCTCGGCGTCATTGTTGAACGAAGAAAAACTTGGATGGTCGATCATGAAACAGGAACTCAAAGGCGATTTGCTTCAAGAAATAGCTCACTTTGAAATTTTATAGACATTTTGTGGAAACCTCCCTAGTTTCTTTGGAAAGTTGGGAGGTTTCCATAAAATATTTAAAAAAAAAATAAAAAATAGTCATTAATGTTGGCAACCATGGATCAGAACGCACGAGGACGAGATGCACGGGGCCAGGTCTTGGTCTCCGTGCAAATTTAAAATTACCTTTTTTTTTTTGGAAACCTTCCCACCTTTCCCGGAAACCTCCCTGTTTTCTTTATTGGAAACCTCCCGAGTCATCCAAGAAAGGCGGGAGGTTTAATGAAGGGAGGGAGAATTTCCAAAAAACTCCCCGTTTTCTAATATGGAGAGAAAGTTGGGGAGGTTTCAGGAAAGTTGGGGAGGTTTAGGGAAAGGTGGGGGAGGTTTCGGGGAAAGTTGGGGGAGGTTTCCATGGAAAGTTGGGGAGGTTTCCATGGAAAGTTAGGGAGGTTTCCATGGAAAGTTGGGGAGGTTTCCGTTGAGACCCAACCCAAATTCGTAGAAAAACCATCGATCTCCTTGCTTGCTTGCATAACCGAAGCCGATATATTGGCTTTTCAGCACAGTTCTTTGTGGTGCTAATAAGGTGTGCTTTACATTATATTTCCTTGCACAATGTCCTATTACAAAGACATGATGGTGTTTAAAGTCTTGCAAAGGATCAAATGGTGGAATGATTTGAAGTACAGAATGTGGTAAAGCATTTGGTTCTTATTCTTATGTTTTTGTTTTCGCGATATTTAATTGGGTTCCGAAACCATGTATAATATAAAGCCCCGAGATTGGACACGGCTTGAACCTCTGCTTCTCATCGTTTTTTAATTATTGCCATGCAAGACACGTGCATTTGGCTGTTTCTATATGTTTTCTTTTTTTTTTATCTTTAATCCCATCGCCACGTTCCAAATAACCATCTTATGACTACGATATGGCCCCTTTATTGTGGCCAAAATTTTCGTATTAAACTCGTCTTTTCCATTACCCATTCTTTCAAGAGAGGCCCCATTCTAACTCAAGCTCAATAAAAATTTGGATTTAGTATCTTAAAGTGTTGTCTTCACTAATGGAATATGATTTATTTTGAGGTGTTTTGTGTTGAAGTATGGGAACTGAAGTATTAGATAGAAACCATCTTTTCGATTTCCGCGTAGTCATTGTGCTCTCTCGATCCTTGCATTTTAAGTTGCGTATTATTCATTCAAAGATGGGGCCATTTGTACATGCTACCACAAAGGTGTGCATAAAAGCAAAAGCATATCATCGTTTCATTCGGTACAATTCTTGATACTTGCTAAGATGAGTCCAGCTTATTTTGATACTTGCGTTCTCTCCCTTGCGGGATGCTCATGGGAGTAAGCGATGGGTAAAACAATAAGCTAGGTTATATTCAATGGAAGTCTAATCTACGCTCATGGGAGTAAGCGATGGGTAAAACAATAAGCTAGGTTATATTCAATGGAAGTCTAATCTCTTGACAAAGAATAAATGGTTTTCCATGGATGTAATTATTTGCTCAAGGTAAAATTTTCCAAAGCAATTACAAGAATTTTTGAACAATTTAAAATCAATGTCACGTGCTTTGGCATTTCATGCGGTTCACCTTTTGGCTTTAGTAAATAGGGTGAAGTAGTATAACATTTTCACGGCATCTTGGATTCTTGGATTACGACAACCAACAATTTAAAATTTCGGATTTAGGCGGTGGTGATCCATTTGTGAAAAGAAATTTCGTTTTGGAAGAGGTTGAAGGGCATACTTATGGATATTACTAAAAAAAAAGAAGATGCCACCACGATTACATTAGAAATTGTAAATAGATCAATGCTCTATTCTGCTATAGGGAGTCTTTGCAAAGCAAGGGTTTATTCATGGTGCCAATGCATAAATTTGGACTGGATCCAAGGAGGCACATTGCATTACGCCATGCAATGGCAAAACAAGCATTTTGAGCAAAGGATTAGCATATGATGAACGATTTTGAGCAAGGATCAGCATATGATGAATGAACTTGCATTAGATCTCGAATGAAAAGATAGGAAATTTAAAAGAAAAAAATAGAAAATATTAGCGGGAGCGGGGCCAATGCTAATGCCCATGTAATGTACAAAAATATTAACCACATAAAATATTATTAAAAGAAAAAAAATAGAGGAACGGGCCAATGCTAATGCACATGTAATATCACCTTCTTTCTAACATGTCAAGCTATGGGAGAAAATATTAACAGGAATGGGCCAATGCTAATGCACATGTACTATCAACTTCTAACATGTCAAGCAATGGTCGTGTGTGCATATTGAGCTTAAATATGAATATTTCAGCCATAGTATTCTTGCATATGTCGCCTGATCATGAAATTAAATGTGTGTTGCTACGCATAAAACGAGTTTAACATAGACAAAGAACTTGCAAAGTGTATGGTCTATGTGGTTTGGTCTATGTTGGTTTAATGGTCATACAATGCTCTGCTTGGGGCAGCCCTGTCTTACACCTCTTCTACATTCAAACAGGCTTGTGGGAGTACCATTTACAAGAAGGGCAAAGGAGGCAGTGATGTTCATGCTCATCACCCTATTACAAACCAAATCAGAGAAACCCAGGTGATTCATGGCATTTTTAAGGAAATCCAATTGATTGTGTCATATGCACACTGAAAATCTAGCTTTAGGAGCAGGCGTCTCTGATCTGTTAGTTTGTTCCAATGCAATCCCTCAGCAGCCCCTATATAATTGTCCAAAATATTTATATGGGGAAGGAATGCTAATTGACATGGGCTGATAATCTTCATAAGGACACATTGAATCCTATTGGCAAGGATTTGGCTAGCACTTTGTAGCTAGTATTAGTAAGGGTGATGGGGCGCCAGAACATAAGCCTTACGTTGTAATGCATCTTGAAACTCGAATGTGCTGCGTTTAGTATTTCCAACTTCGTTTATGTTATGTAGCTAGATGGACTGCAATCATCACGTGATTGCAACTTGCTTGATTATGAAAAACAAAATGCAACTTGCTTGATAAGTTGAAGTATAGAGCATTATAAATTGCAAGTACTTGAGCTACAATTGATTCATTAGCTAACCAATAACTTATAAAATCTACATAATTGAATTGGGCAGTATGACAACTTTAAGCCAAAAGTGGTATTCTTCTTTGCCTGAGGCAACAATGTGTTTTTTGACACAACATGTTTTAAATTGTCACATAGTGCGAGGTGGAATTATGAGGTTAACTTATAATTGCTATTGTGGATGTTAGTATAAAAAGGCAAAAAGTGCCACCACCAATATTAAGTGTTGTCACACCTAGATTTAAACAAAATCATGAGTTATATATTGCTAATATTTGGGATTCACAAATTTAGATTTAGGTTGTGGTGCATGCGACAAAGTCAATAGCATACCATTTGATGCTTTGGATGTTGCAAATTTGTTTAGGATATGACCACATATATGTACTATAAAGGTTTTCTATCGTATCCACCTATGCATCCTATCCTACTCCACGCGAGCATTCTATTTTGCCCTGCACTCCATTCATTTCATTCAATTTTTGCACCTCCATTCTGGATGCCCATATCCCATGCCATGACTAATGCCCGGCATCGCCGGGCACACGTTTCTAGTACCTCTTTAAGATCTATTAAGAAGAGATTAAAAAGTAGAAATTCAACCCGCCCCTCAAGACATTCTGCCTTAAAGAAAAATTTGGACCACTCATATAATACCAGAAGCAAAGCCTCCTCGAATTATGTGAATTGTTAATAGCCTCTCCTCCTTTCTTGACTTTCCTATCCTAAATGAAAATACTTACCTGGAATTTAAGAGGTATAAAGGGCCCTACTAAGAGAAGAAGGTTTATAGCCTCTGTTAGGGAGTTTAAGGCAGATATCATTATGATCCGGGAACATAGGCTCCCTGACTTTGATTCTGGCAACATGGGAGATTGGATTTGGCCAGGCGAACTTGACCTATGCATACGAGGAGAGTCTAGGGCGAGAACAGGGTGAAACGATGTCGAAGACGAAATTCCAATCAGGATTAGAATAAAATTCGAGGTGGACGCCGAGATATAAGATTTGTTATACCACAATGAAAATATTAACTCCTTGGTATATAAAGTTCATTTGGGGGGCTTTTGTTGCAGGTCTATAACAGGGCATGAGACAAAAACCCCAATCCATTTTGGTTGTAAACTTCAAGTGGCACATGTAATGTTCCTTTCTAGGCCATTTTCAATATCCATGACATCTAAATCTAGCTTTGTTAACTTCAGTCTTAGGCTTAGATTTATGTGCAAGTTTTTCTTCGTATTCTTCTTTGGATCAATAGAACCTTCCGTGCGCTTTAAGCTGTTGAATATCCAAGCTATTGAAGAGTTGTATTTTTTTTCAATTGTTGTGTGGAATTGTTTTCAAATGGATTACATCACCAATATACGCTAACATAAATGCAAAGCTTGGCATACCTATTTTTTATAATGATCCTTTGTCCATGCCATAAATGCATTCCACAAGAGGACGTTCATGCTAACTTCCATTGTTTTCTAACGATCTCTTCTGACTTTTGAACAAAAATCTCTTTTTCTTTTTCTTCTTTTCTCAAGCTTCTACTTCTTTATCACCTGGAGTGTTCTTAGCATGTAATAATAGGGAAGTCTGTATGCATGCTTTGAAATATTCATTATCTTTACTAGCTGGTGTTAAGTCAATAACTTTATTTTCATTCACAGTTGCATTACATCAATAATTCAAAACCGATGGCATTATTAATCCAATGCATACAATTATTACAGGTTTTGATGCAAGTGTTACTTTGGACAGATATTCAAGCGAATGAGTTTGTGCCTTAAGTTGTGCCATATATAACGATGGATAGATACCATATCTTGAACAGGTTGAAGTAAGTGGTAATGCCATAAAAGGTAATGTAAATCCAAGATGATATGTTTATAAAGCCTTTTTTTTCTCCCTTATTATGACCATTTTGGTTGTTGTTCCTCTTTTCGCTTTTAGATTTTTAGATTCCTATTCATTATAATCAATTTGTCAAGATAATTCAGTGGATAGGTTCAATACCTCAAGACGCTTTATTTATAATACATATTATTTGTAAGATATGGCACAAATTTGTCAGATAATAATACGTGAAAAATATGACAAAAAACAATCTGTATCCCAAGATTTTCGCTGTGACGTGAAAAGAACTAAAGCTGCCGACGCTGAAAGTTTTTTTCGCGACACGCTAAAAAGTTGAAAAACCGGGCGACGTATTTTTTTTTTTTCCGCATCTAATTTGAAATTTGTATTCGCTGATGATAAACCTTCTAAACCACAGACGTTAAACATTTTTCTGCGATGCTAAAAAAAAGATAAAGCTCAGACGCTAAAAAAAAAAAAAATAAAATAAAACAAATTTGAAATTTGAAAATCACGTACAGATGAAAAGCTTTTTGCCAGTATGTGAAATAGGTATAGAGCGTATGTGAAAAAAAAAAAAAAAAAAACGTAATGCTAGCTTTTTATGCTTCGTATATATAAAAAAAACTTTCGGGTAACGGAGTTTAGAAGGTTTTGATACGTGGAATTTTTTTTCCCACGCATGAAAAAAAATACGTAATATCACACTCACCCCCGGTTTTGGTCCACCGTGGAAAAACATCGTTTTGGTAGGTCTACATGTCCCGCTTTCAAAGAATCCTACATGTGGATTTGTGGAGGTATGGTTTTGTTCAATAATGGTGTTCTTTTTCGTTGGACCTAAAACATCCACCTGTTGTTTTGTAGTTTCCTCTATTATGACATGTCATTTTATAATACAATCCACTTTGTAGGGAAAGAATACTTGAATTTCTACATGTCTAATAATTCTGTTGTCACATGTCTTTATAGATGTAGGAAAGAATATTTGATTCTCTACATGTCCTATCCTTCCATTCACATGTCTTTATAGTAGTAGGACGAGTACTTTATTTACTAAAAAGCATTGTAGGAAAAAGAATACATGAATTTACAACATGTGTAATCTTCTATTGTCACATGTCTTTATAGAAGTGGGAAAAGAATACTTGATTCTCTACATGTGGATGCTTCCATGTCATGTAACACAATTCTATTCTTTATAGTAGTAGGACAGAGTAATTTTTTATTTGCTAAGGCATTGTAGGAAAGAATACATGAATTACTTACATGTGTAATACTTCTATTGTCACATGTCTTTATAGATGTAGGAAAGAATACTTGATTCTCTACATGTCCTATCCTTCCATATCACGGGTCTTTATAGTGGTAGGACAGACTACCACTACTTCAATTACTTAACGCCTATTTTTGCATAATAAAACCATCAAGAATTTGATTTGTATTCCTTGAGGGGGTGCAGGACCGCTGCAACAAATCCCTAAGCATTAATGTTATAGGACCGTTAGAAAATCCTAACAATATCCCAACATTTTGGATATTGTTAGAGAAAGACCATTAAACCACGCCTACATTTTTGCATAACAAACCATTAAGAATTGTGAGATGTATTTCTTTATGGAGGAAAGGACCATTGCAACAAATCCCCAAGCATTAAAATGGCAAGACCATGCAATATCCTAACATTATTCCCCCATTTTGGATATCGTTAGTGGAACACCATTAAAACCGCTCCTACCGCCTTGGTATAATTTAGACCATTAAGAATTTGAGATGTAATTGTTTATGGGGAATAGGACCATTGCAACAAATCCCCAAGCATTATAAAATGGCAAGACTACGCCAAAAACCTAACATTATCCCCCATTTTGGATATCATTAGTGGAACACCATTAAACCATGCCTATATCTAGTTGGTACTAAGGTTCGCTATAGACCATCCAATAGTTATCCACGCCATCCAATGGTTTTAATTGTATCTAATTTATCTTATCCGATGGTTCTTTCTAACGATTTGCACTAAGAATCCAATGGTTCTTTGAAAAACAAGATAACTTATTGCACTTAGATGATTTGCATTAAGAATTAGAGATGTAATTGTTGGAGCCATCAAGCAAAATACCACGCCTAACACCTTAAACCTAAACACAAACTCGGGAGCAAAAGAAACACCTAACCCTCTACATGGCAAGATGCCCGCACCCTTTCGTTAAGGCTAACCACTACTTAACGTCTTTGGACATGAGCTACTTTGGCGCCGGCCCCGGGAGGGTGGTCTTCTGCCCACGAAACTGGTCTCGTGGTAATGTCGATGTTTTGAGTCCGTTGGCGTAGCCGATCACGCTCCGGGGGGGAGAGTTGCACGCCCGGTGGCCAAGGACCTTCCGAGAGGACCTTTTGGGACGAACTCGAAGGTTTTAGAGCTCCTTCTTCAAGGCCAACGCCTCCCACTACTCATGACATTGTGCAAGATCCTAGTCCAATCCGACTGTGGTATGGTTTCCAAAACGCAAAACCCCGTGGGTTGCTAGGTTATTGTAGGGTTTACGCTATGGAGGTCGAAGTTTTATTCAGGCCTGCACTTGAGATATGGTCGAAGCCGCAGGTTGAAAACCGTAGCAATGAAACTGATTTAAATGGGGATTTGATTTACCGAGGCAGGCTTTCCTACCGCTGCTCCTCCGGGAGGGCAAATGCCAATGCCTCCCCTTCCTCGAAACCCGGTTTCCCTATCCGACCGTTGAATTTTCCATTCAAGTAACTTGCTTCGAAAGCAGTTCTCAAATAAATTCAAGATCCGTCCCGAGAACATATAAAACCGCGAAAGTGTTCCGAGTCGAACGGCAAGTGTAGAAAACCAAGTGTTTTGTCGCTCGGGCAGTACAAAGGCCCCTTTAATGGAGATTTGACTTCGCCATGTCGTCCCAAAAAAGAAATTACATTAGGGGACAAGTTACGCTGGTCATTTTTTTGTAGCAAAAGAAACACAACCTCTACATGGCGGTATTCCCTCGCGACCCTTCGCTAAGGCCAATTCACTACTTAACGTTGTTGGACATGAGGTACTTTGGCTTTGCGTCCCGGGAGCGTGGGTGGTCTTTCTCGCCTACCGAGACTTGGTCTCCGTGGTAATGTCGATGTTTCGAGTCCGTTGTAGGTCAGATCATAGATTCCGGGGTAGGAGAGTTGCCCGTCCGTGGGCGTGGACCCTCCGTGAGAGGACCTTTTGGGTCGAACTCTTCCCTCGAAGGTTTTAGGGCTCCGGGCCATCCGCTTCAACGCCTCCCACTACCTCATGACATTGTGCAAGATCCCGGTGTCGACGGTATGGCCTCCAAAACGCGAAACCCCGTGGCTCCTTGTGTTATTGTAGGGTTTACGCTTTGCCAGCCACCATATGTTCATCCTCCATAATATTCATTCACGCGGAACTTTCGAGAAGCCTTGTTATAGAAAGTATTCAATATCTTGCATTGCTATACACAATGTAATCGCCGAGTAGTCTCGAAAGTGGAAGTTAAGAATGCCCTCCTCCTCACAATAGTAATACATGTTCCATATTCAATTTAGAAGAATGTTTGTGTGAAACAACTATGTGATACAATTTGCTTAAAAATTACCAGATATTTCTTGTACATTTTACAACGAATAATATGCCCTCTTATCTATAGCGCCGCCGCCACGCTGGGTTTCTTTGACAGTGGTCGAGTGATCGTGAGATGGAGGCCACTATGATGAAGTGTCTAGAATAGCCATGCAAAACGCAGAGTCCATCATTCAAATGCTCAGCCTGTCGAGCCCCGCGTATTCGGGGATGCCCACTTCAAACCATCGCTTTGGGAAGAAACGAGTAGTCCCCCGCCTTTCCCCTTTGTCAATTTCTTTTTTGTTTGCAAAGGCAAATCCAAATTGGATTATTGGGCACAAAATGTGAGCAGGGGTTCATCCTATAGTCAATAGGGAAGTACTACCCCTGCCATAGCCGAACTCATGGTGTTTTTAGTGGCCTCCGGCGAAAGCAATTGGGCCACATGTTCACATATTTCAGAAAACAGCCACGAGTAGGATGCATTCTCACCAAGACCAAAGGTGGTGGCTGGGCCCAAAACATGAACTTGTTAACTTCACTTTTACAAGTGGCCAATTTGATATTTGCCAAATATCCAAACCCTAGGGCGTGGGCTATTCCAAAATATTATGCACACTAGCAGCTTGTTTTGGTGGCCATTTAAACCATGGAATAATTTTATAATTCTATGGTTATGGCCGTGCTCTATATTGGTCGTTGTAGGGACATAATTTTATGACTAATTTGTAGGGGCAAGATCTTTTTGAGTTTAACCCTAAAATTATAAAGGCAGTTCTAATAATATAATATTTTTTTTTTTTGTTTAGGTTCAAATTTATTTTGATTCCATTCGCACTGCAGATACTAAATTTATTCTCGCCATCCAGCCTGAATCTCCTTTGCATTCTATTCCTTTGCATTGTCCTAACTCAAATCGAGGTTAGTTTCCATTTACCAAGTACCTGCAATATGGCTTTCAATGAGATCAATTCTACCAAATCCATTTGTGCTTCTTGGGTACATTCTGCATGTTTAATATAGAGCATATAGTAATCTTAGTTGGAGAAGCGAGTAGCATGTATTTGTTTATGAACTATATACAACATCATAGAAACTAGAGACTGCTTTTACTCGGGACGTGGGCTATCATCGTATGTGTTAGATGTATGGATGTGGCCAATTTAAATTTTTGAAAAAAACAATAGTTCCTCGATTTCGCCATTTAACTTACAACCTCTTTGGTGTAACAATGCAAAAAGGGCCAGGTCAAACTACTTTTTAGCAAATTATTCAAGGAACATAGTGGCCAATATATTACGCCCCGTCAAATATGTAGGAGGTTAAAAAAATACCCGGGTCTAACTCTATTTTCTAATTATGTGCGTGTATGGATTGGGATGACAAAAGGGGACGATTGTTTTTCGTTGTGCCCTATTTTCTCGAAAGTATGAGAAGGCATGGCTCCACCGGCCATCGTGACGCTTCCTTCTCTCGAAGAAAAGAATCGACGAAAGCCATATCCATAGCCATAGCCGCCTCCTCGCCTCCTTCGCTCGTAATTTCAGCAAGTGTATATAACGAAGGGGTATATTCCTCGGTGGTAGGCCGCGTTTCGCCGCTTGGTGCCACCGCCTTGTGGCCGTGAAATTGGCCGGTGGATTTTCTAGAATTGAACTTTCCCTTAGTACATTGGATTTGTGGGAAAAAAGCCACAACTATATTATATTTTTATAAAAAATGCTCTTATCAACGACCCGTGATGGGTTAAGATGAACGGCCCGGATTTCGATCCGTGTCCTCTCCTCCTATTGGCCAGAGGTTTCCCGGGCTTTGAATTGACAAAATGACTATTCTCGCCTTTAGCGGTTTTCGCTATGGCGCCCGGCTATGGCGCGACGACGCCCGCTTCCACTTCAGCTATATGGGCCCGGCCATCCAGCTCCTTCCATGCATGCCCATGGCATCCGCTTTCCATGCATGCCCACCGGGCTAGTAAGCAATCCTAGTGTTTTAATTTAATATGGAAAAAATGTAGGCCATATGGCTATGGCCAATATACCAAGGGTATACACGAAGCGCGACGCCCCGCCATTTTATATGGCGGAATATAGCAGACCCATGGTGTCACATGTTGAAATGAAAATAATAATTAAACTATGCAGTGAAAAATTAGCCCACATGGATGGCCTGCATCTCTACAGAGGTGGACTACCGAGATTGCAATCTTCGCGGGTGTTATCCCATTGGTTGGACTAAAAGGAATGGACGGTCCGTGATTTTGAAAAAAATAGACTGGCTAAGATGGCATCCTCTTGGTTTCATTCTATTGGTTAACTTTTCCCCCCTCAGACGTGGTTTTCATTGCGCAGCCTATTGGTTAACTTTTTCCCCCCTCTATCAGGGTTTTCATTGCCCAGCGCCAGAGATGCACACAACCATGGCAGATCCGGCTGTAAGGTGGCGGAGCAAAACATCCATGGCTTATAGAAGTGTATGAGCACACATTGGCAGCCTTTGGCAAACCGGCAGCCTATGGCGATGGCAAATCTTTTGGTAGCTATGGCGATGGCAAATCTTTGGCAGCTGTGGCAATGGCAAAACCGGCTGTGTTTTGTTATGTTCTTAGAGGCTTGTTTTTCGCTTATTTTCTGTTTTGTTTCTCCTGAATCCAACTCTCAAAAGCATAACATTTTCCGTGACTAGGGAAGTTTGATCGAGCCGGAAGCAGCATTATTTTGCTTTGGACTTGAAGGGTTGCGTAATTTGCCGGATGCAACTGATGGAATCTAATTCGTGGTAGTGTTAGAACAACATTCATTTTCGTGTTGCTATGCCGGAGCAAATGCTAAGCCAAACAACTGGCTTCCTTTAGAATGATCTGCTTTTTGGATGTTGCTTATCATATCCTATTCTCAATGCCACTTCATTCCTATTATTGGTCCCAAATCACTTCTTATCTTTGATCTTGTCCCCAAAAGCATTTCGAAAGCATTTGATCATCTAAGAGCCATGCTTTTTGCAACCGCCTCACCTATTTGCCTTATGATTTTTTCCTCTAGGAACCATTTCGACCCTTTACCTCTAAGATCAGGAGATAACTAATGGCAAAAGTCGATATTTTTGGCAAGAACAAGCAAAGACGCATATCCCTCGAAAGCTCAACTTGTGGAAGAGGGCAACTTTGTTTGACAAAGGACATATAATCCTTGGGACATGGTGGTGGTCTCATTTCATCTTATCATTTTTATCCTTTGCAATCTTTCTCATCATGATCAGAAGGATCACAAGAGCAAATGATTATTGATTCGTATGATTTTTTCATAAATTTAAAACCCTTTTTATCTTTACTGTGCCTCGCTTTTACGAGATTATCCTCGTAAATAAGTTATCCATATGGGGGTTTTGTTTTTCAAGACAATTCAGCTTGAGTGTTCTCTCATTCTTGGAAGCCATCATATTGGTTATTTTCTAATATAGAAGAAGGATCGGAAGCATCTTATATGAAGTTGTATGTTCTAAATTCTATGTGAAATGAACTTGGCAAGCTTATTGCAAAATTACTTGACTTCTCAAAGAGCCTCATAGGTTTATAATCACGTTCTATTTTATTTCGTGGTCAAGACAAAAAAGATATGAGGGTTTCTTGATCCTTTCCCCCTTCTTAGTTGTCCGTGAAAACATGCTTATAGTCCGATCCGCTCCATGATGAAGCTTATAGTCCGACTGCTCCATGATGAAGATGAAGTTGTGGAAGAAGAAAAGGAGAGTTGAGATGACGTTAGTCATTGTTTTTAACCACAACCATTAATTCAATTGTTTTAAACCTTGACCATTGAATGTTAATTGAATGTTATAATCTGACGTTAAAATTTAAAAGTTAGATTGCAATCCATCAGTATCAGTATATATAAATGAGAATGGAGATAACATGAATATTATGTCTTATGGACTTGTTTGGGTTCGATTCCCAAAAGGCTTTTTTTTTTTAACAATTAAAAAAATCAATGCAAAATTCATAATATATTAGCTTTTAAATTGTGGTTTATAGTAATTTTTTATTTTAATGTGTGCCATGTGTCAACATTTGATTTGATAGAAGACATATTAAAAACAATACCTTCTTTTTCTACATGTAATAATAATGTTTTTTTTTTATTTCAAAAAGTATGCCACGCGGTCCATATTTGATTAGCTAGAATAATATTTTTTTATTTAAAAAGTATGCCACGTGTCAATATCTCATTAGTTAAACAACCACATTAATAAAAACATACATTTTTTCTACATGTTATAATATTATTTTTTACATGTCCTTATTTTAGGAAAACTATAGCTAGATTTCAATAACACATGTAGGGTTTCGTAAATAAAAAAAAAGGCCACGTGATTTTTTTAGTTTTGTAAAAACAAAACTTGAAAACACATGTCCATATTATAAAAAGAACACTTGAAAACATCAACTTTCTATTTCCTACGGTTCTTTTTTTTGTAGTGTTTTATTTCTAGTGTTGTAATTTAGTTTTTCAGGTGTGCAAGAAAATTAAAACCTACACGCGGCTATTTTAAAGATAAACAACGATGGTTCCGCCTAAAAACAAACAAATAAGAAAAAGTACACGTTGACAAAAATTCACAAAAACCATGTCAATTTTCTCTACACATGGATTTTTCTGCCAAAAGACCACAGTGGGAAATTTCTGCCAAAAAACCACTGTCTCTTTGTGCAAATCCGGATAAACAGGCCACGTGGACTTTTGGGGCCATTTTGGTGGTGTTTTTGGCATAAAACAACACTCCGCATAACTAAAACAATTGTGGACCAAAAATTGGGGTCAATTGTGTATAATGCTTTTTTAATATGTATTTTTTAACTTTATACGTCGGGAATTTAGATTTCGTACGTACAGAACCTATCCCTGGTATAATTTAAGTTCCTATATAATTTGGAAATTTTGGAGAGCTGGCCTTCAGATATTTGCTGTGACAAGAAGGAAGCAAATTATGCACACAAGAAGAAAGCATTGGAACAATAAATGATTCAGCTCTCCTTTCAATCATAACAATGGATACATTTGGAAAAACAGGGATGAAAAACTGTAACCGAGGTTGCTTTGACGTGACAAATATGACAGCTTGGATCGTGGTTGCAATGTTGAACCATTGACTGAAAACACGATCTTGCTTGACTTATTTTGGAGACATTGTGATTTCCAAGAGCCATTGTAAAACTGGGTAGCATTTGAAAATACTTTCTTCGATATGCTCTGTTGTATAGGATGTTCTCCATTTGATTATAATGCATGGTGGAGGATTTTTGGAAGTCGAGGAGCAACATGCCATTATTTGTATAATGAATTTACAACGTTGGTCATTGTCTCTTCCACTTTTGTCAATATGTTGTTGCCCTGCTCTTATGGTTTCCACGTGACCAAATTGATATCAAAATAGTGTCTTCAATATCCCAACAAGTACCAGAGGAAATAACACAGGCTCGGTACATCCAAATGTGAAAATTTTAGAAATGCCCACTCAGCCATGTCCCCTAATGTCCAAAACATATTCTTATCTTAGAGGACATAACATATTTTAATCTTAGAAAACGTAGCCATACCTCCTCCCTAATGTCCAAAAGATATTGTAAATTGTATTCACATCTTTGTATTCTAATCCTATCATTCCGTATATAAGGTTGTTTATTTTCTGTTATCAAAAATTAGAAAGGTAATATTTCTGGGCTGAGGATAGGGCTTGACAAGCACGCTTTTTAGGTTTATTTGAATTTTTAAAAAAGAAAAAAAAATATGTGACGGACACGTGACAAATCCAGAAGCTGCTGCGGATTTGGATCTTCCCCCTTCCTTCTTCCTCTGCAAGCAATCCCTTGCCCTTGGTTGCCAAGCTCTGCTCTGTGGCCAAGCTCAAGCAGAGGAGATGGGCCTATACTACTCTCTTTATGGCTTAAACGAGTACTGCCAGACTCATCGGAACTCCATATCGAAGCTTCAACAATGCAGTTTTGAGCTCCTTCGCTCATATTCGACCTCTTCAACAATATGTTTCTCATCTCATTCTTGGCCTCAATCTAATATGAGTACCAATTTCAAGCTCAAGGTCTAATTCAGCAGTGGTTACCTTGCTATTAGAGTCATTTAAATCCGTGGTTATTGAGCCCGGGATTTGAACCCAGATGAAACTAAATCTCAATCTCCTTCAAAGCTTCTCCCTATAGATCAATTCCAGCTATTTGTCTATCCGCAATACAACAGATGTAAAGCGATTCACCGCAAAGAAAGATTTTTGCTAGAAAAAGCCTCGAGCAACCAAATTGGCAAAGGCTTCCCTTCGTCATCAAAAGTATCTAGGGATATCTCTAACAAATTTAGAGCAGTTAAGACATCATTATTAGCGATTTGCACAAGAAATAATCGGGCCGTGAATAACTCAACGTAAGACACTTGTATACTCTTCCGGATTCACCTTCACATAGCGTAACTTGGCTTTTTACCGGAATCCTCTATTTGAAGATAAGATTACAAGACTTATGGGGAAGAAGGAAACAACTTCAAAACCGGTTTTAAAACTCAAAGATAATGCTAGAAATGCAAAGAAAAGAAGGGGCTTTCTAGGTCCGGGGCCGAGTCTTTTGCCGGTATTATTCAAAGTAGAGTGACAAACGAACAGTAAATGCACTCGACTTTATAATTCCATCTCAATTTATGAACGCCTTTGAATTGTGTGTTGGTCGAGCTTTATTCATCATCCTATTTCCTCGCACTACTTTATTACACTACCGATTGGCCGCTCATAGAGCTAATGATACTCCACGGTGCTTTCGCCATTGGAAACCCTCCTACAATTCAAATTAGCACTTCAAACGATCTGTGGATACCGCTTCCTATTGTCTCCCTCGTTGTTTTTCTTGCCACGCACAACTTGATCTCCCCGGGACGCCCGTCCTTTTTTTCCTCTTTGTTTTGTTAGAAACTAGTCGCGGTTATCCTTTGAAAACAATCAAGTTAAAGTGTCTATTGTTTTTAACATCTAAATGCTAAACCATGAATATGGCATTATGCAAAATCATCAAAAAAATGGCATTGGGCAATATCTCCATAACGTGATTTAGTGAAGGAATCGATAGTTCTCTAAAAAGTAGCCCTTGATCTTACACAATTCAAAAAGGGCTTTGAATATAAGCCTTTAGATTATCATTGTTAAGATCTAATCTTAACCAATTAACAACTTCAACATTGAAATGGCATTTTCTTTAGTTAATAAGGGTTTTCAAAAATGGCATTCAACATAGCTCAATGCTCACAATGCGAATCAGTTTTTTGAACCCCATTTTGAGATGCTCTAAAATAACACTATTTCCTTCAATATGAAGGCAAAGCATCATGGTTTGAGATCAAGTTGAAGATTATTTTCACACCAGTTTCAAGTTGACACAAATTCCCCTATAATAGACTTGGTAAAAGAAAAATGTTCGCAGCGGCCTTGGCCGCCGCGATAAATTTCTGGTAAAACATAACCATATTTCACATAAAAATCGATTATATTCAAAGGTCAGCTATTGAATGAAAGAATACCTATAAAAGCTGGTTATATCAAGGTATTATTGTTGTATCCAAAAGTTATCCATTGAATGGAATAACACCTATAAAAATTAGGTGTGTAAAAAAATCAGAAAAATAACTTTTTATCAAAGTATATAGAGACCAAATTGATGGCCCCATACAATGTAGAATACTATGCACTTCTTTTCTTTTTGGTTGGGTCCATAAGGTTCATCTAGTTGTTTTTATGTTTTGCACGTTTGCACAAACACAAGTTGACACTTTGAAGCAATTTTAGAGTGTCCACGTTGCTGCCAACTAGGATTTTTGTCCACGTGGATGCATCTACAATCGTTGGATTTGATCAACGATCACAAAAAATAAATGGAAATTCCAGCTTGCCTTGGGAAGTTATGCCTGCGTTTGGGAAGCTATGGCGCATCAATTCGGCTCCCTTTTCTACTCTTCTTTTCTTAGATCCCCCAATAATTACAAACTCCTCAGTTTTGCTTTGGTCGTTCTTTCCCCTTGCGCCTCCCCTCCATTCCGTGGTTCTTCCGCGACATGGTCAATTCTGAAAATGGTGGTTGTTTTGTAGACGACTTTGCTAAAAGAAGTCGGGCGGATTTGTTTTCTTCTTAAGTTTTGGATAGAAAAGGTGAGAATTCTCATGCCTTAGGGTTTGAATTTGAGGCGCAGGCTGAAAGCGGAATGTATATTAGAAGGTAAAGGGTCGGATGTTTTTGTTCGTGTTGAGGACGGAACTGCTTTATATGCCATTCATTTGGGCTATGATGAAGATTTGGTTGTGAAGAAGATGATTCAGTACTCGCAGATCTTACTGATGAACCATGCAGGAGTATGAAAAAGAGCTTGGGGATCCCTACTTAACTCCCCGAATCTGAACTTTTCGTGAAGTATGTATTTCAACGTCTTGGACTTAGAAGACGGGTCTGCTTTGAGTGATAATGGACTAAACTCTAGTGCTAACATAACTCCAAAGAAAAATCTAGCATGATTTTAAAGCAAATGAGCCCTTCATTTACATTCTCTGGTAGAAAAATCCAGGAAAAGAGTATGAGATCCAGCATCATTTATCAGATGCATAAGCTTCTTTCCAAAATGATGTCAAAATACATGTTGGTGGTGAAAAAGCTCTGAGCAAGAAAGAGATGCCCTTGTTGTGGTTTTACTAGATGTTCTCTTGCCATGTTCCTTGTGGTCAGCTAATTACTGGAAGGCTTCTCCTCAAACTGCTGCTGCCCTAATTCATCTCAGTTGTGATTGGAAATGCAGAAATGAAATCCTTGAATCTGCAAATCTTATGACTGGAAAAGTACTATCCTTGAATCGAAAAACATATGGCAACGCATTTAGCTTGTAACATGTTGGGTGCAAGATGCACATGTAGTCTACCGAAGCGGTTTGATCTTCATGATAATTTCAGCCGCCTCTCAAAGGGGATCCGTGAGGCGATTAGTCATAGATCTTCAATACAGCCTGACAAATACAGCCTGATAACCTAAGTGGATTTTGAAACCTTTCTAATGATGTTTTCATTTGTAATTAGCATGCTTTCACCGGATTTGCTTTCAAGATATAGGAAAAGATGTCGACAAATAAGAATTGTCACGTCTGTTTGTCATACCTTTGTATAAACCTCAATCTCTTTCCTCATCAATGGCAGCGGTATGTTGGATGTTAAAACCGGGAAGCAAATCCCCAAGTACTTTTGTATCCAGTCTAACAGGTCTTTAAAACAGAAGATGGCTTTTATTTTACATCAACACAATAAATGGAGAGATATCTTTGAGATGCCTCCAAAGATAGTGATTTTAGAGGTGGTCTATTTTGTGATGAGCCTAGTTTGAGGTCCACGGTTATTGCACTTGCTTTGATCTTGAAAACTCAAGGAATATTGTCGGCCCCTCCGGCATAAAGTTATCTTGGTGTAAGCATAGTTCACATGGTAAGGTTGGTTACTATGAGGTGACAACCATCTTTGGATTAGGGTAAAAGCATGTTAGGGTGTCCCTTAAAAAGTATTATTTAGTGATGAGCCTAAAAAGGTTTTGGGGAACAATGTAATATCTCAATAAAAGGTACATTCTAGAACTTATATATATATTTTGGTCTCCGGTAGCATTATCTTTATCTTAACTTTGAATATTAATGCGTCCTTGACTTTTATTTTGGATATTTGTACTAGATTTAATGAAAATACCCAGTTCTGAAGTACCTAGTGTATGTACTTTTGCAGGTTCCAAAAGTGGTACACCCTAACATGCTTTTACCCATTACCTACAGCAAAATGATGTTCAGCATTGAAAGCCCAGCGGTTTGATGGAGCAGACTGTGGAACTATTGATTTCAACGACTTATTTGAGTCTTCTTGTCAATCCAAAAGATTGAAATCATGCCTGTCATCTGAAGACATGGGTACTCTTCACAAAACAAGTATGTTGAGGAAAAATTTGTTTCATGGCGGCAAATGTTTTTAGCAAGATAACCCAGAGAAGTTGATTGTCAAGTGGAAGTCTAAGGTGACACGATCCCAAGTGAAAGCAAGTTTTGTTGTTTCGGATAGCGTTCGAGGAAGATAGTTTGTCGTTTGAAAATAGTGAAATGAAGTCGGATAAGATGAGTGAGTCTTTGGGTCCGGTGTGGACGCTTGCACCAAGTGGAGAAAGTTATTTGACTGGCAGGCTCCTCCAAAAGAATGAGTTGCCTAGTTTTGCAGCATGAATGTGGACTCTGAGAATCAAAACTGCGCCATTCTTGAAGAAAGTTGGGATAAGCGATGTAAGAATAACTCATTGCCAAGTTTTTTGTGATGAAAAAAAAGATGGTCTTTATTTGAGCTGGATGAAAAAAAATGTCTAAGTTCTTCGATTGATTTAAGAAAGTTGGTTAGAGGTATCTTAGTACCTCACTCCCTAAGGGTAGTTATAATATCTGGGTCTGATCTGCACTATTATGACAAGTTCTTTCAAGCATTTGGTCTGGTACAGTTTAGGGATAGGAAAGGAGGGGCACGTAAATGGTGCTACCCAACAGGCTTGAATAATTTGGTGTTTGATATTGAAGCTTTGAAAGTTGCATTGTCAAAACCTGTTCAGGAAGTTATTCGTATGTATCTCTCAAGAGCAACACTTATAGTTGTCCCTTCTGACTTAGTTGAACACTGAAAAGTTCAGATAACAAAACACATGAAACACAACCAATTTAAGTGGCATGTATGGACTGATCAGAAGAGTTTATTAAAACCTCATATTCTTGCATGGAATTATGACATTGTAATAACAACATTTCCACGACTAAGTGCAGAGTGGAGCTCGAGGGAAAGCAGTGTTTTGATGCAAATACATTGGTTTAGAATTATTTTAGATGAAGGGCAACACCCCAAATCTTTGCCCCAGCACAACGATTGCAACAACGCCTTAATTCCTAGAGCAATTGGCAATGCCCTAAAGTCCGTCATTCCGTTCCTGAGCTTAAATGCAAGGCTTGGAATCCATAAGGATCCAATGGAAACGTTTGCCCATGACATATGATGTATGAAAATCACAGGAGAGCTCATACGATATATGAAAATATTACGAGCATATGCAACAGAAGAACTAATATTCTATATGAAAAACCTTATGTGCGCCACCAAGAGCATAGCTAAAAAACATTTGTGATGCCTGAGCAGTTTAATGCTGTGAACATCATTAGCAACTTACAAAAATGTAGAAAAAACAGAGCCTTCAATATGCAAGGTTTTTTATCCTTCAGTTTAGAATCTACCAATATTAACGTACAGAGGCGAAAGAACATTATCAAAACCTGTAATTTCTATAAAACGTAATCAAACATGCTTTTGACTAGTTTATTAATGTAATATACATACTTACCTCAAAATAAAATAAAATAAAAAAGGGGGGAAGAGCACTACCCCTTCAATGGCCCGCCTCTCGAAAAGTTAACTTATTATGTTTCAAACTTTGAAATCAAATCTTTGTATATTTCCATTATATAACATGAATTAAGACTATTATGCCCACTTACCTATATTTGTGGTCATATTTTCTCCATATAAATTCTCCTAAATTCTTTGTAATGTTCCAAGTTTCTTCAGATAGTTGTGAACCTGAGTAAAAGTATCTTTGATGGGGTGAAAAAAGAGTAACAACTATATTGTGATCGGTGTGATTAAGGAAACCCAAAAAAGTTGCAAAGAGTAACAACTATGTGTGATCGGCAATTCGCGAGCATTTATTTATATGTTTTAAAGGTTGACAATTTAAAAGATAATAAACTGTTGATCATTTGAAGTCCTTGAGAATCTCAAAGTTTGGCATGATAATAATGCTAAAAGTAATCAAGTTTCAATCCTTTTACTTGGTCACCATGCCGCCCAATGCCTAAAAGGTGACAAAATATGACATTTCCATAAATGTTACCTTTGTTATGTGCATGGGATAGCAAGCGTGAAAATTGAGAAGCTCATTGCAAAGATCGAAAAAATATCTCGCAGCAACATGGTTGTCAAGTTGGAGCACTTCATTCAACTAATTGATTAATTCCTATTTGTTGAAATCTACCCAACCGAACGTCCTCTACTTGGATGTGCTACAAGAGATGTAGGTCGAGGGTGGAGTACATGTATCTACCTATTAGTTAATGTAATGCTTTGACTAACCTCCAATTGTGTGTCTCTTTTATCAGATGGCAAATGACATTGTGCACTGACACATGTGTTATGTATGGAGTGCATTTTAAGGTCTACAAATGGTTTTGTCTTCAGGTAGTATTTGATTCCACTATATGAGCCTACCTTCGGAATGAGTTGTCTCACGTGGTTGATAGTCGTGAGACATCATGGGCAGATTGAATCACTGATTCGCACATGCATTTCACTTTTACACCAGCTAAGATGTTATCTGTAGGAGAAGTGAAGATATCACGGAAGCATCCACAAAAGTTTGACATTAGGTCCTAGGTGATGTGTGCCATGTGGAGATGCATATTCCATCGTGAACTAAAGAAGGCCAATGAACCAGGATGAAAATTTCTGTTTGCATATCTGTACCTATCTTTTGTTGATGTACTTACCACTTCTAAGCGTGATATTTTGAGCTTAAATTTTGCGTCCATCTTCCCAAAAATTTTTACTTAGAGAAAGGTTTATTTACCCCCTACATTCCTTATAAAGCATTGTTTTCTTTACTAAAATCTATGCTTTAAATGCAAAGTTAATATGTTAATGATACCGTCGTTAGACAATTTCAACAATAAACATATTTACACAAGCAAATCATGTCTATTCTTGCAGCATCGACCTCTGGTGCTCTTGAAAGTTGCATATATATGGACGTTAGAGGCCATGTAAAACCCAAGCCAGGACATTAGCCCGGCAATGCCGGGCACAAGTTTACTAGTAACTATCTAAATATCTTTTGAATGCCTCTTGAATTCTTGAAGGCAAAACTAGATAGATCAGAAGACCAGTTCTTTTCTTTAGTTGTTTTAATAAAGAAGAGCCAAGTGAATCTAGCCTTACAATACAAGATTTACCTTCTCAATTCTCTTGATAGCATCTGGTATTCTCTTCTCCCCAATATAAACTTTGCAGCTTGCTTCTTTCATTTTGCACCTTTGACGACCTTATCATTTAGCAAAGTTCTATATACCAATTCTATTCATATTTATATTGGCTAACATTGTGAACATAGCATTCATCTACTATTCAACTTACTGGTTTGGAGGATTGAGTAGCTACAGCTTAGAAATTTGAATTCCATACCAAGGACTATCTCATGTATTTTAAACTGAAATACAAAATGATTATCCTATTGTTTAAGTTTGGATTTTCCGGTGTGGTAGAAAAATTTTTAGTTTTTTTTTAGTCGATTTTGTAAGATTTCTAATGTTTTTGGATGCCGACAAATATTTCCGACTTTCCAAAAATCAGGATTATGATTTCGACTTCTTTTATCCTTTCGGTGGGTAGAGCTACATCGTGGCGTGCATGCCGGATTTCTTATGCTAGGTCTTTATGCATCCATGGCATTCAACAGGATTTTGGGTCACGCCGTTCTGCTCGATTTCCAACAGGTAACATCTTCCTTCTCTGATTTTCCCTCTTCCGGCACCAAAATATTTGCATCCACCTTCTCTTCTGACTGCACCCAACGCTCCTCCCTTTTTTTTTCCAAATATTCATGACCAGCAGATGGATGTACATTTTCGTGCAGCAGTTGATGATGTTTTCATTTTGAAATGGATAGACTCACCTCCATCTTGCAATTCCGGCCATTTTAACTTAGCTTACAGAGCATAAACAGCTGATTTTGACCAATTCCAGACATTCTGAAGGTCTGTTTTAGCATTTACAGTTTTGATCTATGTTTTTGTTGCTGTATGTGATATGGATTTTTTTTTTTTGGTGTATGTTGTTTGCAAATAACGAAGGAATTGCCAGGACAAGCTGATGAGGAGAGCAGTTGTTTTGTGGTCAGCAGCTTCTGATCACAGGTCCAACAATTAAATAGGGAAATTGAGAAGAAAATTGTTGTCTTTCCATGAGCGAATAGATCACAAGAAAGGTAAGATGTTTTCTTGATTGGAATTCTTTCCATGGCATTCCCTTTACTAGCATGATTTCTGTAGGGCATGGTATTTGCCCTATTTTTGTTTGTTTCTCATGCCACAGCATATTATGCATTCTATTGCCTGAGGTGTTCAGGAGAGCAAAGATGCATGTAAGAACGTACCAGGAACTGGGCCCTTTTTGGATGCCAACAAGCAGGGGCCAGTGCAAAGATCAGAGCATAAGTTCGATTGGAGGCAAGCAGATTCTTTTGACCTTCTATTTCCACCAAGAGTTTAACCCCTTTTCTATGATTTCGATTTAGCTAATAAGAGGTTACAAGATAGAATAGAGAGATGCTTTCTGTGATTTCGTTGTTTGATGACTATGAAAGCTGTGACATATTTCACATGCAGGCTGTGAATGTCTTTGGAAGGCAAATTATATTAGGGTTATCGATTAGAGCTCTGTTATCTGAAACTCAGGGCACAGGTATTCATACACAAGCCTCTTAACTATCTAAAATTGCTTCTTCCTCTTGCAGTGCTTAGAGGTGTCAGAAAATTCTTTATGTTGTCTAAGATCTTCAGTATTCTCTAGATTCTATTGTATTTTATGCCCTCTAAACATTACAGGCGTTTTTTGTAGGCCGCTCAACAGGACAATACAGAAGAATAGGAAGATATTCGTAACAACAAATAATTTCCTTCTACATAGAGGTAACTGCACATGCATATCTGAATCATCAAAAGGTTGATGTGCCATATAGCCATATGACTGTGTGGCTTGATCTGATTTTGTCTGAAGGATAAAAAGGTGAGGTATAGAAAATTTAAAATGATTCAGAGGTGATTGTGAAGAGTTGCAGTATGATTTCCAGATAATGCCATTTCAACTCAGTTTCAAAGGCTTGCATGGCACTTGCATGGCTCTGTACCATTAATAATTTGCCACTAAGAAGCTAGAGTATTATAGACAAATATATGACAGTGTACAATGAATGGAGAGTGTGGCTAGGAGATTCTAAGCATGTTCATTGAGGTTGCTTTTATAGAATTGTGCATTGCTGATTGTGCATTACAGAGAAACACATGGATTTGATAAAGAATATGGATGCTGGACTTTTATCAAAGCAATGTTCTTTTGGTCCCAGGTTCAACATCTTTTTAGAGTAAGCTTAAGCATAGACTAGCTGTGAGCTTAGATCCGATGAACCTTTTATTCTCATTTTCTAAATGCTTGCTCTCTATTACTTTGATGCTATGGTCAAGTCCTTATGAATGCTTTGACAGATTATACAGTAGTTCAGTGTAGCAATATCCTATTTTATTGGGGTGTGTTGCATCATAAGAAGCATACAAACCTTTAGTTTTTAAGCTTCTAAATAAGAGGGTTATGGTTGAGTTGGATTGGTAGTAGGCTGGTTTGTCATAGATGCATTGGTCAGATTTGTTATTCTACGTGGCATTTTTTAGGGCGCTCCATATTGTAATTTGTAGTACCAACAATGATTTTGAAAAGGAAAGACTTGGCAAAGATCCTCAGGTAAATGAGGTAAATGCATCAGATGCTCAAGTAGCCAAAGATGAGGTGCAAGATCTATCTACTTTAAATCATGAAACTTGCGTGAGCATTAGTTTAGGGATTGGATGTTGCATAGTCAACTTGATTGTTGATTACACATAATTGTTGCATAGTCAACTTGATTGTTGTTACACATAATTTTTAATTGCCAGGGGAATTTGAGATGCCAACAAACTTGGTGTATACGAGGAGCTACATATTGGTTGTGGAAAAGTTGGGCACTCGCTCTATAGGCACTTTCAGCTACTCCTCCAGGCTGTAGGGATTAAAAAGGTAAGCTCAATATGATTGATTTTTTATGATGTACTATTGGCTATAAGTATAGCAAGTTTGATCCAGATGCACCTTTAGACTCCAATCTCAGTGTGATTAGACATAAATCTCTTTATTCCATTAATTCAAGATAATTATAGCTATCTAGCATGATGGTTGATGATATCGCTTATGTTTTTGGTTTTTGGCAGGTATATGATAGCTTTAGATACTAAGAGTTGTTCCTATAGTCAAGATGTATAGTCTCAAACATTTTAGATATGATTTCACATGTTTACAAAATGAGGTACTCCATAGCAATCAAATATTTCATGCAGTGGCATTCATGTGCATTTTATAAGGTTATGCTTCCTCAGAGTTTTTGTATCTTACTCATTTGCAAACAATGACCTGAATAATATTTATAGAGCTCTCTAAAATGTTGTCCTTGCTATTCTTATGTAACTTAGACCAATTAGTACATTGTCCATTCTAATAATCGCAAAAAGATTGTTGAACATTGTTCATTCCAATAATAGGAAGAAGATTTTTGAGAATGAGCCACAAAAGACGACTGATCCACAAATGACTACCCCTATATGTTGAACAACCCACAAACATCTACCATTGTATGTTGAACAACCCATAAACAAATTATAATAGCAAGAAGATTTTTTAGAATAAACCACATCTAATAGCAAGAAGATTTTTGAAAATGAACGACATTTCTTAAATACAATTGATCCACAAACGACTACCCCTATATGTTGAAGGCATATTTACTATTAGCTATAAACTATCAACAGGCACAAACAAAATGTGTCTTAAATAATCACAACAGAAAAACGTCACTCAATACTATAGACCATCTCTAACATGGACTACTAACATTGGTAGAATGTTTGCAACATCATCCCACCTAAACAACCTCAAGTCCTATTGAAATTTAAAATTTAGAATATCTACAATGTCACCTTGAAACAATGATTACTTGAAACAATGATTACCTCCTCCACATAGGCCAACACATCAATTAAACAAACACTTCCATTGGAATTTAAACACCATTATATCCATAACATCATGTAAACATCATACCTAGGTGAGACGTGTGCTCTTATCTCTTTATGTAATCTCTACAAGTTAGTATGATCCCCTTTTTCAACCTTTCATGGCCAACGTTTTCTGCCTTTTTATGTTTCATGCACAACTCTCATCCAAGTTTACCAGTAAGTCTAATGCCCACCAATAAGTTTGAATAATGGGAATCAATCTTGCAACCTTGCAAACTCATCCTACAAAATTGGCCCTAGAAAAAACTCGACCTTTGATACAATTTTGCCATACAATGGAATGTAAAAACTTGAACTATATGGATATTAATGCCAATTCTTAAATATCAAGCCCTTAAATATCCCAACGAATGGCCCATGAGCGAAAGTATTATTCTTAATGCAAAAATTCGAAGTTCCACTCACTCAACTCATACTCTCATAAACCTTTTTCAAACGTATACACTAATCTTTAAATGATACACACTAAAATCATCTCTCTCCCAGTTTTACTTTAGCAAGATGTTTTATAGGTGTCTACAACTTCATAGCTACCTACAATATTGTATTTATGCCCGGCAACGCCGGGCACCCATTACTAGTTCTTATTATAATCATAAAATAAAGTTCAAGTCTGTTATGATGTCAACAATGTTGTCGTGGTTTAGTAGCAAATACATGGTTGTGTTTGTAACTTACAATGAGCGCCATCTCGTGACTTCCCGCCTCCCAAGGTGCTTATCTCTGTTGCCCAGAAGCATCAACTCCGGCGACCTCCTCCTAGTAAGTTCTGATGAAAGCTCAGGAAATGCTACTTCGCACATTGTTTATCAGGTTAGCCTGAAATGTGTATGAGCAGTACTTCCCCCCTTTTTTTGGTCTTAAACCCTGATCCAAAGCTTATCACCATCTGATCTCAACATGGTGTCTTTTACATCGGCCGTGAACATTAATCTGTTATTCTCTTGCCTAGCATTTCTTACTCTCTCAGCAGCATCCACCCAACAGCTATGCACAACCCTGTTTATATACAATGGTACAGAGAAAGCTTTTTTTACTTGTGCTGATCTTCCCGCTCAAGAGGCCACACTTGCATGGTCCTACAATAAGATCAAATATACTCTTGATGTGGCCTTCTCAGGCACAATGGTTACACCCATGGGATGGATTGGCTGGGGGATCAACGTTGATGCTGTTCCTTCGATGATTGGTGCCAGTGTTTTGCTTGGATTTAGAGGTTCAAATGGTAGCAATCTTTTCAATATAAACTGACATACGACACTTTGTTGCTGGCACTCCGCCCTGCCTGGCCAGACTGATCTGAGAATACTTAACAATGCAGTTGATATTCGTGGTGACAGAATAACCATCTTGCCCACTCTTCAGCTTAAGCCAAATCAAACCAAACTGGTTCACATTTGGAACAGGGACCAGAATGATGGATGTTAGGCCACTACTTTTGCATATGATATTAAAGGCAGTAATCTAAGGGGTGTCGACATTCTTGATATTCATGCTGGCAGAACTGCTCCTGTGAAACCACCTCACCTAGAGGTGAAGAATGTAAGTACTATTGTGTTTCCTATTAGAATTTTTGTGCCATGTTTGTCTTTCTTCTTATGTTTTTCTCTGAAATGTATATTTATTGTCTTTTCTTGGATATCAGAGGCATGGGGCAATCAACATAATAGGATGGGGAATATTACTGCCCAGAATTATGTCTGCAAGATATTTGAGGCCCTTTGAGTTTGCAAAATCCTGCCTGGTTCTACATCATGGAACTTTTCAGAGTCTGGGATACATGTTTGGTTTTGTTGGTTGGGCGCTTGGGTTTAAGGCTTGGGAGCTATTCAAAGGTGTGGTTCACCATGAACATCGCAACATCGGAACTACTATTTTTGCTTTGGCAACATTGCAGGTATATACAAGAAGGCTGTTACTGTTTTTTCAAACTCCCTGATGATGATGTCATTCAAGTGCCTCTTGTTTGTATTACAGATCATGTCATTGCTTTTAAGACCCAACAAGGATCATAAATTCAGGTGGTATTGGAACATATACCACCACACCATTGGATATGTGGCTCTCATCTGCATCTTGGTGAACATATATGAAGGGTTTAACATCCTACGACCAGAGAAAAAATGGCAGCATGCTTATACTGCTTTTGTTGTAATGCTGGCATTTGTTAGCTTGATACTGGAGGCCATAACATGGAGATTATATCTGCAGAAACGGAAGTCAGACAGTCAAAATCCTCCAAAGGAGGTTGATGAACAGGCTAAAAATAACTTCACATATGCCCGTAGACAGGATGCTGTGTAATGTAACACCAGTCTTGATGGTCTCAAGAGCCATCTTTTGGCTGTGCACCAAGTCCCATTTCTTGCTGGCACATGTGATCCTTAAATTATGGCATCAGGAAATGGATCATTGTAATGTGTATCAAGGAATGATTAGAATGTTACTTTCATTGGGAAACCTACATGTTATTCTGGGCCTTGAGATTTTTGGACATATTTATGTGCTCAGGTGAATCTGAAGCAACATGTACTTTAAATTGAGTATGAAATCTATTAGTTTTAGAAAAATCTGGTACTGTGGGATATGCGAAAGATAGCCTTAAGATATAAAGTTGCTCGGGAAGAGCTCAAGATTCATCTTCGTTTGTGGGGAGCTTGTGTGAGCTATTTTGCTATGGCTCACATTGTTCTTTTCTCTTCTCTGATCGATCCATTTTTGTTTGAGGGGAGGTTGTGTGAGCTACTTTGCCATGGCTCATACTGTTCTTTTCTCCTCTTCTCTGATCGTTTTCCTTGGGTTGTTTACTAGTAAGAGTAAAGGAAGAGCTCATCAAAGGAGAGCAACGATTATACAATCGCACATTTTTAAATTATTTTGTCTCAGAGCAACACGCGCATTTTTAAGCGAAAGCATTCTTTAGCATTTTTAAACTAGGCTATTTGTCTCCGCTTCCAAGATATTTATAGACTTATAAAATGCCACGTGTCGCCATCTTTTAGGTTCAAACACACTTTGCAGAAGCACAGGGGCGCGGAGAAGCAAGCAAAGGCGCAGGCAATCCCCACGCAGGTCGTGCTCCTCCTCTGCATTCTTGCGATAAATTTGTTGGGTCGGTTTAATTCGTCCCTTATTTTGCAATCTTGCCTCCAAAATTTCCATCTTTCTGGAGCATTAACATTACATCCTTCGCCACCGCCATCTATGGATGCTGGTTTTGAAATACCCTAAAGCGTAGAGCTTTTCTTCAGTGGAGAAATTTCTGTCGCGAAGAACTAAAAAAGGAGAATTTCTCTTCCGACGATAATTGAACAAAGAAGCTATTACCGCCTAGTTTTTGAACATTCTGCAATTGATAGAAGAAGACAAGACTTGGGGTTCTTTGATGGAACTGGTGAAGCTACACATTTTTGCTTAAGTTAATATATGTGTTTAGCATTGTTTAGTTAGAGTGTAATGCCAAATTTTATTTCTTGTCCTTGGTTGAGATTGCATATATGCTACAAACTTTTGCTTAATCACAATGGCGTATAATATTAATGGTATGCAGTCATATGCCTTCCCCGTCAAGAGAATGGATTCATCTGATCGGGATGGTTCGCAACCACGAGAGCTTCACTTAAAGCTGCTGAATGGACCTATAGCTATTTTGTGGGATATAGAAAACTGTCCAGTTCCAGGGGAGGTAAATGCAGAAGATGTGGCTGGAAATATTCGAATGGCGCTGAGCTTACATCCAGCAGTTAGGGGAGCAGTGACTATATTTGCTGCCTATGGCGACTTCAACCATTTCCCTAGAAAGGTGAGAGAGGGATGTCAAAGGACTGGTATTAACCTTATTGATGTTCCTAATGGGAAAAAGGATGCTTCAGACAAAGCCATACTTGTGGACATGTTTCTTTTTGCCCTTGACAATCCACCACCATGTACCATATTCTTGATCACAGGTGATGTTGATTTTGCTCCTGCTCTTCACAAACTTGGACAGAGGGGCTACACGATGCTGTTGGCAATACCTGCAGGAGGTGTGTCTCCTGCATTATGCAGCGCAGGGAGATATGTGTGGGACTGGGCTAGTGTCGCTCGTGGGGAAGGCCTTGTTCCAGCAAAGGCTTTTCAATCAATGGGCCCTGATGTTTATGAAGGTGACAGAGTTCACGACGCTATCAAAATTCCAGCTCCAAATTGGTTAACTAGTGATGAATCAGATTATACTGGCGATGTGTCCTTGTATGATACATTTGCCACAAGAAAAGTTGCCTCATTAGGTACTAGCAAGTTGCCTTCTTGCCGCCAGAAGTTGGGCCAGAAGATGGGTATGGAAGGAAGTCAAGTGGGGAACGATGGCACTCGTGCAGGTACATCTGGTCCAGCCTCCATGAATGATGATGCTACATGTCTTGTGTCAAACAACATGGCATCAATCATAACCAAGCCTGATCAGACTGAAGGACCAAGTATGGAGCCACCGAGTCCAGGAGCAAGTTCTCATACATCTTGGAATCAGCCTGGAGACATACAGGGTTTAAAACGGCAGCTTGTAAAATTGCTTAGCTTGCATGGGGGAAAGCTGGGTCTTGTGCGTGTTCCTCCAGAGTATTGCAAGATGTTTGGGAGGCCACTTTATTTAGCGGAGTATGGTTCGTTAAAGTTAGTTCACCTGATTGAGAAAATGCGTGACATCCTTCATATCAGAGGTGAAGGGTCATTCAAAACACTGCATTTGACAAAAATGGGTAGTCGAGTTGCAAGCAGATACAAAAAAATATGGGGAAGTGCACCAAACAAAAATAATAGGCATATTTCAATCAATGAGGAAGGGTGTGCAAAGTCATCTAACAAGGAAGGAAAGCAGATAGACACAACCGAAGAATATATTCAGATTAAGAATGATGAATCGAAGGTTAGTTCCTCTCATGAATCAGACACTTCTACGGAGTCCATAGACAGAGAAGACATTGATGAGCTAGAGGACCAACAAGCCCATGAGAATGCACATGAATATGCTACGGAAGCCAGGCTTGAAGTTTTTAAGCAAGAATTGCAGGAACTACTTGTGAGCCATGCATGTGAGATACTTGTTGATGGTTTTGCAACCCTCTATGAACAGAGATATGGCAAGAAAATAGATTATCTAGCATTTGGTGTTGATGGGCTTGAGACTTTATTAAACAAGATGAAGGACGTCATGATTGTGACAAGTGAAAAAGATCATGGAAGGAAGTTCATTGTGGTTAATTGTAAGAAAGCACACAGTGCCTGACCATATCAACCATCATAATAGAAATGAGCTTCATCTTGGTAAGCAGTAGTTACATAGTAACTCAGTAATGCATTTATGTCTGCAGACTCTAACTGTTGGTCTTTTTTCCCCATGCAGACATCTCTTATTTTCATGCCATATTTTGTGAATATCATGAATTAAGCTTACATGTGCAGTGTATCATAAGTACCATTACTTCCAGCCTTATCAGATGCAGTAGTTATTCACTTGTCAGAGTGGTGGACACTAAATGGTCACCCATTTCTCATTCGCCTGTGGTGAATGTTGTCGTGGATCTCCTTGTAGTTGATGACGAATGAGCCAACCATGCTTAAAGCTGTAAAATATTAGTACTGTACATTTACTGCTGGTGCTTAAAGATTAAATAAAATAGGAAGGGTTCTCATACTGAAAGAAAGAATGTTTGTAGTGCTAATAATCATAATGTTTTCAAATTCTACAATTAAATGGAAAAGATGGAACTTCTTTTCCATCTTTTCTGGAGAACGTTATAGGCAATAGTAAATTTGTAAGCTGTAAAAATTCCCTTTTTGTGTTTTATTGGACATTTTATAGTTGGCTTCCACGACCCTCTCGTCCTGTCTCTATTCTGGATTTCTTGCTTCCCTATTTGTGGCTTTCTTGCTTGCCTTTTTCTGGCTTTCTTGCTTGTCTGAAAGCAGATGCTGCAGGCCTTGAAAGAGGCGTGCCCATAGCCAGCATACAAGAAGGCAGCCAGAGCTGTAGACCGGAATCCCGATTCTCAGCCCTAAAGTCCGTTATAAAGAAGAAGAGGTAATCAGATTTAGGGTAAGAACGGTTTAGAGATGCAAAAGTTTTTTATTTCTGGCATCAATAGAGCTGTAATACATCAAATAAGACAGGGATCAAGTTTCAGAGTGTTCAAATTGGGTTTTCAACTGATTGTTCAGCACTAGAGCAGCAAAGCAGCATCCCTTTGTGGCAATGAAGAAACCCAACTTTCAAGTATGCTCTCTTTCATGTTTTCTGTGTCTTGTGGCCACCGTTTTCATTTGTAATCGGATCATGATTTGCAGCATCCAAAGCAAGACTTGATCTAGCTATTGGATTCCTCTGCCTCTTCTTTGTCTGTTAAATTTAATCATGCAAATTCATTTCGTCGAGGTCTTTCAACCTTCCAAGCACAAGTGCAATGAGATCTGCCAGCATCGTTAAAGAAGAGATTGAAGATGCATCCGATGAAGATGTCATATCATTTTCGTCCAGAAGGAACAAGCATGAAAGGGTAGCAGAGAATGGTGAAACGAAGAGGAATCTTTTGGAATTGGCAGGAGTGCGAAGCTTTCCAGAAAATAATGTTGGGTGATTCAAGAATATAATGCCAATTTCTTCGAGAAAGAGATGCAACAATACAAAAACCTTCACGATTGTGATATTGAAGGTGAACATCATCTATCATCTGGCAAAATAAATGGGCATGACAGGTTTTTCTCAAAAATGAAGACTGCCGCTGTAGATCCTTCAAAGCGTATTGTAAGTTTCTTGCAGAGAATTGTATAGAAACAACCCTTTGTTGCGTTAGCAACTTATTGTAAAGAAGTTGGACGCACTGACACAAGATATAGTGTGTGAGACTATTTTACTAGACAAGAAAAAGTTGAAATGCCAGAACAAGCAGCACTGACAACGAGTTTATATAGAATCAGAGCAAACTCCCAAAAGTAAGCTGTAGCTGTGGATACTAGAGGCAGCCAGATGTTCCAGAAAAAAAAATGAGATTGTGCTTATTGCTTTGCTCATATATAGTTGCTGACCAATACATGTGATCCAAAATTTCCAAATTTTGTAGCATTTAGTGTACTAATTCGTGGTATGTTGACCAATGTATTTAGCTGGCTCTTTTGGAAATAAGCATTCTCATTGCTTATCTGATTGCTGAAAACAAAAGTGATTTTAGTTGCTTGTTTGGATTTTTGCAACAAATTGGTTTTACTTGCTTGTTTCGATTTTTTGCTTCAAGTGTACACATTGATACGCTTCGATATGGTCCATCAATGCAGGATATGCAGACCATACAAATTTATTTTTTATGACAAATCTATTTGGAAACAACAGCATTCTTCTAAAATATGGCTACTATAGAACCATTTTTACAGCCAACAAGTTTTTGCAGGTCGGTTTGTGCTAATTGGAAAGTTGCAGTAATAAACCAATGCTGCAACGGAGATGTTGCTAATAACACACCAGAGTGGTTATGGCAACGCTTGGTCATTTATGTTGGAGAATGTCTTGCTTTTTCTTGAAGATTTGTTATCTAAGATTGGTTTTCACGTGTATGTTCTTAAGGAAAACAAAACATTTATGTTTGACACCATTTTGTATGCACTCTCCAAAATACGTACAAGAAGGAAGCATAAACTTTTAGAGTTTAGTGATGCATACAATTATATACTCCCTACAAAAATTACCAACTCATCATGGTTACAACTTGTAAAAACAAACCAAATAAACTATTTGATTGTAATACATTTTGTTAACACCATTGCGATTCATTAACAAGGGGTGATCAATGGTTCTAAAATAACCCAACTCATTATTTCTTAACACAAGCTTGCATGAAGTAGTCTTTGCTCCCATTCACCTCTTCTTCTCACTACACATTCCACAACATCTATATTCAAACTATCTCCATTTAGCTTCATCAATTGCCCACAACCATTCTTTTTACCCCACCTCATGCCCCAAGCCTACATTATCGCTAGTTAATGTCTTGAATGTCTTTAATTTTTCGATTCTCAATCAAGGAAAATACATTATAGTTTTATTTTATAATATGGGTTAGGTTGCAACTCATTCCTTTATTTTTTTATAATATGGGTTCGGTTGCAACTCATTCCTTTATTTTTATAATATGGGTTCAGTTGCAACTCATTCCTTACAATTAATTACCTATACTAGAAATTTTCAAGGTGACCAAGGCCATTGCGAACATTTCTTTTGCCTACTAGGTGGCGGAGACTAAATGTCTAACTTGGACAACTCTAACCTCCATATTGAAAGCAATGCAAAAAATAACGAATATGGTTTTAGGCATGAGTTTGTTTTGTATGCATGTCCAATGTCTTTATATATGTCAATGTGAGTTGAATTAATTTTGTTTTTCTGGGCGAGCACATATTTTGCTAGTGATTTAGGAAATTTTAAGTTCAATTATCATGGCGAGGCTAGGTGTCATGGATAATTGTTTTATTCATTTAGTTGTTTGAGCGATTTGTGAGATTAAGTTTTGGAAAGCGAGAAAATCTTTGCAAGTACCCAGCTTGCCTAACAATCAAGGAAGCCAATGAGTGTTGGAAGAAACACATGTTCTTGCCCATTCTCAAGTGCCTAGCTTGTCGAGGCAAAAAATCGGTCGATAGTTGAACCATGAATTTCAAAGCCACATTGGCAATAAGGTTGCAATTGTCGGAGAGTGTAATTGTAGAATTAGTTGAAGCGGATATGGTCAATTTTCATAGGTTGGGGCTAATTGACGATGTTGAATCTGGCCTTAAGTCATATACCTTCATAAAATCATATACCTTCATCAAAAAGAAAGTTTCATTAAAATTGGGGGTTTGATTGAGAGTACACTTGCACCCCAAAATGGCGCACATAAACATTGATTTGTAGGTGGAAATGCATGATTCTAGATATTTTGAGAATAGGGTGGAATTTGTCGGCATGACATTTAATGCTTTACAAAATTCCATGCATTCCAACCCAAATCTATTTTATTTCTCCTAGTAGTAAAAGCGAGTAGCTTTTCGTTTTTGTTTTGTTAGGCGTGCTAAGCTTACGGTTCGAGCAAATCTTTGAAGTGCGGCCACACCAAATAACCTTTCTATAGACTTTGAATTAATACAAAGTCTCGGGCCTTGTATTTGTTGTAGCCTCCATTTTGAATTTGATTCATTTCATCTACCTAGTCTAATACCTATGTCTTGTTTTTTGTTCATCATGATCCATCCTTCTTCTTTCAATGCTATGCACTCTATGTTTTTTACGGAGGGACCAAGATCTTCTCCTTGGCGCGTTGAAAAAAAGCTTAGACTTCGTTCATCCTTCCTTTACTGAGAGAAAGAGATTGGCTTTGCTCAAAAAAATGCATCCTAGTTTTGGGTTCGGTGATGGGTTGTTAGGAATTCAATTCCGACAGGGAAAATAAAGAACTTTATCTTGCATCTCTTGTTGGTCATCTTTTTATTTGACATTGTATTTTGCATACCGTTGTGTCTCAACAAAGGTATTCTATACTGTCATTTTAAAGCGTGTTTCTTCAAAAGCTTATTTTCTCATTTTGTAAATTTGTTGCTCCTACTTGGGATGTGGGCTCTAAATGCATTCATGTGGTATGGCACATCAAGATTTACTTCATCGATATCGAACCGAGGGTTCTAAGGGCACCATCGCTAGCCATATGCCTCTCATCGGCTCCTGCTCCCTACGTCTCCGAAACGTCCCTATCCTAAGTTATCCGTGACCTTGGATGCTCTGCAATCACCATAACCGTAAGAACGCAAAACATTTGAGGCACCATAACCAAACAACTGGAGAGCTTAGTAGCGAAATAGGAGACCTCAAAGAAAAAGCGAGGGAGATCAAATCCAATAAAGAAGCTTTTTCTTCTTTTCATACCGAATTAAATCATTACCTCTTGGCTCCTTTTGGAAAGTAACCGTCGTACAAAAAGGTGGATTTAGAAGAAAAGCCATGCTAGGTTAAGCATGCTAAGCGATGTATTATTTGAGCCCTAGAACCGAAGCGAGGCGTATTGCTTGAATAAGGCGTGATTGCTTGAGATCATTGTTGTTTGCGGCGCCATAATCGGCTCTAAGAACGGTGAAAGCAACAGAACCAACTCTTTTCGTGGTCGGAATTGGCAAAATTAGGGGTGCATTGCAAAATCAAACCCTAGTAGGGGGGGGCGGCTCTAGTTGCTCTGCCATGAAACGTTCCCCAAATTGCAAGAATCTTCAGGTTGCTACGCCATGAAAGCGTGGCATCGAAATAAACAAAAGGATTAGGCCGAGAAAAATAGGGAGGGACCAAAAAATTAGAAGCGCTTTATATATGTTTAGATTAACAATATTTGCCATATAACCACGGATAGAAGGGTTTCTTGTGGAAAAACTCTAGTGCGGCAACATGAGGGCGTTAACCCGGTAGTGTTGCTATTACCGGTTTCCACAAGAAACCGACACCCGAACAAGCTGGCAGCTAACCTCGGAGGGCTGAAATTTCGGTCATTGTGTGAGCCCTAGCGATTGCCACCAAAAATTTAAGCCCAGAGATGACTGAAATAAAATTTGACATGAAAGCTAGGAATTCAACCACTTGGTAGTTTATAGTAGTATACTTTATAACTAACAAATGATAAGCTAGGAATTCAACCACTTGGTAGTTTATAGTAGTATACTTTATAACTAACAAATGATTAATAGTCTCTGGTAAGAGCGGATCACATGTTGACTATAGACATCTCAAACAACCTTTCAACTATTAAGGCTAATGAAAAGGGATCAAAAGGCAAACAATCTCACCTTATGATAGGAGGGTAACACCTTTCTATCATTGAGCATGCTAACGAGAGATACCAACAAAGTATAAATATGCATAAAATACATGTACAGATATTATTAGATGTTATTCTTATTTGTTACACCAACATGTGCTACAAGCACTGCTTTGTAAGAACTTGTTTCACACACCATGTTGTAGCCTTTTCTATCTCTATCTATTCATATAAATGTTGCATTGCTCTCTGGCGACGACTAACAGGTTTCCATGTCATATCAATGGGGCTCGGTGCGAACGAGAGTCGATAGTCGCCCCTATTTCCATGCCAAGAATGTCATGTGAAGTCACCTTTCGTGTATACAAAGATACCTTCCTGCCACATCAAAACAAGTAAAGAGAATTAAGTTAGTATCAACAACATTAGAGGCATGAAAGATTCATGATGTCAAAAAGCCCCCAAGCTAATTATTCCACGTCAAAGAATTCATGAAGGATCCATGAATCCACGAGAGCATGCAAAGAGGATGGTAAGTCAATGCTCCTATAAATAGGGTGGAATATGCAACATATCTTATGTCCAAATTACCATGGCCATGGACTTCCACGTTACATTGGAAAATAAATGCCTTCTTACTCCAGCACAACCAACAACGCACCATGCCTTCTTCCTTTTGCAACATAGACCGAGTCCATCTATCTGTTGAATCAAGTGTACTTCTTTGCTGCCAGATCCTAAAAAGCCTATCAACAATTTGATCCCTCTTTTGTTGTGGATCTTGTGCGCGGCGGATCTTAGTGCCATATTACTTCATTGCGGAAGGCTCGGATTTTGTCGTCTTTGAAAAAGAATGGAGATTATTTGCAATGAGGATGGTATTTTATTTCGCTGCGGTATGTCGACATTTGTATGCATGAGCTAAGGGATGCGTCAAATCCAAATCCTCATTTCAGAGCTTTTTTAGCCCGGAGCGGACGGGAGGGCTTATTTGATACTCCTCTAGTAGGATTCGGGTAATTAAGTAGTTTATAATCTTTGTATCCTATTCATAAATGGCAAGTTGTTTGTCTAATAGGCTACCTTTGGTCTCCTTGGATGTGAAAATTCAAATCAAATCAATCAATTTTGATTTCTATGTTTGCAGGTAACCGAGGTTCAAGTGTGGAGGCTTTGCATTTGGCATGTGGAACCTTCATTGCATCTTAGATGGAAGATCACCACAGATTTTTTTATCAATCTAGGCTCTTTGGCAAGAGGAGAAGGCATTAAACTATGGCCTAATCCAAAAGAAGCCCTTGCGAGCAAGAACACCACTAAATCAACTCTATATGGAATATTACGCTTAAATCCCTCAATGTAACAAGCGTAGACCAAATCCCTCTTAGAAACGATTCAATAGTCTCAAACAAAAGGCAACCGGACACCCATTTGTGAATCAAGTATTCAAAACCTTCAAATTCTGAGAACCCATGTTGAGAATCCTCAAGTCCATGGCGATGGAGGATCTAAAAAGATGCTCCACATTTGAAGCCATGGTGGCTCATTTAAGGCTATATCTTTGCATCAAAGAACAAACTGCAGAGGGAGATCCTTGCTATTTTTGCGATAGATTTCAAGCAAAATTTGGAACCAAAACTTCCAAGGGAATTCTCGGGCAATGGCATATGCGGTATGTGCAAGCATGAGCTATGGCGAGCTGCGGTGCTCGCCATGTCTACCATAGTTAAGGAGATCTGAGCTTTGAATTACGCAGAGTGATGAATCGTTAGGTCCTGGCCGGATTGGTGGGAGATTTATAGGATTGGACCTGCAAAATTACAGGGGTCTCTTTGCTTTCGGCATGGTGGAGGTTGCCTTTTTATGAATTTGATTTGGGCTGGGGAAAACCCACCTATTATGGCCCTGTTCCCTAATGATCTAGCGGATTTTTGTTGTGATGTTGCCCAGCCCTAAAGATGATGGTTCTTTGCGGTTTGTATCTTTGCCTTGACTCTCAATCCATGGTTGCCTTTGAAAACCTGGTCTATGATGGTCTCCTTGTCTAAAAGCAGACTATACTTATGCGACTTCATATTGCTTTACCATGCTCTGTGACAAAAAAGCAAAAAAATAGAACAAAAGTACTACGTATGTGGCTGCTTGTCCATAGCTCCACAGGAACTTGACTAAGGCATTATTATTGTACTTCCTAAAGCGGACATAAACCTAGAAATTAAGCTAAATAGTATTTTGCAATTATAATTCAGAAAACAAAGCGATGCCAACCAAAATAGAATGGATCTATAAACTTCTGCGATTTTAGTTTGGTAAAAAGAGTAGCTATAAGATTTTACACTATTTGTACTACTTGTTTATAGAACAATTTTACAGTCTCAAATCTAGAAGACCAAAAGCTGCGTGTTACGGTCTTGTGGTCAAGCTTAGAGAAGTATGGAAAAATGCATCAAAGCACATAAAAACTAACAATAATCAATGAAGTTATGCTCTCTAGCCATGGGATAATACTCACACATGGAACATAATAAGAGTCTATGCCTTATGGGCTATCACGGAGAGGCAGGGAGTAACACCTCGGTACACATGGCTTATAAAGCGCCTGAAAACCCCAAGCGAGAAAAACCAGAGAAGAAGATGAAAATAAAGCTAGGCAATGGGGAATCAATTTAGGTCTGTGTTCGGCAATATTATGAGTGAGGAAATTACACGGAATCTTAGTTGCATGGCTCTTTATCTAATTGTTGGAAAGTTGTTCTCTATATTTATATGGTTACGGTTCGAGTTTGTTGAATACTCGACACACCCGCGTGTTATTTCTTGATATATCAAGTGTATGGTCAAGATTTTGCATGGTCTTTCGAGTCCCTATATGTTTGCTCTGGCTCCCTAGTTAGGTTTCCTCTAGTTTTTCTCTTTTACGAGTCTTTTCTTTATTGCATCGCATAGCATGTGTGGGGAATCTTCATCACTGAGTTAGGAACGCCGGTGATGAAGATTCGACATAACCTTCGTCAAGCCCGATTACCTCGGAAGACAAAGCGCCCAACACAAAAGCGAAATTATAGGTGACCCGGTAGCAGTTACTCCGCAAATTCGATTGAAGGCCCCACAAATCCATTGAAGGCCTTGCAAATTGGTTTGCAAAGCCATGTGCGAGCCTCCAAAGAAGGAACCATAGCTTTGTACCAAAGCCCTCAATGCAAGGCCTTGTGCGGTGCCTTGCGGAACCCTCCAGATGCAAAAACATGACCTTACACCAAAACCCATCTTCATGCGAGGCCATGGCCTTCTTCTATGTTTTACGTGAGTCTATGGCCGATGCGTGTAAGGCAAGACTATGGCGGTTTTTGTTGGGCTATGGCAAGGCCATGGCCGTCTAGGATTTTTGCTTGGTCTATGGCCTTTGTCTATGTTGCGGCTATAGGATTGGAAAGGAGGCGAAGCATAACTTTGTTGGCGATTACCCGCGAGGGGCGGAAAAAGCACCAAAAATTAAGCGAATTCAAAAGAGTGTAATCTTAAATGTCGGGCTTGATGAAGATTCTGGAAAGATAATACCGCGAAGAATAAATTTAAGCATCTAAAGGCATAATCCATGGCTTGGTCTTTCTTGGGTTGCCCTATCCGGAAAAACCACGGCTCATGTGGGTATGTGGAATATTTTGGGTATATGCTAGTATGCCCGATTATTCTTTCGGTAGCCTAAACTTGCTATCGGTCATTTTCTCTCCTTCTGCTCCGATAGTCTGATTTTTCTTTGCTACATAGCTTTGAATCTGTTGAAACAAATGGCGTTGTTAGGAGGGTTATACTTTTAGGAGTCTCTCAAGTCTATGTTTTAGATAAAAGAATGCAATTGAAAATGCATCAAAAAGATGCTTTTTCTTGATGTATATCATGCATAATGATGTCATGATTAAGTCTTATGTAAACTCTTGAATTAGGTTGGATGTTAACTAAGAATTGCAAAATCGTTTGGAAAGATTTAAAAGATGTGTTCCAAAAGAGTTGTTGGAAAGAACCCGCCTTGGGGACCATGTGCTTGAGTCAAGAAATTGGAACCCAATGGTGCGTGCATCATTATCATCTTAGTCCTCTAGAGTTAGAGGAAGTTAAACATCAAGTTAAAGAACTGCTAGTAAGGGCATTTATAAAAAGGCAAAGGAATTAGTCTTTTCAAGTCCAATTTTTCTTGTTAAAAGAATGGAACTATGTGAATGTGCATGATTATTAGCTTTTAACAAGGCAACTATCAGGTTAGGTATATGTTGCCTCGGATAGATGATATTTTAGATCGTTTTAGCGAACCAACTTGTTAAGCTAAGATGGATCGCATACTAGATATCATCAAATTAGGATTCGGAAAGTGATGAACCTATGATGAATTTCGAACTCATCAGGGCATTATCGTTCTTAGTCATGCCATTTGGTCTCCCAAATGCTCCATAACCATATGAAGTTGACGAATCAAGTATTCTCACGAACATTTGGATAAATTTGTTGAGGTGTTCTTTGATGATATACTTGTGTATTCACAAATGTTAAAAAGAGCATTTTGCTCATTTAGACGAAAGTATTGCAAGTGTTAGCACTTTCGAAACTTTTATGCTAACATATCCAGTGCGATTTTCTTAAGCAAGGGCTGCTTACCTAGGGCACATTCTCTCGAGGGAGGAATGTCGCCCGGATCAAATAAAACAAGCGGTGCAAGACTAACTACCAAAGTGAAAATATTTACGAGGTTGAAGTTTTCTAAGTTTGGCTATGTGCTATAGAAAATTTGTGCGAAATTTTTCCAAAGGCGGTAGCTCCCTCCAGAATCTTTTAAAAAATGCTCAGTATATATGTAACAAAGCTTTTAAACTTATTAAAGAGTTGTTGATTAGTAGTCCTATACTAAAAGTACCCGATTTAAATGAATCCTTTGAGGTTTATCGCGATGCTTGTGTTCAAACTTTGGGGGCAATGTTAATCAGCAAAGATTAGGGTAGTGGCTTATGAAAGTGGAATAGGGGCTTTTATGATTCTTTCTATTTTAGGTAAAAACACATTTAAGTGGATCATATCATGATCAAATTTTATATGATCTTTTAAGTTAAAGTTAATGTGATAGGACCTTTGAAATCATTTTATACGTAATTTAAAATGAAAGATATTTTTACTTGCAATTTTGTTTGCCTATTATGTTTTGCAAATGCTTTTCAAATTTTTGTTTGGAAATAAAAAGGTTTTAATCAAAAATAAGATTTTTAAAAGGGTTCTTTTACCAAACCATTGTATGTACTATCTAAGTCACTAAAATAGACAAAGAAGAGAAGTGCTAGAGAGAATATCAATTGTTTCTGCAGCTCATAGCAGACTCTGAGAGGTTAAATTAGGATGATCTTGGGCACTTTAAAGCTTATATAGAGAGCTTTCCATTGACATATGATTTGGCCCGGATCTATTAAAAGATTTGCAAAGTGCATGCCATGGAATTTGATGATAATATAGTTTTTATCATAATTTTTTGAATTGGACTTAAGTTTTGAGTGTTTTTATTAGCTCTCTGAATCTTTTGGCGATGTATGATATGCACATATTTGGTTAAATTCAAGGTCAAAACAACGAATTTTTGGGTGGATTTGATAAAGGCTTGAGACCCACTATTTGATTAAAATATGATTTGCATAGCTGCAAACTATACCCTCTGCTGTGACCATTCTCGTCATGTCCTTTGTCCTCACCACATCATTGTAGTCGCGGTAAGTTTTATGAAGATATTGAAGAGATATGGTATCATTGGCGGTGTTATTGTATCGGGAAAAAAAAAAAATTCAAACTTTTCGTTTTGGTGTGTTATGGGATTTGGTGCTATATATTTGATGGTTTATATGTTATTCATGAACTTGCCAATATTTTTTTCAAAAACAAAACAATATCTCCCATAATACACCAAAGCCATTGAATAAAAGTTTGTTTTTCAAATTTTTATTTCATCTCCCCCCCACTTTTTTGAGAGAGAACAACATTTTTTTGTATTTATATTTAAAGAAAAATTACAATGCTTGACACAATAAAGAAATAACTACATGGAGCATGCCTAGACATCTTCATCCTCTTAAATGTAGAAACTTATTTCTTTCTGCGCTGGTGGTAATAAACATTTAAGCACAAAACATCTCCATCCCAAGGTTTATAAGATGATCAAAAGCAAAAGTCTTCTGAAATGAATCTTATTTGGACAACACCGGATATTGAATCAGCGAAATTATATGGAAGTTGCATGACTCCTACGTCTATATGACAACATCAAATAGAATATAAATGGAGGCATATCGATTTGCACGATGAAGCACATGCTCAAACATGGTAATTTTGAGCAACCAAATCCAACTGGAATGTATCAAGATATTTTGGCATCAGTACCAAAATGTCACTCAATCTTTAGTAATTGAGTGACATTCTCAAGCATAATAGTACTTGAAAATGCAACCAAGGTGTTTCAAAGATAGTGTAACGAACCTAGTGGCCTTGTGTGCATGACATTCATAAGTTACCTGAAAGTGGCTTACTTTGTCTCAATATAGGATGGTGAGATTATCTAACGACCTTGTTGATATGCGTCCATGGGTTATGCTAGTAGTGGCGTTTAAAACTATAGAAATACATTAGCAAAGGTCATATAAGCAGAAGATGTTAGATTATTGAGTATTGGACTTATAAAATATGCTAAACATGCATTAGATTGCATGCATATATATATGCACATGCACATGCATGCATGTGATTGCATGCACAACACTTGTCTAGCATGCATATGCATTGAGATTCTCATTGTTATATATATATTGGATGTGAACAAAGGAGAGGGTGTCCTGGTTTGGTGAAGGATCTTGTTCATTGTTCTCCTCTACCTATTCTCTAGAGAAAGAGAGGCTGGCCGAATTGTAGAACAATAGCAGAAACCAGAAGGAGTTTGCAGATGGGAAGGTGATGAAAAAGAAGCAAGGAAAGCTGGACCGATCGATAGCAAGCAAAATCAATCAGAAAGCGAGATGGGGATCGATCGTGCTTGGGGATTTGATGAGTGCTTGGTTTGTTGTATTGCTTGGTTATGCTTCGATTAGAATCAGCTGACTATGCGAACTCAATGTGATTTGACTAGAATGAATCTTCAATTTGGTTCTATGATGCCACCAAGAGTCTTTCTTATGAATTTCGGCTGATGCACGCATTGATTCGGCCGGTTTGATCTTATTGCCAATCGGCGGTATTTCTATAAAAGTAAACCTCTAATATGTCTTTTTGCTCTTTAAACATCGCTCTTGAGAATCTGTTTTGCCCTTTAAGTTCATTGAAAGCTTTATAGGCTAGTTAAGTTTACTTGATCGAACCTTTAAGCCCGGAGACCGGTTCGAATCTAGTCTTAGGCATGAGTTTTTGCATAAGTACTCCTTTTGGACCTTCTCTTATTTAAGAGGACAAGGGTCAGATAAACCATCCGTTTATATTAGTTGTTATCTTAAGGTTTCCACCATACCATAGCACACCTTTATGTTTTAAAATATTGACCATGCATTATTGGAACCGTAGAGTCCATTCTTTAGAGTTGTAGACTTGCATGTCCTTGTTAGGCATGGTGGTTCGGAGCTATCGAATCTAGTCTATAGAAGTGTCCTAAGTCTTGAAGCACACTTGATTCTATCTTCTAACTATCGAATCTTGTTGTAGGTTATAGTTAGGTGGTTTCTATGATTGCTAGAATAGATGGCGCATGGGTGTTGTGATCTCTTTTGCTATGGATATGGTAAGGACCATCTGGTGGTATTAGACGTAATGATGAGGTAGAATGAATGTCATTATCTCTAGACATTAGTTTGATTAAGATATTACATGAAAGTTATGGTTGCTTATATGTTAAGGGAGTTCATGTTCTTGCTTTGAGATGTGCAATGAGATGTTGTCACTTGGTTATGAAATATCTTGATGAACCTCATACTGAGCACGGCCTTGTAGGCTTGTTGGATCGTACTTCAGGGAGGTAATGGATTCTTGGTTATGCCCCCAGATGACATTAACCTGGTGTACTTGTGATTATGTATATAAGCGTAAATTATATCAGCATCCTTATTGCTACTAAGGTTTTCCCGAAAACCTTGAGTAATTTTTAATTGGTGTATATTCTTTCTTTGTACTTGAGTCCCATAGTTAGGGTCTCGTGGACGATAAAATCATATTCTATTCTATTCTATTCTATTCTATTGTATTGCATTGTTTGGTTATTCTTGGAGTAAGATGGATTCTATGATATATTGTGGATCAACTTTGTAAAAGGTTATTGGTGATATTCTAGATGGTTAAAGTCATGATGGATGATGTTGCATCTTGCATTGGCGGATATCTTAGGAGGGGATGGGGTGGCGTGAAGACTCCAACGTTCGCATGGTTAGGCGGATGGCATGTTACATTTATGGCGGCCGGATGGGGTTAAACTTTCGCATGAGCGGTGCTTTGTGGATGGATTAAAACATGGTCTCCTTGGGGTGCATAACCCAGGATGCAGCAGCATATGTGCATACATACATATGATTGATGAGAATGTAAACATGTTTGTAGCACAGTTCTAACTTGGAGGCGGATAAAATTGTTGTTGTTCTTATCTTTGATGGGTATGCTAGATTACTTTGGATGATGATGTTATCTCACATAATTTGCTTTGTGGTTGATGTTGTGGATGCTCGAAATGTTTCCTCCCCTTAGTCCATGTGGACTAACCCCTTGGATGTTTGTTGTTGTTGTAAGATGGCGTCCACGAAGCCCCGATTGTGTTGGACCCTAGACTCTTTTTTTTGTTCCACGGTGGTTCAGCTGGTGACGGCTTTAATGCCTAAGGAGGCAGTTCACGAGATCTAATATCCCTTGTTCAGGGAGTTGTATTATGCGCCAAAAGGCAACCCAATTTGTGGCCCCAAGACACGGAGGCGGATGGAGAGTCTTCGAGGGTAGCTCTGGCGACTCCTCCTCGGTCACTTCGAGGAGAAGAAGATCAAAGGGCCAGAATTAGGCATGGGTGGCGGGGTGGCCTTGGGGGTTTTGTATATTATGGTGTGTATTGTGATATGGGAACAATGTGAGTTTTTCAAGGATGTGTGGCCTTGGGCCTATATATGTAAATGATTTGATTGTAACCAACTTGATCAATGAATTGGCTCGATACCAACTAAGCGGACCTAACCCCTTGGCCTGGTAGTCACACTAAATCTTGTGAATAGAGACAATCAAATCATGAACTTTCATTGATCAAGTTTGGTTAAAATCAAATCATCTACATATATAGGCCCAAGGCCACACATTGGAAAAACTCACATTGCTCCCCATATCACAATACACCCATAATATACAAAAAAACCCAAGGCCACCCACGTCACCATGCCTAATTGGCCCTTTGATCTTCCCCCTCTACCGAAGTGGCCCAGGGAGGGAATTTACCCTCGGGAAGACTCTCCATCGTCTCTCGGTCTTGGGCCACAAATTAGGGGTGCCTTTGCATAGCCAGCTCCACTGAACAAGGATATTAGGATCTACCGTAAACCCGTTCCTTTAGACATTTAAAGCGCCTCAGCCTCCGTCTGTTGAACCACCGGGTAACAAAAGAGTCTAGGGTCCAACACAATGTCATTGGCTAGGGGCGTGCCTTACAACACAACAAACATCCGGGGTTAGTCCACAAGGACCGTGGGGAGGACATTGGGATCATCACATTCATGCATAACAATAGCAATATACGTGAATTCACAGTGCGTTGATACTTCCTGGCGTAAAAGGTTAGTACATTCTATGACTACCATTTCCCATGCATACTACATGCCCGTAATCCTTGGGTGCGACCCCAAGGGAACCACTCTCCATACATGCGTCACGGGGTTCAACTCATCGTAAGGCCATCGCCGCGGATGCGAGGAGTTACAGCCACCCACCCCTCAGAAGGTGGGCGTTGCATGCAAATGCACAACATTCTTGATACAAGTGCACTACATCCATGATACCATCTCGGATACATAATACAATTCCGTAGGTGCCCCATACCCCATTCATACTTATAGAGCAATCTTAAATGCTGCGTGTAGGCATCCCACATGGTATACTAGCTAAATGATTCTTTTCCCTAATCGTGGTGGCAACAATATTCAATGGCATCTTGGTCTTATGGGGTTTATTTGCGGAGGTACTACAATTTGTAGACAACAGGGTTTTAAGCTCTAACTTATAAACAACTTAAAAGTGTTAAGGTTTAACTTTAAAATAAATTTTAAAGATGCGAGGGATGGGACCACAGGTATCCCTGCAATGAAAAAGCGAGAAAGTCAACATAACGGGTTAGGTGAAACCCAACAGCTGCCCGGCTTTTGTGCCCGGTGGCTCTACAAGCTTCGCCAAAGGCGAGGAGTTCATTCCCAAATACATTCAGAGTGCAAAAGCGATCTCTAGCATAAGAATTAGAGGAAGAAGGCGGCACTATATAAATTTATCCATGGCGTGAGGAGTGGGGCGAAGGAATATTTCCGCAGTGGATCAAAGCAAGCTTAGGTTCTGGATTTGATGGCCAAATTCAAGCGAGGTCTACGGATTGGAAACCTGGAACAAAAAGGTCATGGCGATTTTTTATTATGTATTTGGGTTGGCTTCTGCAGGCGAGGTGGCGGCATCCGGAGACTTCGGCTCCTACATAATCCACCGTCCCCAATCGGGCCGAAAATCAATACAAAGATCAAATCCCACGAGTTTAGCTTTGGACTCTTGTTTTCCTTGCTCTCTTCAATTTGATCAGCCAACCGATTCTCTTTCCTCCTCTTTTGCCCATCTGACCCTCTTCTATTTCTTATATACCCCCTTGCCTTAAGAACACTTGGCGGGGATCCATCACCGGGGATCAGGGCGGATGGTGGTTGGCATGCTACAGCCATCTATAAAGCGAGATCACGCACTATCGGCAGCCATGATTCTTTCCTTCCCGATTTAGTGTGCTCACACTTTTAGCATTCAATTTATTGGTTTTTAAGTTGCCCCAACACACCCATGGGCGCTTACCATTGTGCTCTATACAACAAAATCTGGGACACAAAGGCTGTGTCCAGGTTTTATTACATTCTCACCTTGTAAAATTAACTCATGTCCATGGGAAATATCGGATATAACTTCTTGAACTTGTCGTCTTCCCATAATCGCATCTTCTTGCCGGATATCACGCCCATTGGACTAGGTATTTCTCGATAGTGCGATTCTGAGTACCCTAGTATCAACTTCATTAAAAATTGCTTGTGGCTTTCTTTGCGAGTGTCTCTTCTACTTGCAACCAAGTTATCATCGTGGCGGCATATGTGATGGATCTCGAGATACTTGCGTAGGTTGCTAACATGGAATACATTATGGACCTTGGCGTCAATAGGCAATTCCAAGCGGTATCGACCTTGCCCGATCCTGTATGATTCTAAAGGTTGCATATCTAGGTGCTAGTTTGCGACCTTCTTAAACTTCAATGTACCCAGCAGGGGTTAATCTTCGAGGAACACCATATCATTCTCACGGAATTCTAAAGGTCTTCTCGGGTTTATCGCATATTGCTTTTGGGTTACGTGCTTTGACAATATCTTGTCTAATAAAATGTATTTAATATCCTCTCCATGGTACGGACCAAATCACTTTTGCTACTGCCGGACTACACCAAGTCAAGGGATATGGCATTCTTGCCTATATCTTCAAATGGGCTCATGTTTATGGAATCTTGATATGTATTGTTGTGGCGGACTCAACCAAATCTGGATAAGATTCCCAATCACGGATGTTGGGAACATACATCGAACGTACATGTCTTCGACAACGATTAACTCTTTCAACTTGACCATCGGTTTGAGGATGATAGAACGTACTCATCCTTAATTGGGTTTAACCCGTGGAATAATGCTTGCCAAAACTAGCCAACAAAGCTGGCGTGTCGATGCGACACAATAACCTTAGGCATACCATGCGAGGCGGAATATATCCTTGATAAAAATCTTAGCAATATCTGCAGCAGTAGCCGTGATTTTGGTTTATATAAAGTGGGCTTGCTTGGTGAGATGATCCATTACTACATAGATGGAATCATATCCTGCTCATGTCTTAGGCAATCCACAATAAAATCCATACACATGTACTTTCCATTTTGTGTCCGGGGAACCATTTGTAAGCTAGAAAAGCTAATGGAATCTGATTCATCAAGGGGCTAAACTTGGTCGAAAGTTATCGAAAACAGGATGAAATGTTAAGAAGGATATTTTCATGCAAGGCATGAACAGTGGGCCATGATAATTATGAAGGTATGTTCCTACAAATTTCTATAACTGGTAGATTGTCTAATGGTGGACCACGTTGCGTGTTACTTGAAGTAGACCATGTGTAGGGAGTTGTAGTGCTTCATTAAAAATCAGTGCTAGGGTTTGAGGGGCCCATGAGCGATTAGCTTAAAGAGGTAAACTCAAGGGTTTAGGAAGTTGTTAGCTATGTTGAGTAGGTTCTTTTTGTGAGGTCATAGTAAACTATGTTCATAATCTTTTTAGGTTTCCTTGGTGTGGGTTGTATAGACATAAGATACATAGATGGGGGATGTGATTATGCTTTTATTTGTCGGCTCTTGGATTTGGCCACCCAAGGCGTGTCATATGAATACATATCTAGTCCGATTTGGTTTATCTCTCTTTCCATGGTAAGCTTAGTATTTTATAGTGAGCTATTTTATCCTTAGTAGGAAAAAAGTAGATTAACTCTATGATGCAGATGTTTGCTCGTTTAGCTTGGATATGTATAGTAAATAATTTATATGAATTTCATTATAAGTTTAGTTCCAAACTTTATACATGCTACTAGTGGCAAGGTTGATGCACTTAGTTGTATTTTGAGTATGTGAAAGATTAAGTTGGGACTGCATCAATTTAGGCGAATAGTAGAGCTTAAACCTGTATGGGTTAATGAGGGAAGTTGTATAATGCTACTATTGTGGCGAAATGTACAATTGAGGAGACCGCATCGAACATAGCGGATGCTTTCAAAAATCCACAAAAAGCCATATGTGGATAAGAGACATAAAACCATAGAGTTGGCTAAAGCTTAGTCTTTTGCATTTAAAAAAGTAGTAGAAGAAGTGTTAGACCCGCATTGAGGCGGTGCCTTCTGAGTAGTAGAGTTATGCCACATATTAAGGTTGGGAAGCATGTGTACCTCAAATAACTCATGAGGGCGTGAGTTGAATTTTACAAGGGGAGAATGTAATCGAACCTAGTGGCCTTGTGTGCATGACATTCATAAATTTTTACGAAAGTGGCTTACTTTGTCTCAATATAGGATGGTGTAGATTATCTAATGACCTTGTTGATATGCGTCCATGGGTTATGCTAGTAGTGGCGTTTAAAACTATAGAAATACATTAGCAAAGGTCATATAAGCAGAAGGTGTTAGCTTATTGAGTATTGGACTTATAAAATATGCGAAACATGCACTAGATTGCATGCATGTACATGCACATGCACATGCATGCATGTGATTGCATGCACAACACTTGTCTAGCATGCATATGCATTGAGATTTACTCATTGTATATATATATATTGGATGTGAACAAAGGAGAGGGTGTCCTGGTTTGGTGAAGGATCTCGTTTATTGTTCTTCTCTACCTATTCTCTAGAAAAGAGGCTGGCTGAATTGTAGAACAGTAGCAAAAACCAGAAGGAGTTTGCAGATGAAAATGTTATGAGGAAATAGAAGCAATGAAGGCAGACACAGTCGATAGGAAGCAAAATCAATCCGAGAAATTGAGGTGGGGATCTTATGCGTGCTTGGGGATTTGATGAGTGCTTGGTTTGTTGTATTGCTTGGTTACGCTTTCAGTAGAATCGTGGCTATGGCAAACTCAATCGGCGTAGTTTAGGCTAGAATAGATCTTCAATTTGGCTCTATGATGCCACCAAGAGTCTTTCTTATGAATTCGGTTTGTTACGCATCCATTTCGGCCGGTTTGATCTTGTTGCCAATCCCAAAGATATTTCTATAAAAAGTAAACCTCTAATATGTCTTTTTGGTCTTTTAAACATCGCTCTTGAGAATTTGTTTTGCCCATTAAGTTCATTGAAAGCTTTATAGGCTAGTTGGTTGCGGTCCGAGCCTTTAAGCCACGGACCAGTTCAAATCTAGTCTTAGGCATGAGTTTTTTGCATAAGTACTCCTTTTGGACCTTCTCTTATTTAAAAGAGGGATACAAGGGATTCCGGATAAACCATTCTGTTTATATTAGTTGTTATCTTAAGGTTTCCACCATACCATAGCACACCTTTATGTTTTAAAATATTGACCATGCATTTTGGAACCGTAGAGTCCATTCTTTAATTCTTTAGGTTGTAGACTTGCATGTCCTTGTTAGGCATAGGGGTAATGCTGGGAACCATACTTGAATAGTTATTGATAGGTTGAGCTATCGAATCTAGTCTATAGAATTGTCCTAAGTCTTGAAATATACTTGATTCTATCTTCTAACTATCGAATCTTTATTTGTAAAATTATAAAGTTAGGTGGTCGCCCAAACTATTGTCATGTCTTGGATTAGTAAGGTGATTTCGTTGTTGTTAACCTATCTATACGCCTTTGGAGGTATCTTGACCATTGTGGCATGTATGTTGTTCCTAGTGAATTCTTGCTAGCCTAAAGGGCTAGTATTTGAATTGAGTATAGAGACTCTACAAACCCTTTTAGAGATATCTTATTATAGGGTGGGATCATAGAGTTCTTTGCTCGAGGTTTGTAATCTCATATGGCCTAGTTCCAAAAGCTTTTGAGAATAGAGGCTAGCTTGATAACCATACCATAGAAGGTATACCATCGGTATTTTGTTAAGTAGATTGCTAGAATAGATGTATTTTATGGGTGTTGTGATCTCTTTTGCTATGGATATGGTAAGGACCATCTGGTGGTATTAGACATAATGATGAGGTAGAATGAATGTCATTATCTCTAGACATTAGTTTGATTAAGATATTACATACAGAAAGTTATGTTTGCTTATATGTTAAGGGAGTTCATGTTCTTGCTTTGAGATGTGCAATGAGATGTTGTCACTTGGTTTATGAAATATCTTGATGAACCTCATTCTATTGTATTGCATTGATACGTGGTTATTCTTGGAAGTAAGATGCATGAGGATTCTATGATATCTCGTATTGGATCAACCCGTAGGTTGGTTGGTGATATTCTATCTAAATGAAGTCATGATGGATGATGTTGCATCTTGCATTACCAAAGCGGACCATCTTAGGAGGGATGGAATGGCATTGAGACTCCATATCCATTCTAGATGGCTGGACAGATGGCATGTTGCATTTCGGCCCACCTTGGAGGGTGGGGTGGCACGTGTAACTCATCGAGCCAAAGATGCTTTGTGAGATGGGATTAAACTATGCGTCTGAGATGGAAGAGTGGTCTCCTTGGGGTGCAACCCAACGATTACGCTTGGCATATGTGCATACATACATACGATCGATGAGAATGTAAACATGCCAGCATTTTAACTTAATCTTGGTAATGGAAGCGGATAAAATTGTTGTTCTTATCTTTGATGGTATACTGGAATTGCTTTGTGGATGATGTTATATGCTAGATTGCTTTGTGGTTGATGTTGTGGATGCTCGAAATGTTTCCTCCCCACTTAGTCCTTGTGGACTAACCCCTTGTGTTGTTTGTGTATGTTTAAGGCCAGTGCGTCACGGTAAATCTGGTATTCGGATGGAGAGTCTAGGGATGAGGGGTGCAACAAGGGGCATTTTCGAGTCATCCTTGGTGACTTATAAGGGGGAACTTGTTGAGCTAATATGAGTTTGTTAGCATGCCAAACTCAGATGAGCTTGGTCTTGTAATATAATTATCGATCAATGGGACTATATATTGAGCAAGTATATCAGTGTTATCTTGGATGTTTAACGTAGATGTTACGTATGGGTCGAACGGCGGCTTTGTGGGCTAGGTCCGTTTTTCAGATAGTGCTCAAGCTTCCATTAACTAGAGCACCGATCTATATTAAATGTCATACATCCTATTGTTCTCTTTTGCTTTAGTATAAGAATAATAATTTAAAGACTCACCTATACATTTCCTCTACGAGAATATTTCTAATCATCACTTGTAAAATTTGGATCTTCAAGGCTTAGTAAGAAAAAGTGAAAAAGATAGGCCATAGATGGATTGCCTTTCCAAAAAGTGGAATTTTAATATCCCCAAATTGTAGATGGAAGAGCGGCTTCTTTACATGATCTTGCGGCTTTCCATTTTCACCCTCATAAAATAAAACATCCCGGTTTTGTATCTACCATTTAATTGTGTCTAAATCCATAGAAATATACACTAGTGCAAAAGCACCAAGATAAAAACCATGTTAGTGGATGCGTTAGCAAGATTTCTTGTTCGAAAAGAAGAATCCATATAACATCACATCAGATCTTATGTTCCCGATACGAAGATCTAACGATTATCCTTACCTTTAGCATCAAGTCCTCTTCAATTTTCTTCGGAGCTTCGTGATGGCTTTGGCAAAGCGGGGTGATGGCTGCCTAACCCGCGCCAACCTCCGTCATTTTTGCTTTGAGTTCTTGTTTCATTCTTAGCTAGTCCACTATATCTAACTTGCAAATGAAAAAAATCAAGTCTATCTTTATATTATAATGTTTTACAATTTATTCGCTGGATCATGCCTAGAATGGAGATCGATTTGATTGGCGTAAATGAGCGATAGTTTCAACTCAAAAAGGGCAATGAAGTTAAATGCCTACCTGGCCCAGGTGATGGAGGTGGATATGGCCATGGATTGTGAGCTCTTGCATATGGCTCGAGAGCATTAGCTATGGGGAAAGCTTTATCTTTAGCGGACATATAGAAACAAATGATTTGAGCATTGTTAGGCCGATAACTGGCGTTCAAAACATTGCAAAGTAGATTAAGCGCTTACAAAACGATGCTTTGGAGGGTTCATCGGGGAGTTTTGGTAGAAGCCAGGTCACGAGGCCGCGAGGTTTTTGAGGTTATGGGTTTGGATAGTAGTGGAGGAGGCAGTGCAAGATCGAGATATTTGCATTTGCACTAACTTATTCTATAAAAGCATCATTTGTGCACATAATAAAGGTTCCGATGCACCCAAATATAACAACTCCTTTTCTTGATGGAATTATTTTTTTGAGCTACTTGCTGACTCTTCTTTTTAAAATTGAATTTTATATTGATCGTTGCTTCTTTTTTGTTGCTTTTGTTGGATCTAGGTTATATAAAATAGACATATTATTAGTCTTGACAACTAGTATTTGTAGTCTATGATTTAGAGGCCTTACCAAATGAAACACAATAGCAAGGCCTTCTGAGATGTTTCTTGATAGCATGTCTTAGTGTATTGTGTATCCTTCTTCTGGAGTTATAGTTTTTGGTATCCACTACAAATATTATGGTGAGAACTTTGGACATAAAACGATCGGGATCGTGAGGGACAACTTTGAAAGCGCAGGATAGGATGTTTATGTTGCAATACTCCCAAAAAGTAGTATTTCTTTAAACTACAAGTCAATACAAGTGCGTTAGTCTCATTAAAATGTTGAGCTTCATTATCAATACAGAGATGTAATGTTCAACATAGATGAAATAAACATAGGTGACGGATGCCCTTCCCATTTAGCATTTTTCTATTTACATCACATGATGTAACCTACTACGTGCTCTTTAACACAGAAGGTAGTTTTCAAAATTGTATTGCACTCAATACAAAGGTAAAAGTGGAAATGAAGGAGAGGATACAAGGGATGCAACAAAGGCCAACTAAAAGCGATATTTTGTTAGGGGGGACTATTTGCGAGGCTCTTTACTATAGATGCAATAGATGACTTCTAGAAGGCAAACACATTGATAACCACTTCAATGGTGCAAACACAGTGCAGCCGTATCTTCAGGCCGGTATTTGAAATGGGGAGCCCGGGCCAACCGGACGCTGGCGGGGATAATCAATCAGGCCATCGAGGAGGGCCTCCTTGAGAATGGATGGTGCCAGGTCACTATTCGCCAAGATGGAGCGGGGATGACTCTCCACCAACTACGTATATGATCATGGTGAGCAGTTACTGCAAAACTTCTAGCGAGGGGTGCTTGGAAAAGTTAAGCAATAATGGGCGGAATGCGTCGCGATTGGCGAGGCGGGTTTCGCCCTGCCCACTCCGCAGTGATCATATTTCACTCACCGATCCTTATGGAGCTAAGCCAATGATACGATGTGACACAGCCATTCTTTGTTTAGTGATTTTTAAAGGACATATAATCTGTCCCTCAGGACTGTTGTGGCAACTGCGGGGAGCTACATGTCCCACGGGATTGCGAGAATGCCATCTAAGAATATGGCCGGAATATATGCCACTTGCACGCTCGGACCGGGTGAAACGGCACCATAGGTGTTAAAGGGGATGCCGTTATCTCCTGGCGGCTTTTGGACTCTATATTGACAAGTTGGAGACACGGATGCAGAACATGGAAGTGGTGGCCCTTGAGTTGCGAGCATATCGCGATAAAAGCCGATTGCTCTATCACGGACTATCTCGGGCTTATTATCCCACTCTGACCCGAGGGTATCACGGGGAACATTTGGATGCTCTTAGTCAATTACGTGACATAGCGGGAATGGCGATCAACCGTGAGAAAACCAAGATGTTGCCAATCACATGCGCCGGCATGATATCGGACTTCTATTATAGAGGACAAAGGATGGAAGTTGTAAGGACCTTTAAATATCGGAATCGTTTCTCTGCTAACATGCTATGGGATGACTGTAGAAAAGATGGATCGTAGCGGGATGGGAAATACGTATGCAATGGAATAACGTCATCCTGAGAATATGGATCTGCGATTGGACGCATAAAGCACACTTGTTCGAGCACTTTCGTGGAACCCGATCTTGTTGTATGGGGTAGAGGTGCGGGGGCGGTGATTAACAAGGGTACTTGGGATAAGCTAAGAGAGGGTCTTGAGAAAGGCTTTCACGACATACGATCTGCTCGTCAAGGACCATGATGCCTTATCAATTTTGTTGTATGAGGCCCACTACCCGGCGATACGCTATCGCATGAACACCTTAAATATTTCCATAAGGTTGTGAAATGGATGCACAATGTTTTTCCTCGGGCTCTGTTATTGGCACAAAGGGCATAGCGTCTGAAAAGAGGGGTATGGCAAGAGCATTGTAGGGGATGGTTCGCCACGATGGTCCATAGACTATCAACATTGTGATATCGGATATCCTGTAGGAGGAGTTGCATTTGAATGCGCGGCGCTTTGCTGCCCTCTCGTTGGATAAGCCCACACTCTTGCAAAGCCAAAGCGAGCACTACCACACCGAGATCAATCCGCCGCTTGAACCACGGCCCCACCCGATGTCGAAAAGCACACATTTTCCACCAAGAAGCGAAGAGCTATAGCCGCAATAAGGACATGGCCCCACCATCTCGGAATCGAGAACCCGGTATTTGGGAATAATGGATGGAGGCGGGAATCCCGACATGAGAGATTATGCGATCTTTGTCACATGCGGATAGTGGAAGATGAACACCATGCTCTCACAGAATGCCCTCATATGCAAACATCAGAATATCCTCATCTACGATCTCCGTGATGCTCTGAGATAGCAAAACCAACCAGGAGCCACACGGTGGCATAATTTGGCGCCCTTCATTTTACAGGTAAGTCTCCACTGGCCGGGAGAGTCCCTCACAAGACAGAGGGGTCAAATAGGGCCTCTCACTTACCACAAGGGGGTTTTCCTCCCACACCTGGCCCATCCTGGTGGTAGAGACACATTTGTTTGGGGTTTCGTGGTTTTATTTTGTGTTTGGAAACTTTCCGCTATATATTGTAAAACCGCCTCATAGGCCGCTTGGTCTCCATGGACGTTAAAATATCCTTCCTTCCTTCCTTCCTTCCTTCCGCCCTCGCGATAGAGCGTGAAGATACACATGTGACCTATTTTAAGGTATGAAATGCCTTAATATTTTAACCCCTCCTTTTCAACTCATTTGAACTGACTTTGGGTATGGAGCAAAGGACCATGAAAATACTCTTTGGTTTGGGAATTTTTTGTTGTAACTTGCTACATGATCTTCAATGGAGTCGCATATGGTCCTGCAATTAAAAACAGATGATGCTGAAGATGTTGGCAAGACTTGGTGGCAAAATAGTTCATGACCTTGGACCTTCAAGCCAGAAAACAATACAAAAATTACAACTTGCTCTTGGATCCGACATAATTTGAAATTGGTGTATGGCTTAATCATTATGTTGGCATTTTATAAGGCTTTATTGGATTGACCTTGAGTTTTGCATGAACCGAATAATACAAATTGGTAGTATAAATTCACGGCATAAAGCTACTACCAATTGACACACGTACACGTTTACAAGATCTACCAAGGTGGGTAAGTGATGTGTCATTGACTTCATATATTTTATAGATGTATGTAAGTTACCAGCAATTGCATTCGATGCATTCGATCCGGATGGGTTGTCCCTATATGAACGTTTTTCTATGTTAACATTATTTTGTTAATCTTTGCGCCTTTGTAGTTTCTCTAGTTTTTAAACGAAAGCTTGACCAGTTTCCTTCTATTTGAGCCGCTAACATTCCATTGCAGTAAGAACACAATCACAAAATCATTGCAACAAGAACGCAATTACAAAACTTAGTCTCACAATTCACAAATAAAGCATGAATGCTTTTTATCGATTGTTGGTAGATTCTATAAAATACAGTTTATTAGAAAACTCCTCCAATTTGAATAAAGAATCAATCAAGGAAAGTCCCTTGTGAGGAAGAAACCCCAAGGTTCGTCTAAATTCAAAATTCAATGTTACATTGTGATGATTGTGAATTTGGAGACTGGATATGACATACAAGACTATAATACATAAATTATGATGTAATGTTGATTGTGCAATATGAACCTTTGACAAAGAAGATTAAGCACTAAAATTCATAACACAACTTTTGACAAGGATGTGTAATAGAGGCTCCCTTAACTAACAAACAATAGAGCAAAACCAATGCACAACTTCCACCAATAATAGTGTCGTTATTGAGTATCCCATTATAAAGTGGCAAGGTGATGTGCTAAAAAAGGCAGCTTGCAGTTGCTTGAACTAAATATAGAGAGAAGTGTGCGCAGAGACAAAAAGCACTAGAGATATCTATGAAACATGGAGCTTGATGGAGGCAAAAAGCACTAGAGGCAATTATGGAACAGTTAGCTCGATTGGAGAAACAAAGGGGTTCATATGAAGCTAGATTGCAGAAACAAAGAGGTTCAAAATATTTACAGGTTCCCAAATGTAGAGCAACGCTGGGCGCCGTAACTAGTTTTATTTATATTATCCTTGACTTATCTAATACAAAAATTTCCAATGCTTATATGGAGCATGGTCACATATTTGTGTTATAAGATTCACGATGCCAAGTAAGCAGTCAATCTGAAGAATCTATAAGGTCTTGCTTGAACTATACACTTGACCACCAACAACTACCAACCCTATCTGGAAAGTAGCAAACTTTTCCGTCTACCTTTGACGCAAGTCCAAGCATTGTAGATCCAAAGCAGACCAACCACCCCTGCTAAGCACTGCCACATCTGGGAGAGGCTCGCTTACAACTTTAGCTCCCGGTTTTTCATATTTAAAGAAGGATTCCATCGGCCAGCAAAGTGAATCCCGAGGTTTACAGTATTTGAAGGCGCAGAACACTCTTTGGGGTGCAAAATAAGCCTGTATTTCTTGCAGTTTGAACGGCGAAATCCGGCAAGGAATAATGGAGCTCTGCTATGTGCTTGCGTTGGTTCTATATGCTTGTTTTGCTGTTCAACCGCGGTCGCAGCCGTTCATGTTGTTGGGGATACTTCTGGATGGACCACAGGGGTAAATTACAAAGACTGGGCTACAAACAGAACGTTTTCAGAAGGAGATCAACTGGGTATGCATTATTTTCTTATGGCCTTTTGATTCGCATGTTTGATTCAATATTTCGATCCCACTGTTTTGATCCATTATTTCTCACCGCTTGATCCCGGTATTTTGTCACAGTGTTCACCTACAATACCGGAGCCCATAACGTCATGCAAGTAAGCGAGACCGACTACAACCAGTGCAACATCGGTACCCCGGTCCAAACCTTCAGCACCGGCAATGACCGGTTGACCCTCACCCGCGCAGGGAAATACTTCTTTGTCTGCGGGACACCTGGCCACTGCTCCAGCGGCATGTCACTGGCTATCGCCGTTCCTGCCCCGGTTGCCCCTTCCCCTACCTCAAACACGCCCCTTGTATCAGCCCCTGCACCTTCCCCCATCTGTTTGACCCTCACCCTCACCCTTGTCCTCACCATCACCCTCGCCCTCGCCTAAATTTTCTCCCCCCATTAAATCTCCCTCATCTCCGCCCTCGCCCCTTCAGTCTTCCTCCCTTTCTCCTTCCATTGACGTCCCTGCTCCGTCTTCGGACACCACTAATACTAAAAGCTCTGCGCATCTCCTCGCACCTCACTTCCTTGCCTCCCCTGCTCTAGCGTTCCTGCTCGTCGCCGCTTTCGTTATCTAATTTATGTTGTGATTTATTCCTCAATCTTTGGACCATCATACTTTTGTGACAATTTTTGATAGAGATCTTATCAGCTTTGGTGGTTTCATGTTGTCACCTGCTAGAGGAGCAAAACATTATGATTGATTATTTCATTTGTGGATTATGTACATTTCCTCTATGATGCTAGTTGTTTAGAAAGCATGTTTATTACTTTGCTATGAATCTTTCATCCATCACGCAATTCAATTTTGGCAGTATGCATACAAATATAATTTAAATGCTAATTTTTATGATTATATGTTGCATGAGTCTTTCAACCATAAACTAGAAAGCACTTTTAGGACTTTTGGTGCCCATGTAGTTTGCCTTATACTCCAAGAAAGAATCTGTCGTGCATGCCTTTGGCTAGAACACATGCACTAGTTAAAAAGGCTTTTATCTTTTATTTTTATTTTTTAAATTTATTTTAAGCATAAACACATACGTAAAGCATATAATGTACCTGAACATCCTTGGCAGACGAAGAGTACAGGATCTTACCATGCAAGATCTGATTGATGCACAATAGGAAGCATCAAAACACTTATGAACATAAAAGTTTGATTATCTGATAAGTTATTGTATGTAATAGGTAGTCAGCCCCTTAGTCTCGCTAATGCACATTAGTCTGGTTTTCTTAACACATTTCCAAACTTTTGGAATGTGTAATTTTGGCATTATGCCTACCAGTATACCTCTGATGGTATACAATATCACTATGTAATTTCCGAGTATGAATACAAAACACACCTTACCAAAAAAAAAAAAAAAAAAACATATAATGAGAGACATGTTAGCGTGCATAGACGTCACGTCGTCGTGCATAGACAAGATATCGCGACTCTCCATAGACACTGATGTGTCAGTGTGGATAAATGCCACACCATTGTGCATATATGCTAGGTCATCATATAAGTGACATGTCCTGCATATGTAGCACAATAACAGGGGGTTACTTTTAGATTTTTATACGCTTTTTCACATGGTTTTTCTATGATTTCGTTGTTGTATTCGTTGAGGTGTACTAAATAGTATTTCTAGAGTGCACCCTTTATGGGCCGTTGATTTTCGTTGGTTGGAACAATCCGAGGGTTGTTGTCTTTCTCTGCATGTGTTTGTGCATGAACACTGCATGCATGTGCATGTGCACATGCATGTGTATACTGTGTGCATGTGCATGTTCATGTGCATGTTCATGTGCATGTGCATGTATATGCATGTGCATGTGTATTGTGCATGTGCAAGTGCAAGTGCATGTGTGCATGTGTATGCATGTGTGCATATGCATGTGTACTTGCCCTCTTGGATTCTTATTGCCGGAGTGGATTTTACTACCATTTAGATGAATTTTTTGCTCACACTTACAAAGGTATTTGTTTTTAATGTTTCTTCGCTTAGCATAATTTTTTTTTTTACAAGGTATTGGTTTCTTGATTCTACAATGTAGTGCTGCAAAACCCCTTTTGTTTCCTTCCTAAGATTTGCTGCAGATTCAAAAAGAGTTTAGAGTTTAGGTCCTCTCGCTTGTTTCCAACTCTTTGATATTCCTCGGTCCGTTTGATTGTTCATAGCAAGGCCTTTAGCTTCAATCAACAAACGGATTTTTATGCACACAACAAAGGATTATTCCACGCCTTTTCCATGTCATGATTGGTCAAACAAACGCCACAAGAATGCATTTATATTGTAGGTTTGGAACTTTAATCGAACCATAAGGTGAATCATGCATTACCTTTAAGCTAGAGATGGAGCATCCAAAATCATATGGATTGATAAACAATGGTGTCATTGTGAAAGAGAAATAGTTGTAGCGAAGTAACAATATATAGCATAATAACAGGGGGGTTTTCTTTGTGTTGCAAACTTTATGACTTTCTTGAATAATGGGATCAATCATCTATCTTTATGGTAACTTTTACTTTTATGTTCTATGTTTTATTGTGATCAAATTCAAAAGCTATGTGTGATGAAAGCCTCAAATGAATTCTAGTTTTTTCCGGGTTTGAATTTTAAATTTTTGTCACACCGGGGACGCCCCTAAGGCTCCTAAGGGGCCAAATTTTTTTTTGCAATGTAAAACCATTAACATCCAACATATAAAATTTAAATCCCCAACACATAACAACCAACACATAACAACCATTGACATTAACAACCAACACATAACTACCATTGACATTAATTAACACAACCATTGGGTCCAACACATTTAAATTAAAATCCCCCTTAAACCCCTTTGGTTTGGGTGCATATTCACACCTGGGTGACGAGGGGCAAATGAGAGCCCCTCATAATTGTATTTTTGCACGCACGAAATCAACACCACATAGTATTCCGCTTGAAATCTTATAGTATTTTGCAAATCTTGTTATAGTATAGCAAATTTTGTACTTGCATACCCACAAACGAGGAACTTTAATGACAAGATAGATTAAGGAATAAGGGGTGAATATGCCTATCCAACAAACTCGTTGTCCCAGAGTCACCCCCGTGTGAATATGCCTTGATAATGTGAATAGATGCCAAGTTATCCTATAGTTTTTTAGATTATTCTATTTAATTGCAACTAAAAACATTGCATTGAGAGGAATTGGACGCTTCCTTGTGGGGGTTTATGGAGGATCCTCTCATTGATTGAGCATTATCTCTCCAAGAGAATGTTAAATGCACTTTGAGATCCAATGAGAACGCCAAAGAATGAGTTGGAAAACTCAAAGGAATCTCATATAGTGAAAATAGGGAATCTAAAGGAATCCAAACAGAAGCTTAAGTACCTAAGGGAATCTTGAAGGAATCTCAACGAATCTGAGGAAAGCTAGAAGAACGTTGGGGACATATCATTGAAATTGAATGCACAAATATCACTATATCACCTATATCACCTATATATATACAATTATATTGAATGTAGATCTTTGAATCCTGGCCGTCCATCTCAGATCTGGACGGCCCACGTTGCGCCACCCAGAAAGCCCCTTTATTTGGGGCTTTTATTTTCGACCGTTAGATTTGGAGCCCCTTTATTTGGGGCTTTTGTTTTCGACCGTTAGATTTGCGATTGATCCTAAAGCGCAAATTGAAATCCTCTGTTCTCACGCCGGAGCAGAGCTCAAACTTGGATTTCTTTCATTGGTCCGTGGTTATGGCGGCAATGTGGCGCCATTGAGTTTAAACCGCTAAGCCGATGGCTCCTCATTTCTAGCGATGTGACAAGCCCGCAAATATTGACGCAAAAATGGTTGAATTTGGGCGCTTATCTTGCCGCCTTCTTCACAGCTTCATCCGTGGTCCGCAAAAAAATCCTAGAAGAAACGATTTTGTTAGAACCTTGCTCCTCTTTCGATCTATTCTGGCAGCTATAGAAGAGCTAGAGCGCCACGACGTTGAAGAAGACCACGGATTTTGCTTCCTTAGAAATGCTCTGCTATTCTTGGAGTTGGAAGCTTAGATAGAAAGCAAGCTCTAAAGCCCTTGAAAGAATCAGTAATATAAATATCATCGTCCTTAGGATTTTCTCAATCAAAAGGACCGCACCGCCCACATTTCGAAGTTAGAGGGGAATCCTTCGCTCGGGATGAGCATAATGTTCAGTTGGTTTAGCATTGCTTTTAAGTTACCCTTTGGTTTGCGGCTAACAATTTTGTTCTCGAGGCCAAGCATCGGGCCTAGAATTATTCCCCGCATTTGTTCCTATTTATGTACTAAATCTTTGTTCAATCGCCTCGTTTTTATTGGCGATTTCGTTTCGCAGCTTGGAAAGGAAATGTTGATCAAGACTCTTGTCCTAAGCAATGGTTCTTTATGGTAATTTTCGTACGGGGCCAAATATGACCGAATTGAGCTCCGCTTCTATAACAAAGAGGGGCTGGTAAAAGTCTTCCTTTAATTCTATTCTCATTTTATTTGCTTGCATTGGCGGCCCGGGATGGTAAGCAACCTATGGCAAAGTTATGGAAGGGATTTTTTCTTTTTCGCTTTCTTTATGAGTTCGAGACCCAAACATTACATCTCAAAGTAGCTAGGAGTTCTCCGTGACGATGTACTAATTTGATTTTTATACCGGCTATATTCGCAAGATTTTCGATTAATGTTTCTATTTGATTTTTTAGGTGAAGCACAAGCTGCATGGATTTTGTCATTTTGAGCATCGATCTACTAGACGTAATACAAAGGATGCTACCAGGTAATTCATGTCTTTATTTTTGAATGAAGAGAAATTAGGATGTAAGATATGCACAAATTTGCATGTTTTATCTCGCTTCTTCCCTATCATTTTGCACCTCGTGGCTCAAATCGGTGAATGGCCGCAAAGAATATCTTTCCAAGAAAGAATATCTTCAGAGTGAATCATTTGGCAAATAATCCAGTGGGGAAGTGGTGGACATGCTTTTATATAAAGGTCGACTCCCAAATGGACATGTTATGGTGTGAGTTTTAAAGGTCCGCTTTGCATGTGTTATGTTGTGAGTTCTATATTCAAAGCTAATCGGGTAATGTTAGGCTATGATGGGTTCGCTTTGCAATTTTTGAGTCGCCATTTTTATCATTCTAATGCATGTATTGCCTAATGCGCCTTCGTGATGATTGCCATTTTAAACACCTCATGGAAGCATATTGTTGCAGACCCCGCCTTTATGGGCTTTGATATTCGCCATGCTTTGTCGCCTTTAAGAGTCCCGATCAACTCATGTTACTCTCATTTTGGAGACATGTCTACTATAGGTGGCCTCCTTTACGTGCTTATTTTGCATCTTTAGAAGAAAAAATGTTAAAAATCAAAGTGAGCATTTAGTCTTCTTCTTGCAAATTCTCAAATGAGATGTGTTCCTCCACCGGATCTAATTGACAAGGTTTGTTTTGGAAACATAACTCACTTCTATTCTTCTAAGCAAAATCTTTAAACTTGGGATCAAATGGAGGTACCTTAGGCTTTTCTATGCATGTGAGAACTATATGTTGTGGAAGCTTCCGATTTGCGGTGTAATTATAATGGAGACATGTCTACTATAGGTGCCTATAGTCGTGGCCTCCTTTGCAAAGTGTTGGCGAGCTTAGGAAGCCCCTCAAGATATTTACCGGAATGGCATTATTTGCCATTATTTTGCAATTTGACGGTTTATTTTCCATCTCCGTAAGAAAAATGTTAAAAATCAAAGCGAAGCATTTAGTCTTCTTCTTGCAAATTCTCAAATGAGACAGGTTCCTCCACCGGATCTAATTGACAAGGTTTGTTTTGGAAAATAGATATACAAGCACATGTTTTGTATTTCATAACTGAGTAGTCTAATAATATGAAAAAATGCAGATAAGTTAGCATGTAGGCCTGCTCAAACTAGCGGTGGCTTCTAGATCTACATGCAAAGGTCGCTGTAACTTTGAACCGATTCAGTCCCTAATTGATCCAAAGTGTCGCTCGCCCATGCCATGTCTATTCTCGCCAATTAAAGGATTTGAAGGAAGTCTTTCGAGATTTATTGATTGATAATTGTGGCTCACAATGGTCGCGGGCTCGATAAGGGCAATTAGGTTGCATCCCCATTAGATTGTGAATTTGGTGCCTCACTTTTGCCATGTGCAATCTCGGACAAGAAAAAACACCTTTTCCGTTGATTTCCTCGGGCAGCGCCTGATTATCACGGACAAAGGTTGCAACAACATTCTTTTATTTATCGCAAGAAGCACTCCATCGCCAGGTTCTTTGTGAGGTTCTTCAACGCATGGAGTGTGTTAGATTTCTTTGTGCTTTGCTTTGTCTCCACATTAAAATTGCATGCATCGGGGTTTGCGATTTTGAAGTCCTATCTCTTGGGGTCCCGCAAATGACCATCATTTATGTGGCAGCAATTTCATCATTTCTGGTCCGTGGAGGTTCTCCGCCTGTGGTTGTAAAGCACATTAGTAATTGTTGTTTAAAAGAACATAGTCGATTTTTCCTAATTTGATCCTAGTAGCAGCTAAAATTTGAGTCTGCCAGAGCATCTTTAGGCAATACCCATGCTCATGTTTGGTCATTTTTTATTGTTTCATAGCATAATAAGTCATTGTAGTCTAAACCTCTCAAGATGCTTGGGAGGTTTTCTAGCTTGGGAGGTTTTCTAGCAAAGGGCATTCCCATCCATTCAAAAGTGATTAAATGTGGACATGATCAAGATGTGGCCATTGTGGATGCTTTTTAAAATTATTTATTGCAAACTTTGGCAATCTATTATGTTCTTGACAAAATGTGTATCCGAGATACTATCTCATATGCAAAGATAGACAATCTATTCTCATAGCAAGGAGCCAACAAATGCTTATTTGAGGCCGCAAAGCGATTGGTGCTTGCTTTTGGTCGACCATTTCTAGACATTTATGGTTTTGTCATTGGGGTTTTCAAATGTAATGGATATGGTTGTAGATTGGGAATTACTTAATCTATCATTCTCGACACAAAGACGTAGCCATGGAATTTATCATGAAGGTTTATGGTATCCGATTTAGGACATTCAAAGTTAGCATTTTCGGGTTCCTCCTAATGTGTTGTGAATGATGGAGTTGAGTCGCAAAGGAAGCTCTAGATTATTGAGAGCATTATTTTGGTGTTGGTGCGACAAATACACCTAACAAGCGTAACAAAAGGGTGAGGTAACATTTTTAATCTTTTAATTTTTGGAAGTGAGCAAACATAGCGAGGTAAGTGATCCATGATACCGGTCTTTTCTCCTTGGTGTTCCTTGATACCGGGTAACTTCTTTTTCCTTGATGTGTCCGGGTTTGGTGGACGCTTTTGAAGTTGTTGAGATTGACATCCACTAGAGATGATTCAGAAAGCCTTTTTATCAATCGCTTAGGAAGAGATTGCCATAACTTACGTAAGAAAGCTCTACTTTTGTGCATTAGGTGATAAGGGGCGTAGTCTCAGATATAAATTTAAGCAAAACCATAAAGTTGCCAGAATTATGACAGCTAAATTATAGTACAGAGATCCCTCAGCTTGGATGCCCTGGGAGCATCTTCCTATGCAGCAACAAATGCATGCATCTTGTCGAGGGCAAGTTTTCATGCACAAGATGCAATACTTTGATCCTGGCGTTTGTGTTGTCCAGACCATTGGGTTTACAAGCTAGGTATGCTCCACTTTTCAATTACAATGCAGAGATGCCTCGGCAGCTTGGATGCCCTAGGAGACCATTTCCAGCACATCTTTCTGAGCAGCAACACATGAATGCACCTTGAGGGCATGGGACATCAACACAAGACGCAATAATGGGTGCTTTGGTGCTGGTCATAGCGATGGTGCATTTGGCTCTGGTGAGAGCAATACACATCCTTGCATGACCATCTATATGGGTGCTCAATAACATTCACCATATCATGGGTCTCCAATTGCATATGCATATTCAAATGACCACATGTAGCAATTCAAACTAGGTTTTTGTTGATGATGAACTTTGTTAGTGCTAAAGAATAAAAAATCCTTGAAGGACTTTCGAACTTAGAACTGATAGCCTTTTTAGAAACAAAATAAGGGTCAGGCCTGCTCTTTTGTTTCTTAAAACAAAAAGTGTGAATATATTTGCGACCGTTTCACAATATGAAGCTATAGTATATCTTATGGTGTGGCTCTGGTGAGAGCAATACACATCCTTGCATGACCATCTATATGGGTTCTCAATAACATTCACCATATCATGGGTCTCCAATTGCATATGCATATTCAAATGACCACATGTAGCAATTCAAACTAGGTTTTTGTTGATGACGAACTTTGTTAGTGCTAAAGAATAAAAAATCCTTGAAGGACTTTCGAGCTTAAAACTGATAGCCCTTTTAGAAACAAAATAAGGGCCAGCCCGCTTCTTTTGTTTCTTAAAACAAAAGTGTGAATATATTTGTGACCGCTTTCACAACTGGGCTATAGTATATCTTATGGTGTGCTCTATGCTACATAACGTAATTCTCGCAAAATGAAAGGTAATCAGATAGTTTTGTTATGTGAAATTCATATGTAAAGATATTGCCACATAATATTCCAAAGAAAAAGTGTAAGAATCCTAGCTTCAATGCCAACTGGTAACCGAAAGATGAATGTAAATAGAAGCCCTTTCTTTGATCCAAGAGAACAAACTAAAAGAAGAGAATTAATGTTATCCCTATTTTAACGTAAAACATGTAGAACTTGAAAAATGGATGGACATGCATGGCTCGCAACTCGATCTAGAATTCCATTTAAAATGTAATCGATCCTCTAAATGCATAAGCATGTTTGAACCCCAATAACATGCCAATTTTTTAACCCGCCTTCCAACGGATGCTCAATGGAATATATGAATCATGCCCCTTTAGGTTGACTGAATATATGAATCATGCCCCTTTAGGTTGACGTACATAGGTGGAGTAGCTATTAAGGACGACGCTCAATGGAATATATGAATCATGCCCCTTTAGGTTGATGAATATATGAATCATGCCCCTTTCGGTTGACGTCCGTAGGTGGAGTAGCTATTAAGATTAATGCAGTGAACTATGGTTAGCTACCTCCCATTTTATTCTAGGGTTCTTTTTCTTTGTAGATCATTTACAACATGCAAGAAAAGCTTGTGCAGCTGTAGTCGGATTTGAGAAAGGAATTGATTGTGATTCCGAACTTATCGTTTCTATGACACCCCCTAACTAGATGAGTGAATGGGAACGAGTGAATGGGAATGAGTTGGCTGAAATTCCATCTCATCTAAGGAAAAGCTTCCCCAAATACGAAGTCATAAATACGCCTTTTTGGTGGTCCCCGCTAAAAGCTTGGCTATATATATGACCTCTTGCAATAACTATTTTTTTATTATAGTTATTTTGATTTTGTCAATAATCAGATAAAACGATGAATTAGTGGTTAATAATCAGATAAGGTCATAAGACTCTGCCAAAGCAATGCCAACGAGTTTTAGAGCCTCTAAGTTCATGTAATATTATGCATTTAGCGTGTTTATGGACTCTTGAAGCTATCTTAAAAATTTTAGACTGCTAATGTTAGCATCCAAAACCAAAACCAAAACAACTATCATGATTTACATAATGATAAGCCACTCGCTGTGTGCCCGAAAATCTAGAAGAAAGCTACCAAAGCATTTGTGCATATCTAATGTTGCATTTTGACATTTTTTTTCGTGTAGTTTTGCCAAGAATTGGAGAAGTCAAATCTTCACATCTGCACATGTTCATTGAAAAGAAATCTCATCTCTATAGACTCTTTTAGAATAAAGAGAGATCTTAAGGTAATTGAGGGGAATTCATAGAATTTTATCAAATTTTGCATGAATGGCTTGACACACAATGACAAATCAACTTCATACACTCCACCTAGGTATATCATTCACATTGGGTGTGCTTTGGAATGGATCTTTATATAATCTTAAGGAATACTCACAAGATCCTCGAGAATCCTAATAGATTCTTAGAGAACCTATGTATGTACATTCGACAGACACCTCAAGATAGTACAAATACTTGTATATATCCTTATATATATACAATTATATTGAGTGCCACAAATGATGTAGAGTCCCAAACGGTGTAGAGATTGCTGCCACAAAATTTTGGTAGAGATTGATCTCTACCGCCCATCTTGAGATGGACGGCCTGCACGGTGACACCTCGAATCACCCCAAGCAACCCCTTTTGGTGCAGATTGAGGTGTCAGCCTTCGGGTCAGCCGAATGTAGGATCGACGCCCCCGGATGCGTGGACCTTTATTTGGGGCTTTTTTAGTCCGGGCCCGCCGGATCAAGGGGGGAGGCAAAATCATAGCCATTGATCTTTTTGGAGCAACTACAAGGAAGGTGCAATTTTGGGGGCATTTAATCTAGGCCCTTCAAGTTAGGGCATCTAATCTAGACCGTTATTTACAAGTCTGACCATTATTAATTTCTAATTTCATTAATGGCCCCTTATTTTGGGGTTTTTATTCTAGACCATTGGGCTCTTTAGATTCGATCTTAACCATTGGTTAATAGCCATCAAAATTTAATGCCAGAGGTGACAGTCATAATTTAATGTTTCCTTAGGTGTTCAGAACTTCAGATGGCTTATTGAAAATTTTGCAGATGAGAATTTTGCAGCCGTGCATCCTCTCTCCCGCGACAACCAGCCGCCATGCCAAAAGCATTCTGCAATCGAGTTCTTCTTCGGCTTATCTTTTGCCGGATCTGCAGCTTTGGCATTCTGCTCCAATTCAAGGCTGCCATCGTTCAGGCCCCCCTTGGACCTGACATTTCAAGTCCTGAGCTAGTAGCTGCCGTTGCAAATGCAGGCGGAATTGGTCTCTTACGAGCCCCCGACCAGGTTCTTTTGTGCTGGTTTCGTACTTATAAAGCTCCAGTATATGATTTCTATGCACTCGTATTTATCTGTTAGTCAATATATACAACTTCTAGGAACGCCGAGAAACCATTAGAGATTTAATTGCTGAGACCAGATCACTTACAACCAGACCCTTTGGAGTTGGAATTATCCTCACGTTTTCTCATGAGAAGTTACGGGACATAGTTTTGGATGAAAAAGTAGCAGTTTTGCAAGTCTTCTGGGGCCACTTCCAAAAGGAGCTTGTAGAAAAGGCACACCAGGCAGGTGTTAAAGTCATACATGAAGTAGGTTTTCTTCTCCATGGTGCATGCCCAAGTAAGCAAAGACTGGCCGATTTTGCATTGCATCAAGATTTCTGAGCTCTTTCTAGAAAGATCGTTTGATTATGACTGTGTTGTTGCAGGTTAATTCGCCGGTTGTTATTGCAGCCTTACAAAACTACGGCCAGTTAGGAAATTGCAGTGGTTTTGGTTTTTTGAGAAGCTCGTCATGGAGAGGAGAAGGATTCTGGGGATGCAAAGCAGTCCGACCAAACTATATTGTCAATTCATTGTGAGAAGCTCTTCGTTCGCTTTGCTTCTTCTTTCATGCGTCATTAACTGTGATAAGGTTTCTTCTTCTTTGCAGCTTGCGAGAATAACTACTCCGACATATGCAGCATGTATATATCTCTGTGGCAGATTATTTTGGTCCTGTTCTGCAGTCAAACCTGCAATCCATGCTATTGTGCAATCTCTAGGTAGGCCTTCTTAACCTCATCTCTTACATTCAATTTTTAAAACCCTATTCTGAAAGATTTAATAGATGTGGAAGATATGATAATAACTGCATGGCTACATAAACTAGGCTGATTTAAGCAAAAGTCAGGCTTAATTTGAGCTGTGGTACACAATCTTAGGTTCAAGATGGAATACAGTTTTGAAATATAATATAGGGCAGGATGATCTGGAATCCATTTCCAAATACAGATTTTGAAATATCATACAAGGCAGGATGACCTGGACTGCAAAAGGTTCGTGTTTATATTGGGTTCCTTCTCGGATTTAATTTCTTCTTTGAGTCTGTGGGATTGAATATTTTCTTCCAGTAGAGTTCAAATTTATTTCAGACTTCATCGTAAAACACTTCAACATGAAACATGATGAATGCACGCATTGCAAGAATCTATTAGGTGTATTGTAATGGCTCTTCCAATCAAGCCGCCCCGCTAAACATGTTGGATCCTGAGATCTATCAATCATATTTGGGTGAGAATGGAGCGTGTACCGCTGTAGTTTTAGAACCACTTTACTTAAAACTATTATGCAGAATCTCGGGTCTCATTTGCACAAATGCAAAGCGCCTTCTCTCGGGCTTCCGTGTTCATGTCTTCCTTTGTCTCACTTTCGCTATAAGCCTTTAGTTCAATCTGAGTATACTTTTGCATAACCGAAGGTTATGGATCTTTTGCATAGATAATGCGAGATGCCAATTTGTTCTCGGCCGTGATCACATGTAAGGAGGAGCTTGATCTAGAAAGTGCTTCAACCCCCTTTTTGTTTATTTGTTGACAATCTCTCGTGATGATCTCTATAATTTATCGCGACCGCTTCTAAATTTCAATTCAAATTCAATTATGTAAGTTCATCAGAAGTCATGTTTTTGCTTTTTCCGTGATGCATGCATGAGAAGTTCCACCGATCCGACCGCATAAGTATTAGACGGAGCAAGCCTAGCTATGGTACAGCCTTATGGATGTGAAGACCCATGGAACTAAAGATTATTTTTCTCTCTCAGAAGGGTAAATCAGTGGCGTAAGATATCCTCACCGAAAGCAAACTTTAGAAGACATCGCCTCGGAAAGCGTACTAAAGGAGGTTTTGATGTTTGCATTCGATTTGCATTAACCGTGCAAGAAATCACCTTTGCCGAGTAGATTCATTCTTTCTTTAATCGCGGCCGATGTAAATCATTCTTTTGTATAGCTTAAACGGCTGGAATGGGGCGCATGGCTAAGTTTTGAGTAATCGCCTTCTCTGCCTTGGATTTCCTTTTTTGGCATCCGAATCTAATTTAGAATCGCTTTTAATTAATGCCATTGACAAGATGGCTATGGCATTGGACCGGGATCAATTCTCGCCAACAGCTTGAGTGAGTCACCGAGCTTGCTTGGTATTCGAGGGGATCAATATGCTAACAAAGACAAGCCATAGCCAGAGGCATAGACTGTTTTTGCCCGCCCGCGTGAACTAACCCTTATTTTCTGCAAGGTTTTTGATCGCTCAGGTATCTCTCGCTACCATGGTCGATCGCGGCTTTATTTTCTTGTGACCAAGGGAATCAACAAGGAATCTGGATACAAACAGATCAAGTGCTAATCCCCGTGAGTAGAATGTTTAGTTTCTAAGTTCTTCGCGGATTTTTCATTCTATCATGTTGTTGTAGTTAGGTTCCGCGGATAAGTTGTTCTATCGTGATTTCGCTCTGGCTTGGCTGTACATTCTATGCTCCTTTTAACTTAGGTAAGTGAATAAATGTATTAGTTATTTGTTGCATTTCTTAGAGTAATATCTTTGCTTGACTCGCAAGTCCGATATCCATTGTGCTTTGTTTTTGGGTCCTCATGTGATAGGAAAACAGAGATTTATTAGTATTGAGTTGTGCAATAAGAAAAACTTTGATGGCACTAATGTATGTTGTTATTTCGCTTTTTCTTCATCTTGCTCCTTTGTGTTTAATGTTGTGGATTGTCGATGACCTGATTGCCACTAGTGTCAAGGACTTTACCAGTAGTGCTTAACCTATGTTTGGTCAAGAATAAACAATAAAAATGGATGTTATTGGCCATGTTGAATGAATTATTAGGTAATGGGAAACCATGTGCAATCCAATTATAGCCAAGGAATTTGCACATTGAACCTTAAAATCGCCTAATAATATGACTCGACCGGGAAGCCATATATAAAGACATGGGCATCTTAGATGCAAGTCTTCAGAAACAAACAAACAGAGGGTAAGTTTGAACCTACAACACTTTAGGCCATGTAAATTTATATAGACTTCTATGTGTTGTGGAAATAGATGCATGTGCTAATATTCTCAATCTATCCTGCTTGTTTTTGGGAGAATTGGAGCCTTTCTTTGTCATTTTAACATCCGTCAGATTTCTCGGGATGGAGCAGCTTAGAGTTGCTAGTTAGAGTTGTTAGTTAAAGTGTCGATCGACGCCAAGTATTGCTGGTCTTGAACTTATATGTGCGTGTCCACAATCCTTTGAATTAGAATATATTAAAGATGTAGATCAAGGCCATACCAAAATGTTCAAATGATGCATCCGAAAAGCCGGGGCAAAACAAATAGAACTTGCGGACTTTGGCATCCCGTTGATGACCACGATCCGTAGGAACCGCTTTGTTCAACTGCTCGTAACTTTATCCTCTCAGATAAAGCCGTGAGAGTTGGCGTAAAAACTAGCAAGTCTATTGATTTCAAATCTTGATTCTCTCGCTTTTGGTATGATGTGTAAGATGATATGCGCTAAATGAACTGGTAAGTATTAATTTATATTCATGATTAGCTCTTTTTAAATATTTGAGAACTCCACTTTTGACAAAGTTGAACAAACTCCGCTACCACTAATTTTTATCCATACTATAATTCAGGTTGTTCACAAGATTCACATCTCTCGATATGTACTTTTATATGTTAAAGTGTTGGAAATGTCCGAAAGTGAAGCTTGATGTACATGGAATCCTAAAGGTCGGAAAATATGCGTAATTACCTAACCGGATAGCATATTAGAAATGGTAGAAGTGGAATCGGTTGTTTGAACCATAAGAACCAAGGTTTGAGTGCAAAATGAGTTTTTGGCTTGCCTAATGTCCCCGGAAAGGCGTGGTTCTTGGGAATTCTCATGGGATTACATCCTACTACCATTATTGTTGGTACCGAGATAATCCCAACTATGAGTTGCATATCTTACCTATGTTTATGCAGGCAAAGAGACAATAGAAGGCCTTTCAATTTTTAGTTTAGAATTTGTTTCTCATAGCCAAAGATGATATGTTTTCATAATGCTATGGAGTGTCAGCTTTTTGCTTATTATGAGCACCCTACTATCTTCGCTTGTTTTAATGTCTTCTATTGGTCAAGATTTGGCTTGTGTATAGGTGAACTTTGTGATGGACATCCTTTCGAAGTCTTATGAACAACTATGTCAAGAATGCCATATGGTTTCCTCGTGATCATGCTCTCCTCCTCCGATGTCCGGAATTTGGTTCTTCTCATATATGGAAGTTTCTTCGCTTGTGGTTTGGCTTTTTAAAATGCGCAAGATCAAACCTGCATCCCCAATCCTTCCATGTGATGTTGCGTATCTCAAGGCAGACTTTAGTAGTATTGAATTAAACGCCAAGACACCGCTTTCCCACATGCAACATCATCATTGATATTATTGGGCCTTGCACAGACGGTGTCAACCGGTTCTCGGCTCCTAACACACAGCCTAATTAAGATTCCATTTCTTCCGAAGGGCACAAAGTGATGCCCACCATCGACCGCAAATGTTAGTTCGTAATGACTTTCAAAGTTTGTTCCTCGATCATATCTTCACATCATCGCATCAAAGATTGATGCCACCGCAATGACGAAAGAAAGGGGTGGTATGTCAAGCATTCTTAGCATGGCACATTTCCAAGATATGTTGTGTTGTAGGGGAACCGGATTATTGCAAGGCTCCATGATGATATAACGTAACCATTGTGGGACTTTGAGGATGTTGTCAGTATTCAAACAAAAGCATAAAGCTTTTATGATCAATGTTTCTCATGTTTTGTGCCAAGCTCTAGATTAGTCCACTTTTCTTTCATCATGTCATGAAGGTGTATATTATTTCATTTGTTCCAAATTATTTTTGCTCAAATGGTAGCCATTGATGGTCACAATGTAACAGCTTGAAAAGCGCACATCAATTGCAAGGTGTTAGATCCTTATTTTTTAATCACAATCATATGCCAAGCCATAATGATTATCACATGGTCTTTGTATAGTTGGCTTAATACTTACTTGCTAAGGACGGCTTTTGCATAACGGCAATGGGGCTTTCAATTGTGCACGAGGTATTTATTCACAAAGTAAGAATTACGAAGAAGCCCTTTGAGGTGCATGGGCCATTGACCTCTTCATTAAGCCCTCTTTATGAAGGGAATCCGTGTTGTAAAATCAATGTGTGAATCTAGGTTGAAGAGCAATTATATGAAACACTACCAGAAAAACAGCCTTTTTACGATGAACACCGCCTCTTTTTCCATGAACACAGCATAACCTTAGTTTAACCTCGTGGATGAATTAACCACCCTGCTAAACCTCAACTCCGAGTTGAGCATTGCCTTTTGAAGAATACTATGCTTGAACATGAATTTGCACAAAGCCATAGGATGAGATTTAAGAAGGTAAGTGTACTAAGAGCATAAATTTTCCTTCATAACAGGTTGGTAATGCATTTGCCTCTATATGTTTTATGTCTGGCCTTCCTATAGGCATTTCTTCAGAGTATTTCATAACATTTGTGTACGTCTTTATAGCCTCTAAGTATGCATTTGCTTTTTGGGTTTTCTATTTTGGACTTTCAACTTTTTGGACTATAATATGGCTCCCATTGTGCTCCAAGTTTATTTGCTATTTATATTAGTCACTATGATACAAGCAAGCAATTGTAGGAATACCCGTAATTATTGATTATGTAAATGCCCTTATTGAACTTTTTTTTCATGAAAACGTAAATGGAGGTAATTGAGTAAAGATAAAATGACTGGCCAACTTACTTTTAGGACTTTGACCACATGGACATGAGTACTTCATCTTTTGCACAAGCTACCTACATTCTATTTGTGGTTGCCGTACCTATTTATTACGCTAAAGACACCTCTTTCAAATGCTTTACAGATCACAAGGCAGATTGCTACTGGCACTTATGAGTATTATCGTTTCCAATTTGTTTTAGACAATTCAGGCAGATTGCTACTGGCACTTATGAGTATTATCGCTTCCAATTTGTTTTAGACAATTCATGATTATTGTGGTTTCGGCTTAAAGATAAATATCGTGGTTGCAAATGGACCCCTTTTTGAACCTAGCACAATGTCGCAGAGCAAATAGCATTGTCCCTAGATATAGGAACGCTGCAAGTGACAAGCAGCATAATCTCAAAGGCCTCGCCTAAATGCCCTTCTTTACATATATGGGTCGTAGTCCAAACAAGGCAAGGCAGGCAAGGCGCCTCTCAATCGCTGGTTTGAATCTTCGTTATTTCCACATAAGAGATGCCGTGATATATCATCAACGGATTCTAAGATCTTCGAGTAAGATGTTTTGAAATACCCCGAATAGCCCGGTCTTCCGGTTTTAAGGCGCCAAATTTTCTTTCCTCGGCAGTTCATTTGAGTCTTACTTAACTCCTTTATGTTAGTTGGGAATAAGTTTTCTACATGCATTTGTAGTTTGGTGGTAAGTATGTTGCTCTAACTTGATTGGCATTTTTTATGTGCTACTTTGCTCCATTGTTTCATCGAGCTATATTTTTGAATTTCAAGAATATCATAAAGAAGCCTCTTGAGTTTCGATTTGAACATAAGCAGTCAAGATGATTATCACCATCTTTTATGCCCGCGATTCATTTTCACTAATGTCTACAAAATGCTTTAAAAGATCGCTAATTTAGCTTTTTAGTTTCCACAAATTTATGCTCATGATTTACACAAGGACGTTATCCCCCAGATTCTTGCCTTTACCATTACATGTCAACATAAGTCCCAAATAAGGAAGTTGGTCTACAAGATCTCGCATTAATTTGTTATGGGATGGAGGGATATGACCTTTGTGGTTCCGTGTAGAGCATTCACACGAAGCAATTTATGAAAGAAGCTTTTTTCAAGGATGGTCGCACTAAAGTGTAATGCATAATGGCAAATGCGACTGGTCCAATAGTTAAGGTATTCCTGCCAATAATTGAATGCAAAGAAAAAATTGTTGCTTGTGTGCCCGCCCGTGAGAGCCTTATTTATAGAAACACCAAGTAATGATACCGCCAGAACGGGTTGGAAGTTTATTCTCAGAATCCTTGCCCATGTAGCGTGAAAAGCTTCAATGCTAAAAATCCCTAGTTGATTCAAGAGGCCGAGCTTTGTTCTTACAAGCATTTGCATCGAAATGATCGTAACACCATTCCTACTCTAGAGGAGCAACGGATGTTGCATTGGGGAGGGCAATGTGCGACTTTTATTGGGAGAAGTTGACAAACCGCAAGATGCTACCGATATGGATGATGAAAATTCTCCTTAAAGATATCCACCGCCTATGGCGCATTTGTTTGCAATGATTGTTGACCTCCCTCATATTTCCTTCCTACCGCTTTTTGCATTGTTGGAGCAGATTAATTTTTTATGGCACTTGCTATTTGTGATCTCTATCATTATCATTTCGCCACTCCTCCCGACCGCGAATACCCCCGCTTATTTTAAATTCAAGGCTCAACGTATGAACAAGGCATCCGTGACTCGCAATTGCGTGCTTTGAAATAGCTCTTTAACAGCTTGACCATGAAATTCATGGGTATGAAATTTCGAATTTGTGAAATTTGTCAAAGTCTTGAATTTTCTTATTGATGTCGTGCATGCATCGTGGCCAATTGCTTTGATGTATTAGACATGAAGATTCTTGTGCCTAACAAATTTGTTAACACTTTTCGCCTTTTGATAGAATCAAAATTATTGATCAAGTAAGTTGCATAATTGGTGCCTCGCGCTTTGTCTTTTATTTTGACAAATATATTTTAATTGTTCAGGTGGAAATGGAAACCTCGGAGAGCCCAAGTGGGCATGCAATTTTGTGTTTTCCATCCCCTTAGATCGTGTTTAGACCATCTGATTAGAGAAAGTTTATTCCAAAAGTAATCCATGTAAGTTCAATGCTAAAAATGTTAGGCAAAGAAAGCTAGAGTATCATAATTGTGTTTGTTAGTTAATTGACCGTAAAAGCTTATAGAGTAAAATGGGGCTCCCTTACATGCTGTTACATATATTTTAGTTGTAGCCATAGTAACTCAAGCATATCCTGTCCAAAAAATATCTTCTCTCCATTGGTGGAACTTGTCATAAGGTATTGTAAATATCTCTTCTAAAAACCTTAGCTTTCGTAGACATTCAAGCACATGCATTATCAATGTCGCCTATATATGTTAATGCTGGTGGGTTATATTCGAAGTTTGCAACTCAAAGATAGCAAGATCGCGGAAAGCAAGCCATCAAATCGTGATATTAGAGAGACCAATTGTCGCCAATTTTGCTATTGTTTTACTTCGCTGTCGCTAACTTGATTTCCATAACTAGACAAAATTGTTAATTTATTTGAATCTTCAAGCAATTGATCGTATGCAATCGGACTCAGATAAAATATCAAACAATTGCACATTTGTTTGTAGATCTATCGACAATGGCAAATTTAATCTTGCTTTGTCTATTCTTTATTTTGACAATACTATGTCTATGTGTCAAGGTTCAAATGATATTTTAAGTAGAAAGCATCAACTACGATTTGATGTTTGGGTAATGTTAAAAGGGAGTTTCTATCTATTGAAATAAACAACCAAGGATGTGAGATGATACTATTTGGTAGACATTTTTTTATACTGCATTGCTAAAGTTCATTGCCCTTCTTTATGCAACTACCCTCTAGTGTATGCCTTCAAAAATATGATTGTTAAACAATGATGTCTATGTACTTCCCAAGTATAACATTTACAAATTGTTAAATTATTTTGCACCTTCACACTTGTTGAGGTTCTTTATTTCATCAAAGAAGACATTGAAATTGATCGCCACAACGAATTGACATAGCTTAATTGGGCGCAGTTACAACTTTGATATCATCGCCGATATTTTAGCAAATGCATGTTCCTTCGCTTTTGGAAAAAATTGGACCATCATTGTCTTCGAATAGAACAACCCTTCACGCTAGAAAATGTTCAATTGATTTAACATCTTCGTGGTTTTCAAGGTTGTTAAGTTCCGAATACCATAGCAAAATCTTAATTCTTAAGGGTAGTTGAAGAATATACGTAGCGGCCACTTTAATGAAATCCGCTGTTGAGCAATTCAATAAAAACTTTTATGGAATATAAGAAACAAACACTGCTTGATAGCCGAATTCATCTTGATAGCCGAATTTCCCTCGGGATGTTTCTGTAGTAGAATCCAATATGGTAGATATTACGGAATTAAATTAACTATTATGATCTTTAAGATACGCTGATCATAGATTGGGTGCTGGACTAAGAACATGCCTATTGAAGAGTTTGCATGTTAGAATTGACATTCTTCCCGGTGCATGCCATAGACATTTTGAGGTAGAGATTAATTAAGTAGCTGGATAAATACAATGATGATTTATTTCTTGCATGATGCTGAATGCTGGTGGTTATGCAAGAAGCATATACAAAGTGGCGTTCATGTTTGCAATTTAGTGATAGAGCTTCTGTTGCAAACGTTGCAAATTTCACAAAATGCATTGTTCGGATATTGATAGGAAGACCCCATTACTAAAAATGATGTCATTACTGCCATTGCTAATAATGAGAACATGACAACAGACTTGTTGATTATCAATTCGAATGTAGTAGGTTGGAAGGATTTTGCAGGTGCCACTGCGCTTGAGGTCATGAGGAAGTAGTCAGTGTTATGCTGTGGTTCTGTCAAGTGCATATTGTGAACTGGAAAGATGCTCGTAGGTATTGTAGACCGATGTTTCTATAATCATGATTGTGACTGGTGCATGTATGCCATCTGTTTGTGTGATCATGTTTGTGATTGGTGCATAAATGCCATCTGTTTCTGTGCAGTTTCCAAACAATGTTTTCGAACATGTTTTCCGAATGCTGTCTAGAAACAAATACTAATACTGCTCAGCAAAATAGATGGTTTTTACCAGCAACTGCTATGCGATTGGGATTGAGACAGAAAATTTGGCATTTCTGCATTAAATATTACCAAGTATTTATTACTTCCGCTAGCAACTGTAAACATTTAGTATAAGCATACCTCACACCTACTGTTATAGGCATGACTTGCTGATAGCAACATGCTATAGCCCAACTGTTATTAGATCATGGGTTGCTAAAACTATGCTATAGCGTAATTCTTGATAGGTTATGAGTTGCTAAAGCTCATCAACAAGTGTTGGGCACATCGCTATAAGCTATAATATTTACACATAGCTTTCATTATCACTACAATTTGTTACACATCCCACGCCTCTTTCTTTACAACATTTGCGAAATATTGGACGTGGGACTCCACTCTATACTTTAGCACTAAAATCGCGTTCTCTTTCACGTAAGTGAATCATACTCATATAACTCACAAGTTGCACTTTCTGTTCTAGTTAGAATATCCTTGATGGTCGTCGAATACCCAATGTTGCATTATATCTATTATCTCTTCAATTTTGTTCTTATTGGTGTCCATAGGTTTCAATCTGGCTGCCTAGTTATTTGTTCATTTCTAGCTTTTCTACATGGTGCCATACACAATTTAAGAATGTTGGAGGTTTAGAAACGAAAGTCATGTACTTAAACTATTGAAGTCCTTTATGTTTGAGCATCTAATATCGCATGATTTTTTATTCTATGTTGCATGCATTTGAGGTAAACTATTCTAGGAGGAATTTAGGTGTGTTTTGTGTCAATCATTGTTTGCTACCTAGAGATATAGCAAATACAAAATAATGCATCCATTTGAGTACGTTATTGCTAATGTAGTTTGTTGGTGTACAAGGTTTGCTTTTTGAGGCTTAGTTTTTTATTCTATCAAACTTAAAGGCCGAACCATACTCCATCTAGGAAAAAATTCCATTTGATAAATGTTTGCAATTATTGATAGGATTTCATATATTAAATACGTAAATGTACACATTTACAATTATATTCCATATAGGGAACTACACGTGCAATCTCAACCATTAATTTTCCTTATGTCTTAATTTTCAAAAGTCACAAATTTGAGTAGCGTCATGAAATCACCATTTCTAACTTTGGAAGTTAATATGTCAATGCTAGCATTTCCCAAATTTAAAGCTTGATCTAATGGTGCCTATATCGAACCATATGAAATCTAGTGAGATCTTCCCATAACAATAAAGATCCTTGTTACTTATGAAAATAAACTATTGCCATCAATATCAATTTTATGTTTTTGCCAGTAAGCGACGTCTCTACATTAAGAAACTTCAACTACAACTTTATGATGCCTAAGTAGTTGGACTGTTGTGTATCAGATCTATTGGCATAGCAAGTCAGAAGTATTAAGAAATTTCGCTAGGTATAGAAGTGTTTTCTTTAAATGCTCTCACAAAATCCATTTTTTTGCAGTTCAAATTTTTTAAAATGATTATGGAAAAGAGCAACAAATTGTAAGGGTATTAAATGGTCTTTAGGAAAGCTATTCAATTAATGTATCCATCATGTTTTCCTAATGCTCCAATAGTTTTTTTTTTTTAAATGTAGCTCTCCACACATTTTGAAGTTCTCTCGCCTCGCTGACCAAAGAAGTAACATCTAAGTGAAGGGCTTTAAATTTGAAAGTTTTACACATGTGGCCAGAAAAAGAGCAAGGGTGGCTCGCGTTTGTAGGTCCTTATCCATTTGTTTAGACATGGAAACTTTTCTTCTTCAAGTGAAATTCTATGAAGTTTTTTTTTAAATTTATAAGCACTCCCTGATTTGTTCGGTATACTTCAAGGGATCACATGGATGGGTGAGGAATGTCGTTCTAACACAATATAAGCTGCAGTTTATTGTTTAAATATAGCTTCTTCTAACTTAATTTGTGGCATCCAACTTTATATACTGAGCTTCTCAATCTCAAGTTTTAGTTCCAGATGTTTAAATTTTGTCATTTAGCTATGGGTTCTTCTAGCTTAATTCTCAGATTTTAGTTCCAAATGTTTGTAAACCATAGTTGGTAGACCTTTGATCGTACAAAAACTTGTATATATATACAATTATATTGGGTGCCACAAATGATGTAGAGTCTCAAATGGTGTAGAGATTATGCCACAAATTTTTGGTAGAGATTGATCTCGGCCGTCCATCTCTGAGATGGACGGTCCAGACGGTGCCACCTCGTAACTCCCCAAGCATCCCTATTGTTGGTGTACCAAAATGTTGGTAGAGATTGATCTCGGCCGTCCATCTCTGGGATGAACGGCCCACAACAAAAGCCCCAAATTGGTATCCTCTGATTCGATTTCTCCATCAAATCTCATCTCGCGGGGAGCAGCTATGGTGTTGAAGACGGAGCTCTGTCGCTTCAGCGGGGCGAAGATCTATCCAGGCCGTGGCATTCGTTTTGTGAGGGGGTGATTCACAGGTTTTTCTCTTCATCAATTCAAAATGCAAGAGCTACTTCCATAACAGGCTCTGTCCTGCCAAGCTCACATGGACTGCCCTCTACCGAAAGCAGCATAAAAAGGATGCCCATGCCGAGGCTGTGAAGAAGCGGCGCCGCACTACCAGCAAGCCTTATTCTAGGTCCATTGTGGGTGACTCTTTGGAGGTTATTCAGAAAAAAAGAAGTGAGAAAACAGAAGTTCGTGTTGCTGCCCGTGAAGCTGCTCTGAAGGAAATCAAGGGTCGAATTAAGCAGACTAAGGAGGAGAAGAAGGCTAAGAAGGCTGAGGCTATTGCTAAGTCTACTAAAGTTAAGGGTGCTGTTAAGAAGGGTCCCGCTGGTAAAGGTCCCAAGCTTGGTGGTGGTGGTGGAAAGCGTTGAGCTTGGTATGTTCATTTTATTAATTTCTTCTAGTTTGTTTGAACTCCGTTTGATCCATAAAGCGTATGATCCTATGACGTTTTTTGTGAACACGCATTTTAGTTCTTTGTATTTTGATCAAGAAGTGTATAGCATTGGGATCAATCGGATATGTGAATGCTCATATTTCTTTTGCTTTCTGTTAATTTTTCCTTTCCATCTTGTTTCTAGTGCATCTGTGTAAGTTTGTGTTATGCCTTTTGTGCTCCAGTCCATCTTATCATCTTTGTATTATTGACTTTTTGGGTTTACTTTTATGGTTGCTCATTTAATTAGCTATACCTTCTTTTCCTACCGTGGTTCCCGATTGTGGTATTCTATTGTGATTCGGTTGATCAATGGCAGCTTTGAATGGAGATGATGTTTCCTTTTGCTTGGTCGTCGGTCTATAGCTTCTTGCAGGGGCATGATAAAAGGTGCTCTTGAAGCTTGAAGTAGGTATATCTGGTTCTGGGTTTTATGCCGCTGCAAGATCTTTGCGATTGCAAAGCTACAGGAACAATTGACAAATGCAATGTAAGATGTAGTAGATAATGTCATTCCCGCCATTGAGTTGCTTTGTCGCTTCTTAAGACTAGGTATTTTAGACTCTTTTGTTTTTCTATGGGATCGTAGAATGTTTGTCTATGCTTTGCAAGTTTGTAAGGTCAATGGGCATGATTCGAAAACAAGGTGTGGCCTGGTTCACGACCCCCAAAAGGGGTGGTGGTCCTGTGGAGGACGATGAAAAGACAATTTTTTTTTTACGACATGTTTCCATCATTACTTTATTACGCTTGATGTCAACTCGTGGTCATTTTGTCGCAAATTATTTGCATTTCCAAAGAGCAAATATTCTGATTTTCACGCTTTAGTTTGAGCAAAAATGAGTTCTTTTTTTGGGTGATGGAGTATATGTTCAACATGGTAGCTACAGAATGACAAATAGCTAGGTCTACATTTTAATATTATAGAAGCGCTTCATCAATGTAGGTGAGTTTTTATGCAAAATGTTGATGCAAAATGTATTTGTTGCAGATTCCATCTTGCTTAAAGAAGCATTATATATCTTCTTGCGTAACTAGAGTTTATGGAGCCTGCTGGAGACAAGAAAATGGCATTCCGTGGAGTGTGAGCAATCTAGAAAAAAGCATTTTGGCAATCTAGCAAATGGTATGTGTCTTTTCTTGCACCGATGATATTTTCATTTACTCACAGTACAAAAATGATTAGATCAACGTTTCTAATTTGCCTTCTTCTATTTGCATCATCACAAGAATCATGACTAGGCCAATTTTCGTTTGATCTTCTTTGCAAAGATTTTCGTGGTGGATCACATCATGCATCAAGACTTCTATCATGGATCATTGAATAGTTTTACAGAACCGCAAGGTACATCAACATTAGACCAGCATTTTTGTGTTGCAATGCTTTGAATCTCTTGGCCCGCGGATACAAATGTGGGATTGTAAATTGAGTTGTTGCATTTTTGTCGGGGATTAAAGTTTTGATTTAGCTTGAGTGATGTTTGTTTTGGTCTTCGGGATATTGAACCCGTGACTAAAGCATCTTATTTACACGTTGTCATACCGTTATGAGGCTTTGACTCAAGACCTTATTATGGCTTAACATATGCAAGGCCGCTAGATCAAACTCATTTCATATTCAACTTGAATAATATCGCCAAATATCCCCCCGACCGGGTCTATATAGGCTTAGCATTACTTCTTAGTTTTCACTCTGCATGGGTTTTTGAGCCAAGTGCTTTTTGTCCATGCTACATGCTATATTCGCCTACTTGTTACCGCGATGCTTGGAAGTCTTTTGAGTGGCCTTTTTGTTTTTAACGTGGTCACCAAGGTTGTGTCAATGCTTTAGCTTGGAACTCAAACGGGACTCTTTTGCTCTCGGGTTTTGATGACATGAAGGTAAGTCTCCGCAAATTTGTTGTCTTTGGTGATAAATTAACATATAAACATTGTCCTATATATCAGGTGAATCTGGGAATATGGCATCTCCGATTATGTAAGCCGTGCTTTGTTGTTATTTTAATCGGCAATTGATTTCTAATCCTCTAATAACAAATATGATGTTCCACAGATCCAGGCTTGATCTTTACATGTCATGTTCGGTCCTAATGGGGAGGAGGTGCTTTTTAAGTTATAGCTGGGAATATGTTTATCTTATGGATGTTGCAAACAAAGAAGTTTAAGCAACCATGGTGTCTAATAGTAAGTGTATACATTAACCAACTAGTGATCATAAGAACAAATTACTCGGGTTTGGTCCACAGCCTTTTATTTGGGCCACATATTATTATCTATTATTGCAAATACTTTTTAAGTTCTTGAAGACCTTGGTCCGCACTTCTTTTCTCTAATATTGGCTTCCTTTAGAAGTTGCCTTCTATGATACTCTTTGTTGTTATGCTTGGCGATTTCTCGTTTTTTGTGGGCAAGGTCCCCCTAGTTTATAATTTTCAGATCTTATAAGATCCTTGATTCTTTGTTAGGTCTTTTATCCGAGAAATAGATGTAATTGGACCGTGGGCTTTTAAATGAGTGGTCGGAAGTTCCCAACATGGAAGACGATTTGCAATAGGTTATTGTGCTAGCTATTCAAGAGCACTAGGAAAAATATGTGCCAAAGATTAGCCCGTGTAATTTTTCTTTGCAAACATAGTTAAAACCCGCTTCGAATTGAATGCACTAGAGATGTCTTGTGAAGCCTATGTATTTTTTGTCGAACAATGCAGCTCAAAACATTGCAGCCCAACGTGTATGCTATAATCAATTCTAAGCCCGTGGAATGCTTTGGCGCTTTTTCTATGAGAGTGGGCGACCTCTTCAAGAAAATGTTTTCTTGAAAACAATCTATTAATCTTTGCTTAAAACATTTCTTTCTAGCGGTAGCATTCTGCTCCAAAAATCCGGTAGCTACCAAAGGATGTGTAGCATTCTCATATCACAATGATCAGATTTTTAATAACCACCAACATCGATTCACTAGGTTTGCCAAAGGCGAGCATTGGATTTTGCCCATTGTGCGGTTCTAGCCTTCCTATCGCACAATTGAGTCCAATGGCCCGCCTACGGTGGTTCTGCGCGACTCCCAAATAACTCTTGAACTCCGGTTATAATTGACAAATGGAGTATGATGCAGTTCCATATGATAATAAACATCTTGTGAGCAAGGTTTCTTCAAGTCTTAAATAGATCTCGCTATTGAAGGTCTCAGATTTTCGTTAGCTCCAACAACTTCTACAACACATTAAAGATGCTACTTCATTATACAAAGCTGATCTTTGTTCACTATAAACAATGGGCACGGAAGTCTTCCAGCATCAGTAAATACATTGATCTTTCCTCTTAGGCATACTTCAATCTATACTTATTTGTTGGATGTTGCACACTACTACATTTCTCTCGCATCCCATCCGAATCTTGGCTTTGGGTTATATAGAAACCCATGACACAAACTTAGATTTAGGCAACAATTTGGCCATAGCTTAGAAACCCGCAAAAAAATAATGGTTATAATTCATGCCATTTCCATGCATCTTCCATGCTACTCTATTTTGCGCATTCTCAGATATGTTGAGTTGCAAGGTGTGAGACCAAGTAAGATGATATTTTTACAATGTCTTGGCTTTGGGTTATATAGAAACCCATGACACGAGACTTAGATTTAGGCACAATTTGGCCATAGCTTAGAAACCTGCCAAAATAATGGTTATAATTCATGCCATGTCCATGCATCTTCCATGCTACTCCATTTGCGCATTCCATATATGTTGAGTTGCAAGGTGTGTGACCAAGTAGGATGATATTTTTTACAATGTTTTCTGGATACATATTTCCAACTGAGGTAAATAGTTGCATGATCTAGTGGAATTAATTTGGAAATGATCATTATGGAAATGGCAGGAGTTTTTGACAAAATTCCCCAGCACAATGTTGTTAATTAAACCACTATGATTGTTGGTTATAGTCGTTTGGGTAAAGATGTAGAAGATGCACAAACCATTTCCGGTCGATGCCTTGGCATAACATTTCAACGTGGAATGTTGTAGACCTTATAGAAGAGGTATGGAAGGTGCTCAAGAAAATGAAGGAACATCGCAGGATCGCCATCTCCATTTTTTTTCGAGCCATCATTGCTTCCAAACATGAGCTGAGAAAACTTCTGGAAAAAGTGCCTTTTTTTTTAAATGCTTATGCCATCCTACTCTTATACTTTATCATTACTAGGGGTCTAAGATTTGGGACTGCATACTGGCATTGACCTTATCCGTATATTCCTCAAGACTAAGACCTTTGCAGATTCTCATTTTCATTTATTTATTGCATGTTGCACATTACTACATTTCTGTGCCCTTTTAACTTGTCGCTTTTTCATCAATGTCAAGAGAATGTTCATATTCCTGTCGGCATTGTTGGCACATGTGAGATTAGTTACACGGTCATAAAGAGTTTAAGCATAAAAATCAGTGACAAATGACCATGAATTTCAATCCCCTGTAGAAACAAAAGTCAATTTAGCTTATATGAAATGGGATCTATGTGGAAATTGGATGGTGGAGGTTACCTCACTCTTATATTAATTGTTTGGAGATCAAATCTTAATGGGCGGGGTGTGAATAAGGAGGACTGGCCCGACAAGATATGCCTTCTTTGTAGCAGGTTGGAACCTAAATAAATATATGCAAAGCGTATTTAGCTTCCGCCTAGGTAACTTCTAACCTTTGACTAAGTATTGTAGCATAAAAGGGGCTGCAATCATCATATCAAGCAGCCGTAAAAGTAAATGTGTTTGAAGACATCCTTGAAGTCTGTCTAATTCAATTTCTCCGCAAAATGTGAGAACATACCTAAGAGCCACGGCCTAAAAATGGTTACAACTATTCCCTCAAATTTTAATGTGCTAGACATGCTTTGAGACATGTTTGAAGCATGTTGAATTCGAATTCAGATTCAATGGTACTTGCATACAAAAAAGATTGGTGACCTTTGGGTTGAAAGCCGTGTTTAGAGACATGTTCAAGCATGTTGAATTCGAATTCAGATTCAATAGTACTTGCATACAAAAAAGATTGGTGACATTTGGGTTGAAAGCCGTGTTTAGTACATCTTATTTGCCTTAAATTTATTGGTTGAACTCTATGTAGATGCTTTGAGAGAAAAAACCAGCCTTTAACATTTCCATTCTCTTCTTGCGGTAGCATTCTGCCCAAAATCCGTAGCCGCCAGCCCGGACTATATGTACCAACATCAAATTCACTAGATTTCATTAAAGTATGTGCATGTGTGGATTTGATGCTACATTGAAACGTAAACCTATGTAGTGGGGCATAACTTTAGAATGAGAATGAGAATGAGATCTAAATGCTCCAAAATGTTTTCAAGAACTGCCCTTGATGATTTCATCATGATATGGTAAGTTAATTGTGCATTTAGTCACAGGATCGCCACCTCTAGTTCACTCGATAGATGCTTTTGACACTGCTAGAATCCTACTTGGTAATCTTGCCATGCATTATATGAGCTTGATCGCTTTTCACCTTTTAACTTTTGTTGTTTTATGTAGAATATTTTAGAAGGTTAGATGATCTTAATCAGTATCTTCGCTTAATACCGTTTATGATGGTGGGTCTTGTTGCATCTTTAACCGCGCATTAATAAAGGAGACTTCAAGTAAATTGGCCTATGCTTATCAATATGTTGGTTGTGACTCTTTCCACTACTAAATTTGCAGTTATACTACATTATTGTTTGGTTGCAGTTGAGAAAGAGAACTCTTAAAAGGAATATGTCCTAAAAGAAAATGTAAACTAGAATGCTAGCAAATTGAATTGCTGAGATATTTGTTTTACTAAAAGTGCACTTAAAGTTCACCAGCATTTGTCGAGGTCTATTTGAGATAATTATCATTCAGTAGCATGAGTTGTTCAAGCTGGCATTTTCATTGCAAGAACCGATAATTTGTGTGCATTTAGAACATGATTTCGAGTAAGTTATGCATTTGCATTTTTCTGGCCGATTTTTCTTTCTTCTTCGCTATAGCTTCATATAGTCATTGGAACGTGGTTTCGAGTAAGTTAAGCCTTCGCATTGTGCAACACCAAGATGGCATTTTCATTGCAAGAATCCATACTTGGTGATGTGCATTCAAAACATGATTTCGAGTAAGTTATGCCTTTGCATTTTGCAGTGTCTGATGTTTATTTCTTCTTTTTGTTATAGTTTCGAGTAACTTAAGCCTTTCCATTGTGCAACACCAACTCTCTACTTGATACAACCCTATACAATATAATGACTTTTGATCAATCTTCAACAAACCTCTGTGGAATATAGTGAAATAGAGAAGTAAATTATTGAGAATCTAATGAATCGAGAAGTAAATTGTTGAGAATCTAATGAATCTTTCCACGCAATGTTATTGGCCTTAAAAATGATGGCTTATATAATCGATCGACTATGAAAAATCATCAAAAATTTTTCTATTTGCAGGAATAGAATATTTAAGAATCTTACTCTAAGAAATTGTTGAGGTAATGTTTACACAAAGTTTAAGTAATATTTGAACAAAGTTTTAATTAATTATGAGAGAAAGTTTTAATTAATTATGAGAGAACGTCATAGAATCCCCACACTTAATATGAAAAGTACCGCTTGCATCCTATTGCACTTTTGGGGTTGCCCGAAGGGCAAACGCTAGGCAAGGTTGTGATATTTGTTGAAAATTGTGGTGTATGGTGCTCTCTAGCACCTTAATTCCCTAGTTTTGTTAGATCATTCTTAGGTCTTTGTTATCTCAACAAAGGCTTTGTTGATCTTTGTTTTGCTTATTTAGACTACTAAATTTGAAATTCCCTCTTTCCTTAGGTCAAATCAGAAGATGGTAACTTTTTGTACCAAGAGTTGTTCGTTTATGTCATGCCACTTGGCACCATCCCATAGGATGTATGACACCCACGCCACTCTAACATTGCATTATTGTGTGATTGTTGGGTCTTGGCCCCAACCACCTTACATTGAATGTGAATGTGGGCGGCCTCGATTTGTTTTAAGACTAGTGTGTTATTACTAAATCAAATGTCCAGCGTAGATGCTAGTCTTCTTAATCTTGGACTTCTCCCGGATGTTCATAAACCATAGTTGATAGATCATTGATAGTACAAACAAATGTCTAGGGCATATATGCTGATCGTAATACTCTCAAGTTTACTCCCCGTGTGTTTATAAACTATAGTTGATAGACAGTTCGTTACCTTAGGACCGTTATAGTTACGGCCACAGTTCATTGGGGCTAAGAGTGTATTAAGAGCATGTATAATGGGACCACCATCTTAAGATGAACATGACATGGTAGATGATGGGAGGATTGAATTGTCTCAGATATGGAAGAGCTTGAGGTATCAAAAGCATAATGGCTAAGGGAATTGGTTGAGAAGATCCAAAGTGGTAGAGTAATCATAAAGCAAGGATTAGAGCATCGCCAAAATTGTAAGGCATGATATTCTCGGGGCCTTACAACGCATGTTAATATAGGTAGAGGATTTTATTCCGTGATGTTCAGATAGTTCATGGACACATTTATAGTACAAAATGCACCTTCCGACTACAAATAGTGTATAACTATACAGAAATGTCTATCATCGAGTGTTCCTGAGAAAGCCAAAACTAATTCACCCAGGTGTCAAGGACAAGCTTTTTGTTTGTACATTTGGTACGATTGTTGAATTTGCCTCGAATAAAATTGGATACGCATCAAGAATAAGACAATAAATGAAGTTCATGTTGTGGAACAAAATATTTATCAGAGTTTGTTTATCAATGACGTGTGTGGATGCATGTAGACTGTTTACCAAATATCTATGCTCATTGTTAGAGGAGATGCAATTTAATTTCGCTGAGCCAAAGACACCTCGAATAAAGCTGTACCCAAGATTATAGACAAAGTTTGCTTCGTTATCATAGAGTGATCAGATGAAATCTAATTGCAAGTCTCCATCTAATAAACAACGATGAGCTCGATTGAATGGCCATCAAGCAAAGGGTTTAGCTTAAAACTTCATGACTTTGGACTGGATGCATGCTACCATTCCTGTCACTCTTAATCTTGGATTTTGTTCCCAGATTTCGTAAACTATAGTTCATAGACCCATTTAAAGTACAAAAACTTGTATATATATATAGATATATACAATCCTATTTAAGATATGCATATATTTGATTGAAACATGTGCTGGAAGGAACCAATGCATAAAATCATATGGCTCAAAACCAACATAAGGCACCCAAAAATAAAACCGATATAGGTTTCTTCCTTGGTTATATATGAAAAACTAGTCAATAAAACCAATACGTCTTTGGGGGTTAATTTCATTAAAAACCATATATGGTTAAAGTTTGTATTTTTCTTCAAGTGTTTACGAAGGTGGCTAGCATATGAGGTCCATTACAGTGGTTTTATAACATGTTTAGTAGGTGTAGTTTAATACAACACTTCATGGGTATGGTTTGTGCATGGAGTATTTCAATGGTAATCAACAAGGTGGTTTTCTTGCATGTTTAGTAAGTATGGTTTGTTATAGTGTTTCAAGGTGTGGTATAACACTGCAGTAATAAGACTTGGTTTTTATGGTGTTAATTTGATGCGGTCCTTAAAGGGTTAAATTGCTTCGTGGTAGGTTTGTGCATGCAGTATTTCAATGGTGTTCAACAAGGTGGTTTTCTAGCATGTTTAAAAAGTATAGTTTATAATAATGCTTCAAAATGTGGTATAACAGTGAGGTAATAAGGCTTGGTTTCTATGGTGTTATTTCAATGCGTCCTTAAAGGGCTAGATTGCCATGGCAGCATTGTTGTCAATTTAAACGGTTCTTGATGTGATAAACATCATAAACCAATGCCCCAAAGCCTTTAATGTTTAGTGCATTAAGTTGACATGATTTTGTTTTTTCAACATCTTATGCCATAGTCATAGTGCTTTGTTGTCCAAAGCATTAGATATTTGAATGTATTATATAACCGACAAGGGTTTTTAATTATTGGTGGTGTACAGTACAGATAATATGCTGCCGCCTATTTAGAATATAGTGGGAATTAAAAAAAAAGGGATCCATTATCCATATACACTTTTGTGGAAGGCAGAGGGTTGATCGTGGAAGATCACCACCAACTGCAATGATTTTATTTCGAAAATAACGCTTGCCAATATCAATGGTTCTAATTGGCAAGCAATCTTTGCAGTTACCAGAAGGGCATTGCAGTGACAAATCCCGGTCTCAACTTCACCGAAGCAATCTTTGCAGTTACCAGAAGGGCATTGCAGTGACAAATCCCGGTCTCAACTTCATCGAGTCACCATACGTTCCATTTGTGCTGTTCAAATCCTTTGCAAACAATCTAGCATGCAAGCTAGATACTGCATAACCACATGAGTATAAGATTAAAATTGAATCTTCATAAGATGATTAACCTGAATACTACTTACCAGTGGGAATATGGATTACAAGTTCAGCCTTAACTGCAACACTTCCTACTGTTACATATCCTACCAAACTATTTCACAAACTATTAAATAGAAATAACTTTTCAGTTCTTCTTCTCTCCAAGAAGAAAAGAAAATTTTCCCATCGAAAAAAGAAAAGAACATGTAGGGAGAGAATGATACAGAGGCCAGTTCAAATATTCCAGGCAATGGCAACGGTCCATCAGTAGATCCATCCCTTAACATGTACATAATAATGGAACCATGATATGGCATGATCTGGTGCAAATACTGAACCGATGAAGGGGATTTGAACCCCATTTGTTCCAAGACCTCGTCAAGAGTTGAATCCCATCTATTCCAGAAATCCTTGAAGATCAAGAAACAGTTTCAGACGTACTCCAAAACAAGGTCTGCAAAAAAACCAAGCTAATGAGCTCCGCAAGTACAAACTGTCGTGAATAAAATGAAGAAACAACAAAATAACATATGTGATTGAGAAAATGCAGCAGAAACAACGTATCTTTTGCCGAGATGAAGAGCGGGTCGACACAGACAGAGCGGAACCTTCACTATAGCGACTGCTTCCAGCTTCGCCAACTGCACTAATCTGCCACGCCGAGCCCTAAACCTAAACTGCAAGGCTAAGTTAGGCGGTCGAGTTCTGTGCCGCAACCCTAGCCATGCCGTAGCTATTTAGGTGGAAAAGAGAGACGAATATTTTGTTTACATATTATATTTACTAAGACAAAATTTAGGAGGGAAAATTTTAAAAATACCCTTGTATTTATGGATATTTGTTAAAATACCCCTGTATTTTATGAAATTGCCAATTTGCCCTGATTTGGGGCGGGCTGTTAGAATGGCTAGGGATTGAGCAAAATTCTATGGCTATGGAATCGGACTGCCAGTAGGGCTGAGGAAAGGCTTAATGAAGACCGGGCTGGATTATGAGTGTAGACCAGGGGATGATGTTTAAGATGCTAATGAAAATCAAGCATTAGTGCAGGATTCCTCCTCAAAATTTTGTCTTCACAAATTCGGCTTGGTCCAACCAGCATTGTTACGGTTTAAAGTGGAGAATCTTGAGTAAACAATACTTGGACTAGAGCAGTGAATCATTACAGAGGAATTGTTCGCATAATAATACTTGCCTGATCTCATGCCATCAACCATATTTTCTGGCCTAATATTGGGAACACTGGATCTGGCAGTCTCACAAATTTTAGCAGATAAGGATCAAATGATTTAGCCTGCTTCACTTTTGATGTTGCTACGGCGAAAATCGTGATTAGAATAATGCGCAAAGCCTTAAGCTAGAAAGCCGCAACAAAATTAAGCTATTGTTCCCAGATCTTTGCAAGACATCTTCTTCTCCAGTTGTACTCAAGAAGTATAAATTCTTAGAATTGGGAACATCAAGTTCGGAGAATTAGGATCATCTAACTCCACCATTCAAAATTGATTCGAAAAATGTCTAAGATGGGCGTGGATGCAGTTTCTGAAAGTGCGTACGTTGGTCGTTGTTTGGTCTATGGTAAGTTTGCTCAATGTTTGGCCTGTGGTACTTTGGTGGTTGCCCAAAAAATTAGGGCAAATTCACAAATTATCAAAATACAGGGGCATTTTGACAAATATTCACAAATACAAGGGCATTTTTTAAATTTTCCCAATTTAAAATGTAGGTTTTACGTACATGCTCAAGATTATTAAAGCAACTTAGAGAAAATCAGGTGTTTGAGCCAATGGGTTCGTGCCACATGGCTTTTTTTTTTTTGTTTTCCAAGCCAAAATTTTCTCACATGTCATTATGCTCTACTTACCTCACGCTCTGAACTTACCTCACATTCTGCAAATTTTACCTTAGATTCCAACGATTTACCTTGCATTCTTCTCATCTAGGTTGCAATTACATCATCTAGTGCATTCTACATTAGCCGAATTTTCTCTAAGTGGCTTCCATGTAATGGGAATGTCTCTTTGCTTGACATTCCTTTGTGTCAACAATGCCTCCCCTTGATGGCATCAGCATTGTTGCCAAAACCTTCTCACATGTCATTGTTCGCTATTTACCTTTATATGCCCGCACCTTGCTGCTATAGAGCAAGTTCACCATTGCTAACAAAGAAGCATATCTGGTCATCTTCTTCGTGTGGGGCAGAAACAATTCTGTATATGCACGCTGGAATTTTGAAGCAGTGCAAATGTTGGTGCTTGCAACTCTGGAGCCTAGGTGGCATGTTGGAGCCCGCGTGGCATGTTTGAGCCACCTTGGCATGTTTGAGCCTAGGTGGCATGTTTGAGCCACCTTGGCATGTTGGACCCTAGGTGGCATGTAGGAGCCCGCGTGGCATGTTTGAGCCACTTTGGCATGTTGGAGCCTAGGTGGCATGTAGGAGCCTACATGGCATGTTTGAGCCACCTTGGCATGTTGGAGCCTGCGTGGCATATTTGATACACCTTGGCATGTTTGAGCCTAGCTGGCATATTGGAGCCTAGGTGGTATGTTTGAGCCACCTTGGCATGTTGGAGCCTAGGTGGCATGTTGGAAGCCCACGTGGCATGTATGAGCCACCTTGGCATGTTGGAGCCTAGGTGGCATGTTGGGAGCCCACGTGGCATGTATGAGCTACCTTGGCATGTTGCGCCCTAGGTGGCATGTTGGACCCGCATGGCATGTTTGAGCCACCGTGGCATGTTTGAGCCTTGGTGGCATGTTGGTGCCTAGGCGGCATGCTTGAGCCACCTTGGCAGGTTGGAGCCTAGGTGGCATGTTGGACCCCACATGGCATGTTTCAGCCACCTTGATATGTTGGAGCCTAGGTGGCATGAAGCCCACGTGGCATGTTTGAGCCACCTTGGCATGTTTGAGCCTAGGTGTCATGTTGAAGCCTAGGTGGCATGTTTGAGCCACGTTGGCATGTTGGAGCCTAGGTCGCATGTTGGAGCCCATGTGGCATGTTGGAGCCTATAGGTGGCATGTAGGAGCCCGCGTGGCATGTTTGAGCCACCTTGGCATGTTGGACCCTAGGTGGCATGTAGGAGCCCGCGTGGCATGCTTGAGCCACTTTGGCATGTTGGAGCCTAGGTGGCATGTAGGAGCCTGCATGGCATGTTTGAGCCACCTTGGCATGTTGGAGCCTGCGTGGCATATTTGATACACCTTGGCATGTTTGAGCCTAGCTAGCATATTGGAGCCTAGGTGGTATGTTTGAGCCACCTTGGCATGTTGGTGCCTAGGTGGCATGTTGGGAGCCCACGTGGCATGTATGAGCCACCTTGGCATGTTGGAGCCTAGGTGGCATGTTGTAATGAGCCACCTTGGCATGTTGCGGCCTAGGTGGCATGTTGGACATGGCATTTTTGAGCCACCTTGGCATGTTTGAGCCTTGGTGGCATGTTGGTGCCTAGGCGGCATGCTTGAGCCACCTTGGCAGGTTGGAGCCTAGGTGGCATGTTGGAACCCACATGGCATGTTTTGACCACCTTGATATGTTGGAGCCTAGGTGGCATGAAGCCCTCGTGGCATGTTTGAGCCACCTTGGCATGTTTGAGCCTAGGTGTCATGTTGAAGCCTAGGTGGCATGTTTGAGGCACGTTGGCATGTTGGAGCCTAGGTCGCATGTTGGAGCCCATGTGGCATGTTGGAGCCTATAGGTGGCATGTAGGAGCCCCGCATGGCATGTTTGAGCCACCTTGGCATGTTTGAGCCTAGGTGACATGTTGGTGCCTAGGTGGCATGCTTGAGCCACCTTGGCATGTTGGAGCCTAGGTGGCATGTTGGAGCCATGTGGCATGTTTGAGCCACCTTGGATCTAACCTTTGAAGGTATTTTCATGAATATAAAACAATACGATACATTTCCAAATTTGAGCACACAAACAATATTCGGTGGTGGTGCTTTGCTTAAGAAATAGCCTCAAGAAAAAAAAAAAAAAAAAAACCATACTTCCTTAAGAAATAGTGCGTAAAAACTATACCCTAGTTATAAACCACACCACTTTAAAAACCACACTTCTTTAAAAAACAGCCACTTAAAAACTACACCTACTTAAAAACCACACCTAAAAAACTATACTTACTTTAAAAAACAACTACTTAAAAACTACACCTAGTTATATAAACCACACCTAGTTATATAAACCACACCACGCCGGAAAAACCATACTTTATTAAAAACAACTACTTAAAAAACTACACCCACTTATAAACCACACCTCAAAAAACCATACTTCTTTAAAAAACAGCTACTTAAAAACTACACCCACTTATAAACCACACCTCAAAAACAACACCTCAACTTAAAAAATCACACCACTTCAGAAAACCATACTTCCATAAAAAAACAGCCACTTAAGAACTACACCCACTTATAAACTACACCTCAAAAACCCATACTTCTTTCCAAAACAGCTGCTTAAAAACTACACTCACTTATAAACCACACCTCAAAAAACAACACCTAGACTTAAAAAATTATACCACTTCAGAAAACTATACTTCCTTAGAAAACAACTACTTAAAAACTACACCTACTTATAAACGACACCTTAAAAACCCATATTTCTTTAAAAAATAGATACTTAAAAACAACACCTTATTATAAACCACACCTCAGAAAACAACATCCTCTTAAAAACAATTCATCTTTAAAAAAAAAACTACACTTCCGCAAAATGAAACCACGCCTAAAAAAAAAACCACACCTTCAAAAAAAAAAAAGCTATAGCTCCTTAAAAAAAACCTACACCATCTTCTTAATAAACCACACCTCCACATAACCACATGTAGAGTTTTTTGAACAACAACATGTGCTTTTTCTTTTACTGTTGTTTTTAAGTGTGGACCCAGAATTGGGGTGGTAGTGTTACATCACGTTCTAGCAAAATTACCTTATGTTCTAACGATTCACCTTGCATTCTTCCATCTACCTTGCATTCTTCTTTGATCTAAGATACTTGCATTTTTATCCCACATTCAGGCATTTTCACCCCATTTTTTGGCTGATTCCACCCTGCTGAATTGTTGTTACCCTGATTTCACATTGCAACGAACACCTCAGTGCTTACTACTTTCACCCCGGATCTTAAACCCCAAGGTTTCTCTTGCATACAAATTTGAGCACAATTCATTGTTTATAAGTGTCGATGATATTTCTTCTTAGGAACCTTAACACTAGGAAAGTCAACTGGCAATCTGCTACCATTTGTACGAATTGAAAAAGCAAATAAGACACTTTCTCAAGGCATCCTTTGAACTCTGGCATGATTTGCTTTAGATCCTACAAATTTCAATAACTATCAAAGCACAACAATGTAATTGCAAATCTCAATGTGACACAAGAAGTAAATACATTCTAATGCAGAACCTTACATTCAAGTTGTTTGCATCTCCATCATCATGGCTTTTTACTAATTGGCAATGCAATAAACTTCTTGTAGAATTATGAGAAGTAAGAAGAACAAGAATAGTATGAACAAATCACCATAAGACTGAAACAAATTCCATTTATCAATTCTAAATGGTCAACTAATTCAAATCATTTTAGTTAAGCACCTAGGTGTGGGCCAGGTGTGGGCATGTTGGAAGGAAAAGCGAGAGTGGCTTGCCAGATAAAATTTGCAGGAATACAAATGCAAACAGAGGCAGGCTGGAGCTTGAGACAATACCTAGACGCTTGCTTCCTCAACGAGTTTTGGGATGTCGGCACTCTTGAACACGTCAAGGCAACACATTGCCAGCGCCATATAAACCCCACCTTGAAGCGGGGCACACAACGTTACATGCGTACCCATCTGCCTATGAAAGACTCATTGCCTCCATTCGCACAGGTACCCACCGTCTCCGAATTGAGACAGGCAGATGGATTGGGGAGCCATGCCAGGACAGGATTTGTTGGTGTTTGAACTTTGGCTTTACATGATCAAGCATATTTTGTGATTTTTCATCTATATTTGCTATCTAGATCAGTGTAATATTGTTTAGTAAGAAATCACAAGTCTGTCGCATAGTAATAATAAGCTTTGTTTGAATAAACTATTCAATCAAAATGAGGTATTGGCATCCCTAGTATTCTAGCTCTTAAAGGAATCGAAGCCAAGAAACAAAAAAAATATGTTATGCTTGATTGTGGTAGGTGTGCTCATCCCTGTTGAACATGTAAAAGAACAAGATTTATTATTATCATAAGGAATTGAGTGTGACTAACGGTGAAATGTTACTTCCAATCTAGGGACAAAGACTTTTACTTTCATTGGTTTAGGTTTCACGCTTGAGGGTTGCATTTCTAGTCAATGATTCAAATCCAAATGTTGTAAACCCTCATAGTAGAGGTAAGAGTCCCCCCATGGGATTTATATGATATGAATGGTCCCATTATTTCTCCTAAGGGTTATATAACTTGTAATTTCTCCGTGGACGTTAAAAAAAACTATTCTATTCTATATGCCAAGGAGTCCCCAAAAAAGCAAATTTATAAAAACAACATGGTTTATTAACGACCCCTTACCTTATTGGTTAAGGAAACAATTGGGCCTTAAGGTCAATGGGTCAACCCTTGAATTGTAATTGTATACTCTATGATAGAGATATGAGTCCGTCCATGGGTAACAGTACTAACGTATGCAGAAAGAGCGTCTAGTGTCTTTATTTTCATGTATATCCGTTGTATTTTATTCCCTATGGAGGTATGAATTTCTCATGGGAGTATATTTTTTAATATGAGCCTAGCGATCTTGGTTATGGTATGGTGTCGAAGGGCATGTAAATTAGAAAAGATGCCTTGAGGCCCTAATATCTTTATTTTCATGTCTACCCCTTGTATTTTTATTCTTTATGGAAGTATGAATCCCCTCCAATGGAGTATATTTTGTAGTATGAGCCTAGTCTTCTTGGTTGTGGTATGGTGTCAAGGGGCATGTAGATTAGAAAAGATGCCTTTGAATTTTCACATGTACTAGTTTGCTTGATATTTTTGAGTAAATCTAACGTCCTTCAAAAAACAAAAAAACTACAAAAGACCATATATATATATCTATAGTGGTTTTGTAGTAATTAATTATGACAATAGTTTTTTGGGTGCCTTACGAGCAACCACTATGAATAGCCACATCCTTTTAGGTGATAACTATGGATAATTACCATGACAATTAATTCAATATTTATTGAAAACCATGCTATAAACCACGATCATTTTATATCATACATTTTCATAATAAAAACTAGCATGAATGACCACCATGGCATTTAAATTGGTATAAAAACCATGTCATAAACTACTTCAACTTATGAAAGACAAGTGACGATACAAAATCAATATGAATAACCATTTTGATAATTAAAGCAGTGTTGCAAACTATACTACAAACCACTTTGTATTTAATAAACCATGGGACGTTAGAGAACCAACATCAAAGACCACCATTGATGCTAGAAACCATGCAATAAACTAATATTAGTTTTACTAAACCACGTTATAACATAAAATCAATATTAATAACCATGTACTCGTTATGAAAACCACTATGTTATGTGGTTCTTACTAAGAATAACATAAAAAACAACGTCTATAGTGGTTCTTTAGAAGTTTATTATAGTGGGCCATAGGAATTTCGCAAATAGAAGGAGTGGTGGTACAACAAGAAGTTGAAAATATGATTGCAATATCAAGAGAGTGAACTCCTAGAAAAGTACTCCCATCTTCATCTAAAAAGAGAGACAAGTCCAATCCACTAAAAAAAGAGGTACAAGCCCAGTCCACTAATCTTGCAACAAGATCAATAAGTAGTTCTTTCAACATACAAGTGAATATGTATTGAGACCAAGACATGGTTAATTCAATAAGATAAAAATCCAAAAATGGTGGATACTTTTCCTATTAATCATATATCTAACAATCCAGCAATAGCTTGGTGTAATAATATTCAAAGAACATCAAACTACATGTACATGGGAAAATAGATACATCGTAATAAATGTCAAACAACCATTACAAGATTTGCATAACATAATATGAAAGTTTTGATGTCTTCGTAGCCATATGTCAAATCCACAATTTTTAAACTTGAAAACATAACAGAGAGCAGAGGACCCTATTACCTGCATTCAAAACAACAAAAAACAAGCATCAGAATAGTTGCCATGCTGAGGATAGCAGGTGTCATGGGATCCTCTGATGTTATCCCCCTTCACAACAAATTCCAAAACAAACATCAGAAATTACAATCATAAAACAAATAGGCATCATATCATATCTTCTAGACATGTGCCTAATTATCATGCTATCTCTATTTTGCAGAATTATCAAACTGTTGAGATAGTTACAAATATATACGCTACTGGATGCCATCTTACAGCACGGAACATATGCATAAATTTGTCCAGATCTGCCATTTAAGGTTATAAATCACCATGCATTTACTGCTATGTAACTGAATCTCAAGGGCAATTTGACAAAATATTGCCACAAATATCCAGACCATTGGATTTTACTTCTATATCTCAGATAACAATAGTGATTAGACCACTACCCATGCATTTTATCTCTGAATTTAAAAGCATTAGCACCTCTCTTAGCACACACAACAGGAGAAAGGCAATTTAGCGATGTCTGGGTCACGTCCATCACGACGTCGCCCGTGACCACGCGAGGCGTGGACGTGAAACGTCCGGAACACGTCGCATGCGACGCGGTACTAGACGTCGCATGCGACGTATACAGACGTGACACAAACGTGACATATACGTGACGCATACGTGATGCATACGTGACTAGACGTCGCATGCGACGTATATTAGACGTCGCAGCCACATGTAATATTTATAAAAAATCCGCGTGGAATAAAAAATCCACCTGGAATAAAAAATTCACGTGTAATAAAAATCCACGTGTAATAAAAAAAGCCACGTGTAATAAAAAATCCACGTGTAATTAAAAAAGCCACGTGGAATAAAAAATCTAGACGTCGCATGCGACGTTATATAAAAAAAAATTAAAAAACCGCGTAATAAACAAGGTGCTGCGCACGGAGGGTTGCCCTATGATGGCCTAAGGGTGTGTTTGCTTTTTTTTTTATCTTCTAAAGCATCCACAATAGTTCCAAGACTTAGATATGGCAGCTTTACTAATCATAGCCATATATGAGCATTGATGCAGGGGGTGCGGTGCAGTTTCTATATTTTAAGTTTGGACTGGTGGATGGCCAAGACCAAGAGTGCTAATCTAGAATTTCATTGATATGGTGTAAGAATGGTATCAATATGATGTGAGAGTGCTTGAGTTATAACTTATTGTCTAGATGTGTTGTTGGATTCCTATAACTCAAGTTTGAGATGTAATCACTTGCATAATCTCTAGCTTATAGTTAGAGGGAATGATGCAATACCCTTGCAAATTAAATTTCTAAGGATGTTGAAATAGAACATGGCCACCTTACTTAGTGACTATATATGGAGTTGTTTACCATGATATGTAAAAGGTTGTGCATGGGGAGTTAGTTAATTGGTCCATTTATAATGTTCATAATCAATCTTATAAGCTTGAAATAACATAGAGTACGTATGAGAGCTATAGTACAACATGGATGTTCAACCAAACTAGGACCGCAACATCTTCTTTTCGAGAAGGGAAGTGAGAAACGAATGACATTATAGACACAAAGTCATGAATCCAACAACCTCTAATCAAGCCTCTAACTTTGACAAGACATGTAGGTCCTCTCATGTGTACATTGCTTAGAAAAAGGGCATATAAGGTTGTCGACATAAAGTTTAGATTACTAAAGTTTGTTTTGATTCTTGTAACAATCACATTTCACATGAAAGAGCCGTTTGGTGCTTAGAAAAAAAGAAAAGAAAAGAAACTAGCAGTAGGGCAGGCTTGGGAAAAATAGTAGGTCAGCGGTTTTAGGATGATTGATCTTGATTGCTCTACCAATCACATCTTTGAAGAGGTGCATTTGTAACACTTTAAATCGAAGAGGTCAATTTGTAACACTTTAAATTAAAGAACAATATATATGAGGAACCTATTTTGTATAAAGCAACTACTTCAAAGCTATAGAAAATTATATGTTTGGGTTTATATACAGCCTGGAATTATGGCCTTCCATAATAATTGGGGCAAAGGGTTGGGAAAGGGAAGGTGAAATAGAAGAAAAAGCTGAAAACATTCAAGCTTGAAAGTTCTTTGTGACGCACACCAAGATTTTTTTTTATCCAACTTGAGATGATTATATCTGAGCTTTAGACACATCGCATTGTAGTCTGAAACAACATAGGGCTAGTATATTCAAATGCACCACCGTCTTAATGATTATTTGTGTAAATTATTAACGTCTATTAGGAAATTTTTGTTATTTGTCTTGCCTGTTAACAAGGTTACCATTAAGGCCAAATTTTGTTTGGACATGACAAACTATAGGTTTTTGAGAATGTTCATGTTGCATATTTTCTGACTTGTAAATAGTCGTAGAAACCTAGGTGAATCTTGTTGAACAATATTATTTAGCCAAGATAATTAGCTTTTTTTCTTGTAAAAGGAATTTTGGCCATCCATATTTAGATAGTTTTTACTTAAACTTCTAATACCATTGTATTTGAATAAAATATATGTGATATACTAAAACGAAAAGGTCGCACTAGAAGAAAGGCATGTTGTTGACACATCGATAGTAAAGGGTTGCCTAGGAAAACAACAATTGCAATGTGCAGGGCACATGAGTGTGCTTGTCTTGTTCTTCTGCATGTGAATTGTTGAAGCACTACAGTAAGTAAGGCTAATCGGCTGCATACATTTAAATTATGTCACTAATTTGAATTCAACTTCAAACAAGAGCTTTTTACAATAGACATAGATGTAGATGCCCGGGGAGGAAGATTGTTTAATGCCAAACAAATTGTAATTTAAAAGGCTAATTAACCATAGTGTGATGTTTGCAAAATTGTCAATGACATAGCAGCATTTTTCCATAGACAGGTTTAAAATGCAAGCTTAAACATACTAGCTTTAAAGAACGATATCTCGATCTATGTAGTAATTCACGGCAGATCTAAGAAATAGCATCGTTCCATTAGCATATGTATCATCAAAGCATGCAGACAGATTTAAAATCCAAGCTTAAACATACTAGCCTAGTTACATCTTATAAAGAATGGTAATGCAAGGATGCGTTCAGTTCCACCCAGAGATCCAAGGATGCACAGCCTAGCAATAAAACTGCAAAATAGACATGCCACTACAATGCACAATAATTTCACACACCCAAAACACACTAACAGTAAGGCCATGTCGTAATTTCACTACCGAGTAAGGCCATGTCGTAATTTCACTACCGGTATGACAACTTTCAAAATCCGAGTTCAATAAACATGCATGGCCATGGGAGGCAAAGCAACTAGTTTATTGAACTGTATCACACATGTCATAGTATAAACATGCCTGTTAGACGAACAATTCTTGACGAACAATTCTTGCCTGGCACGAAGCTGCAGAATATACAAAGCTCAGCAGCATCTCTCCAAGTGGGGCTCCAATAACTAAAGTCTATCCCAAGTAAACATGCATGACCACGGGGAAAATGAGCCCAGCAATAACCATACACTTTCAATTTGCTAACTTACATGCACTTCAATTTGATCTCAAACCCTAGATAAGTTACAAACAACAATATCTTCACCCATGTAGTAATTTCACCAGCCGTATGACAACTTTACTATGCACGCCCTAGCAGCAACATGCAGATAGGCTTCAAAATATGCACGCCCTACCACAAGCATGATGGCACATCTCCAGACAATTGCCCTGCAACAAACCAAACCATCACATTAAATAGGATAAAATCCTAGATTAAACACACTAGCTTAGGCACATCCCAATTTGATGCCAAACCCTGAATAACAAATTTCAAAGAATGGTATGCCCACAGCAGATGCAAGCAATGTTAAATACGAAATCTGAAATAGATTAAATTAGAAAGAGATTGACTTTAATTATTAATATTTACTTACGTCAGAGCAGATGCAAGCAATTCGAACTACGAAAATCTGAAATAAATTATTAACCTCTACTCATGGATGCAAGGGTGCATAGTCTAGCAACAAATCTGGAAAATAGAAGCATGGCACAACGATGTACAATAATTTGACATGCCCAAACAAATCAATCAACAAAAATAAAAGAATCTACTTCTATGAACATAATAATATGGAAGCTTTGTAATGTTAAAGGCTCAGCAAAATAACCACATCAATGAAAAGGTCCCATGGTCAGACCGTATCCAGGCAACAAAAAATATCCATCCTTGAAGAAACGTGCCTTGGATCACTAATGTTGAACTACTGGACTTAGATCTGGAGTACCCATTTTTGTTTCGTCAGCAAATGTTCTGGTTTGCACTCTACCACCGTCTCTAAATCTGATCATCTCTTTCCATCTGGGAATTCAAAATTAATCCCCTTTGGCCTTTCACTTGCATGGGTCTGATCTATAGTAACCCTTTCTTTGAAGCAACACATCTTTTTAGAAGGAAACTGAGTTTAATTATTAACCTCTACTCAGAGATGCAAACAGTTTAGCAACAGATTTCGAAAATAGAAGCATGTCACTGCGATAATGCATAAATAGAGCAATCTACTTCTACTAACATACTAATGTGGAAGCTTTGTAGTGCTAAAGGACTCAGCATGAAAACCACATCAATGGAAAGGTCCCATACTCAGACCGTATCCAGACACAGAAACACATCTATTCCTGAAGAAATGCCTTGGATAACTAGCCTGTATGCAAAGAAATAACCCATTTGCATAAGTCAATCCAGAGCTGGCATTCCTTATAACCCTTGCAGGCCCGAACTCTGTAACTATAAATCTACCCCATATACATAGGCTGATTCGTTTCAGGCTCTGTCATGCTTGCATCATCGATGCAATGCATGGCCAAGACATACAATTAAGATCCACAGGGCATAGAATTAAAATGCACATGAAGACCATAGAGAATGCATTTCAAATGCATTCATTCCAAACTGCAAACTCTAACCATTAACAAACAAAAGATGCAAGATGCATTATGCATAGCAGCTTACTTCCAGCCATTCTAGTCAAAAATCTCTACAATCAACTATCTCTGGATTATTTTAGTCGAAGGTAAAAGAAATTAAGTGTACTTTACCATTGTAAATGAAATGCGAGTTGCATGAATATGATCTAGATCTGCAGAACCATTATTTCAGTCTCAAGCTTTGCAGGAGCCTAAAGTTAAGAGGGAAAAAAATGAGCCCAAACCCATGCAAGCCCCCTTTACTCGAACCTAACTACCTGTTCGTTTTGAGAATATACTTGAAATGCACACTCCTTTGCTCCTTTCTCCAATGTCCACAGCAAACTAAAGTAGCAAATTGATGTTAGAAAGCCTGGCACTTATAGAAAGCACATAGTTAGAATATGAACACGGTAAATGCCCCTTAGCTCAATCCAGAACTAGGGTACAACTTCTTGCTGATTTACCATGCCGAGTAAGCAGTGAGCGGCATGAGTTTGAATGTCTTGGACAAGTAAGAAAAAAGAAAACATAGTATTGCATGCCGAACTGTATAGAAAGTTTGTGCTATACCTTCACTAGAACGAATCTAGAGGTTTGATATAACAGACGGTGAAACTACTGTGCCGACAGATGACAATTACTGTGTCCTAGGATGGCGAAACTATAAAATATTAGATCCTATGTTGCATTCATCCCTATGCAAGCCGCCTTGCAAAATCAAACTGGGCAAAGCCTTCAATGTTCTCAGATTTAGCCCTTGCTTTTACAGGTGAAGCCAGATGCAAGGTGCCCTATTCCCTATTTCGTGGAGCATTAGGCAGGCGATTCATTACGGTGCATCTACATTTTGGGCAAATGGTTAGTTAGCATATCCAGTCATGCAATAAGATCCAGCTATGCATTCTCAATTTCGGGGGACTGGATGAATAATATATACCTAGTTTCTTTTCCATGTTTCCAATATCTTCAATACGTCGGCCATATCTTCAATGCCTGCATTGCCAAAGCATACAATAGTTAGCAAATGTCTAAAGAGACTATAAACTCTCAATAAACTCTGCAACCAGTGGTATACATTTTAAGAAATGCCTTGTGAACAGACTATGTATGTTTGGCTCATTGCACATGAGCTTTTTCTACCATTATTTAAGTAGTAATGTTCTTAAGAAGGCTTCTAGGAAACACAATAATCATGCCAATTTATGTGTGCCGTGCTTTAGGTAGCTCAATGCCACGAACAGACTGGATACAAAGCCAATACAAATACGCTAGAGTACCCAGCACTCACATAGAATTCGCTTCCACAATCTCGACAATATTACATGAAAGCATTTGTAATGCAAGAATAAGAAGTCAAGATTTATGGCACTGCAATGAAATATTACTGTTACCTTGGTGCTTCTAACTGAGACACATTCACGAGTAATCATTTACACAGAACTGTCATTCATCTCCATAAAGACACCACAACTTGGAAGCCGGCAGAAAAAATGGCAAGTCGATGCTGGCAGACCCCTTATTCTATAACTAACTATCTATGCATATGTTCTCAGCATTAATTTCTCATCTTACCTCTCTTACTTGCATCACCGACACATGCAATGCATCGCCAACACATATAAGTAAGATCCAGAGGGCATAGAATTGAAATGCCATATAGGAGGACTATAACTAAGTATCTATAACCTTTAACGGCTGCAAATAGTATTTGGGCTGCGATATGTCTGTTTGCATCGATGGTTTTCCTTGCCTGACAGTCTATATAAAGGAACTAGCTGTATGCCGGAGATGAATCTCCTCATGGGCCTGCCTAAAAGTCAAGCCTACGATTTAGAAGCAGCTGTACATTTAGGCCACCCCAAGCACAAACATAGCCTGGCATGTTACTTGAAATTCTTCACAGCTTTCCCTAGCCAGGCCATGTAGTCCATAGATAAGTGCTTAAACTGTAAGCTCTCTAAAATAAACAAAAATAGATTAATATGGTAATATTGGCATACCTTGCACGTGCAAGCTCTGTTTCACCAACCGGAGCATCCGTTTGAAAGCTCAAGGGAAGATCTAAAAATAATACTAGGTACACAATTTTCAAATTCCTAGTCTAAATATGTCAAATATAACAAAGTGCATTTGCTGCTCTAATCCTACAGCTGAATAGTCACAGGGCCGTAACTTCAACAAGAGAGCTCCACTTCTTAAGCATGAGCATGCATTGGAAAGCTTAGAGAACAACCTATAAAAACTGCTAGGTACATGATTTCCAAATTCATAGCACAAATGGGTGAAATAAATCAAAGTACATGAGCCACATAAATGAGCTGATCCAAAACGCTCGGTATACATGATGTCCTCTCAAAACTAACCTCCAGATGTGGATTCACTATGGGCTTCTAAATAGCAGGAAAAATGGCTGCACTTACTGCTATTACCATATCGAGCTGCAGAATTTGCAAAACAGGTTCTGTGAAAGCATTTGGATAAATTCAAAGACCACTGACCACAACGAAGTTCATGAGAAGTTCTTCAAACCAAAAGGGCAGATTTCAACATTCCAAAAGCAAGGAACTTTCAAAGTTGCAAAAGCTTCCGAATCGGTTGGAGCTATAGAAGAAGTTATTCACAACGGTTCTAGATTTATGGCACTGCAAAAAACGATTGCTATTATACCTTCATTCACGCACTCAGTATTTGCCTGCCAGTTACTCGGTTTGAGCATCCTGGATCTAGAACGCAGGTGACCGAGAGCAGTCATCAGCATATCCTAGGTATATTCTAGCATATACCTAGGATATGCCATAAACCCACATAAACAAGGGTTTGCCCCCCTAGGGGCAACCCAAAAATCCACGTGCAATAAAAAAATGTAGACGTCACATGCGACGTCCTGTAAAAAGAATTAAAAAAAAAAATGTTTTGCTTAGATAATTACAATATGATGTACAAGAGGCAAAAGACATGTCACCTTTTTTTTAATTGAAAATCGTGTATTGTATTTATATTTTAAATAATCACAAAAGACTCGTTAAGGGGAGTATCCACCCTTTTAGCCTAAAGCTAATCTCTGTCAGACTCGGTGGAGTAGTCATCCGAGTAAGTGGTTTGAGGACGCCTCTCAACCTCCGCTTCTTGTTCGCGATAGGATGGCTCTCCAAAGTTCGACGCTCCTTTGTCGACCCCTCGTCCTGCGTCCTCGTCTAGGGCTTGGTTCATGTGTTCCACTGCTTCCTATAAAAACCAGAAGAATATGGCATTAATGTAGTTCATAGAATTATAATAATTACATACAACGCACATTGGCATTCCCTTGATATGGGATAGTTCCTCTTCGTATAACTGTTGATATAGATAAACAGCTCCACGAGTAGTGGCTATTCGTACGTGCTCCTTGCTAAGGGAAAACCTGTATAGCCGGTACTATGACAATATGACGAGTATTAGCTAATGACATTTAAAGTTCTTATTAAAATTAATGCGAACTAATATAGCTCTTACGAATCTATGGTGAAACCCTTTTCGACTTCCAGAGCCCAAATGAGACGGAGTTCCTCCACTTGCAGTTGCTTTCGTAGTCCGTTCTGTATGTTTCGCAAGTGGATCCTTTGCACATTCGAATGCGATCTGATTGCAAGGCACACAACATTATCACAAGTTAAAGTGAACGAATGGCAAAAAAAATAAGAAATACCTTGATATCTTCCTTATGGAGATTAACTGGTTTAGGGACTTGTTTTTTTTTTTTGACCAATCGCCTCCAACTTTTTTGCAATCCGACTTCAATTTAGTAAGCACTCTTTGCCTTTGATATAAATCGATAGATCAACGCAATATCAAAATGACCACCCTCCCGGAGCCCGGTTTCCCTATCCGACCGTTGGATCCTCTGTTCAGGGGCCCTTCTTCGGGCAGGTCCGAAAAATCCAAGATCGGTCCAGGGGAACTTATCAAACCGTAGAGCGTCCTGCGGGCGACCGTTAAGAAACCGAAGTGTTTTGTCGTTCGGGCACTGTGGAGGCCCCGGAACGGAGATTCGACTTCACGACATCGTCCGGAATAGCGAAATTACCCTTGGGACCAAGTTACGCAGTCCCTTACGCATGAGAAAGGAACGCATGCTCCCTACATGGTAGTATTCAGCATCCACCTCCCATGCCAATTGACTACGAGGGTGCTGGACATGAGCTACTTTGGCGCTTCTGGGAGAGTGGATGGTCTTCTAGCTACGAACGTTGGTCCCCAGGGAAATGTCAATGCTCTGGTCCCAATGGAAGAGCCAAATCACGGTTCCGGATAGGGGAGCTTGCCCATCGGTCATGGGGGCCCGGAGAGGACTTTTCGGGCAAGCCGGGGAGGGGAGGAGGGGAGGTTAGGGCCCGTGCTCGCCGTGACACCCCCACTACTTCAAGGCGGCAAAGTCCTCGGACGAATCGACAAGGATAGGGCCTCCAAAGCGTAAACCCCAATGAGTTGCAAGGTTCTTGGAGGGTTTGTGTTTTGGGGGCGAAGTTTTGGTCCTTTGCACTTGGGACCTAGCCGAGAGGCTACACTTGGGAAGCAGCGACCAAGCGGAACTAAGCGGAATAGAGTTTGGATCTGCCCCCTCCTCGATGTGGCAATCCAAAGTCGAGGCCGCTTTGCGATTGAAAGGCATCCATAAATTAAGTAATTAATGCATAGCATGGAATTAAAATTCAATTTTTGCGGCTGGCTTCCTAAGTCATCACCCGGCCTCTGAGCCAATTTTTTGAATTTCGGACAAGGTTTTTCGATCAAGGAGTTAGCATTAGAAGCGGTCCGTGCGCGGCCCATTGTTTGGGCGTGAGCTAGGACCCTTCCCCAAGTCAAACAAGGCCAGGACCTTGCAAGGCCTCATCACAGGAGGGGAGAGCAAGGACCCCAGAAGGCGGGACCCAAGGCATGTTTGAGCCTATTCACATTAGGCATGTTTGAGCCTATTCAAACATGCCACCCCTAGGCTCAAACATGCCACATAACGTGCCATCGAGGCTGAAACATGCTCAAACATGGCATGTGGCTCAAACATGCCATCCCAGGCTAAAAAATGACAAGTGGCTCAAGCATGCCACCCCAGGCTAAAAAATGACAAGTGGCTCAAGCATGCCACCCCAGGCCCATTAACATTTGTAAGTAGTAGCAATAGAAGATTGGATCAATCCAGAATGTGAATTTGACTGCGTACATGGCTTCGACATGTCAAAATTAGGTTAGGGACAAATTTTCATGACCATCACATAAAAAAAAGGCACCCAAAAATTAAAAAGTGCCAGACATCGCTATAACAAAATACGTCGCGTCCACGCATGCGACATAAAACCGTATTATACGTTTTTGAAAATACGTCGCATGCGACATCTACAGCTTTTTACAGACCCGCAGCCGGCTTTTCCGGGTCCGTTTCTAGGCTTCAAAGGTCACGACTTTTTGGGCGATTTCCGGCGCTAAAGGCTTCACCCACTTGCAAGAACTATTTTTAAGGTTAGTACATCATGATTTTTAGATTGACTAGGTCTTTGGATCGAATCGTTAGGCTAGATTTCAATTTTTTTTTGTTTCCTTTCCTTCCTCTTCTTCTTTGTTCTTGATTATTTTTCTTCCTCATTCTTTCTTCCCATTCTTCCATGCCTCATTCTTTCTTCCATGCTTCATTTCTTCTTCCTCCTTCCATGCTTCATTCTTTCCTCATTCTTTCTTCCCATATTTTTTCTTTCCTCATTCTTCCTCCCTAATTCCTTCCTCATTTCTTTCTCATGCTTTCTCATTTCTTTTCTCATTCTTTTCTTTTCCCATGTTTTCTCATTTCCATTCTTTCTCATGCTTTCTCATTCCTCATTCTTTCCCTCCCTTCCATCATTTCTTTCTTCTCGTCCCTTCTTTATTCTTCATTTTTTTTCATTTCTTATTCTTCATTCTTTTTAATTTCATTTCTTCATTCTTCATTTGTTTCTTATTCTTCATTCTTTTTCATTTCTTCCTCACTTTCCATTCGATCCTTTTATTTCCCTTCCCTTATTTTTTCCTTCCATACTAATCCCTTCCCTTCTCTTATTTCCTCTTATTATTCTTCATTTTCTCTTCTTTCTTCTCTTATTTCTTCTCTATTCTATCCTTATTTCTTCCCTTCTATTCTTTTATTTCTTCTCTTATTTCTTTCTCTTGTTTTATTTCTATCTCTTGTTTCCTATCCCCCCTTTTTTTTCCTTTCTTTCTTCTTCGATATTTTTCTTCTTTGTTCTTATTCTTCTAATACTTCGTTACTTCTGTTGCAGCTTTCTATTACGATTTGGACCCGACATGATTTTGTGTATACACGTCCTTCTTTTGGTAAGTAGTTGATCGCACTTGCATTTTATTTTTATAGTTTTAAGTAGGTTAAAAAAATTGATGGAGTGGCTCGTTCAAGGGCACGGGTCGGCTCCACCTAGAGTGGAGAGGACCATGTACCCGGGTTTGAAGTCCACTTTCACTACAATCATAAATTTTTCCTAGATTAAGGAGTGGCTTGTTCAAGGGCACGGTCGGCTCCACCTAGAGTGGAGAGGACCACGTACCCGGGTTCAAGTCCTCTTCCAGTTCCACTTGTTATTTTTAGGTTTAAAATAAAATTGTAGTGGCTTGTTCAATGGCACGGTCGGCTCCACCTCGAGCGGAGAGGACCAGATGTCCGGGTCCAAGTCCACTTTTCTTCTCATTCTTAAGTAGAGGTGGCTACGGCAAGCACATGGTTGGCTCCACCACGAGTGGGGAGGACCAGGTGTTCGGGCCTTAGTTCACATTTATTGTCAGTTTTAGGTAGAGGTAGCTAGGGCAAGAACATGGTCGGCTCCACCATGAGTGGAGGGGACCAGATGTTCGGGCCCTAGTCCCACATTTCTTATTTTTTTTTTAGGTAGAGGTGGCTAGGGAAAGGGCATGGTCGGCTCCACCATGAGTGGGGAGGACCATGTGTTCGGGTCCTAATCATACTCTAGCCTAATCCAGCCAATCTAATCTAGTCTATCTAGCTTATTCCATCAGTCCAAAGCCTCCTCTATTATCTAGCCAAATCTAGCTTTTGATCCGAAGGGTCTATTCGCACCCATGGTCAAGTTTAATTAAGTTATTTTTATCGTTAAGTTAAGTTAACACTACTGGATGATTCCCTTCACACCAAAGCTAGTTAAAAAAATAGGTTAGGCTAACTTAATGTAATCCAATTTCGCACTAAAAACTTTGGTTAAAAAATAACTTAACTAGTTAACTAAATTATTTCGCACATGTCTAGTTAAGTTAGCCAAGGGCATAAAAAATTATAAGCACAATTATGGGGTGATTTAACTTTTAGTGCTAATTTCTAATTTAGTTAACTTCTTGCATGTCTATCTTTTGTTCAAAGCACTTAATCATTCCCCATCTGAATCATTTAGTACATTTTAATATAAGATGACTATTATTGACCCCTTTATTACAAGGCTCAAAACTAAAAGAAGGCATCCGTACAAAGGTTAACCCAATTTGGTAAGTTCTTGAGTATCGAGCCACCATGAGTATCGAGCCATGCTAATTGATCAATATACAAGCCAAAGAGTATAGAAGATAGAGCGCAACCCTGATGTACTTCAATATTGCTATTGATTTGTATACTCGATACTGAAAACTTAGTAAAGACCCTTTCATAGAGCCGATAAATTGCATTCAGAAGGTCTTGTGGAACCCCTAACGCTTGCAATCACTACCAACAAAACTTTTATGTAATCTTGTATCAAAAGCGTAGTGAAATCCACAAAGCGAGGGATAGGTTCATCAGATACGTTTATCACGCAATACGTATTTTTTCGTTTGATCTGGCACAAATTTGACGTTTAATAACGTGGGCTAAAAATTTCGTGCCGAAACTTTCGGCGTGGCGAAAACAACATTTCGCCAACTGAAGTCTTGTTCGGCGTTTTAAACAAGTATTTTTCGGTTTACGAACCAGAAAATAGTTCAAAAGCGAAATGAATGTTTCGCTTCGCCTTAAAAATCCACAAACAAATCAATATAGTTTAACGCCAAAAAATATATATATATAGAATTTCGCGTAGTTTAAAACTTGTTTTACTATTAATGTTTAATAAGCGAAAAGCACAATGTGAACAAAAAATATGATCAATGTGAAAATACGCCGAAAAGAGTTTCTAGCGAAGTTTAACATTAAGGCTTCGCCTTTAAAAAGCCGGGCGCAGGGGAGGATTAAAAAATGGTGAAGAAAGTTATGGTTTACGTCATGGTTTAAACTTTTTTTTGCCTACGTAGTATTAAATACCCATGATTTTCCCAAAAAATACTATTTTTGCACTTTATAACGCCCTAAAAAAAATAGTTTCACTAAAACCTTGCCACAAAATATATAGAGGTCTTATTTCAGGCTTCGATTATGTTTAATAAGCAAGCACAATGTGAAAATATGATCAATGTGAAAATATGATCTATCGTAGAATGGCATGGTGAAAGCCTGTATGGCCTACATCATGGACACCCATATGTTCTGCCCATGATATTAACTTCTTCTCAGTAAAAATAACTAAAAGCTTGAAAAAAATGGGACTGACCATGATCATGCAATAATTGGAAGGGTCATGCTTGGCTTTGTTTCTGTGCTCAAATTGGCACTTTTCCGGGCTGTGTGCTAGGGTTTTGGGTAACCGGTAGACACTTCCACCCGATTTGTATCTCTCACATCCGGTGTCAGATTTTCATGTGCTTGGGCTTTTGGAAAGCTGGTTCAGAGAGCTTTCCAACGGTGTATAATACCTGCATGCTTGTCTTTGTTTCTGTGCTCAAATATGCTGTTTTTCGGGCTGTGTGCTAGGGTTTTTGTGGCAGCCCTTCTTCTTCCTTCTTTGAGAAGTATAGCCCTCGCCTGATGCCGTTGTTGGCCTTGGCCACGCGGTGTTGAAAGGTGTGTGTGGTGCTCTTATTGAAGGTTACAAGAATGTTTTACTAATTCATACCCTAGTTCCTGATGGTGTTGTTGATGAAAGTCCGACACCAATATAGGGATTGGCGTATGTTTTAGTAAGTATTCGATTGGTCAAATCTTTGCGGCAAAATTTTGATCGGTCATATCTCTCGTGATCCCGGTGTCGATTTTTCATGTGCTTGGGCTTGTTGGAAAGCTGGTTCAGAGATCTTTCCAACGGTGTATAATACCTGCATGCTTGGCTTTGTTTATGTGCTCAAATTGGCACTTTTCTGGGCTGTGTGCTAGGGTTTCTGTGGCAATTGGTAGACACCTTGACCGGTGTATCTCTCACATCGGTGTCAGATTTTCATGTGCTTGGGCTTGTTGGAAAGCTGGTTCAGAGAGCTTTCCAACGGTGTATGATACCTGCATGCTTGTCTTTGTTTCAGTGCTCAAATATGCACTTTTCCTGGCTGTGTGCTAGGGTTTTGTGGCGGCCGCATTTTACACCGGATATCGAGTCGTAAGCCCAAGTCGGTACCCCAAGTCATGGCCCTGAACCACGAGACCCGTGTGTGGACCCACACTTGGTTGGCGAGCCACCGCAGACCACACCAACCCATCGCCGGAAGGCCAAAACACACCAACCACCGTTGACCCGTTGACCAGAGCTCCTGCTGGGAAGACCATGAAGCGGGGCCACCAAGGAAGAGGCCTGCCGGCAGAGGGGAGAGACGTCTTCCATGAAGAGGGAGGCCCGCCAAAGGCCCCATCGACCGGAGATAGGCGGGCCCACAGGCAATCCGCCCAGCCGAACCTTGGAGCCGCGAGATCCAAAGCAGGGTTGAGGCTAACAAGTGCACGCTTTGCGTGCCTCCGGCGATGAGGTGGAGAACATAACATTCGGATGTTGTGCGTGCAGTTGGTGCGGCTTATTTAATCACGTAATTGGAGGATCACGCATTTACAAAAGTGCATGATAGCATCCACTTGCTACAATTTGGATGACAAAGAATACCAGCAGGAGCTTGCAGATATGAGGGGGCTTGTAGACACCGGTTGGCAGCTTTATGGAAGCGGCGGACGCAGACGAGAACCGGTAGAGCAGAGACACTTCTCAGAACATGCGTCTCGGATCCAGGCGAGGTTGAGGAGGCTAAGGCCACGAAGAACCTGAGCAGCCCGCCTCCCCGCCGAGGTTGTGGAGGCCGCCACCGCGTGGAGACAAGGATTCAGGCCGCTTGGAAGCTAGCCGCGTAACCGGCTCTTCCGAGTAAGGATTTAGCACGCAGTCGGGAGCTACAGGGAGCTGGGAGGCTCCCTGCCCCAAAGAAGGCAAGGGCCTCCATGCCCAGGCACATGAGCAACTCCGCCATTGCACGCGGAGATGGCAAGACATGACAACGCCGCAAGAGCTGAGCTCGGACTGAGAACGAAACCACAAAGAAAGAACACACCAACCCGCGAACCCACCAACCTACAGGACGCCAACTCGGAACACATGCGGACACATCGATCACGCCGGGGCCACCACCACCCGGCGCAAACCTGACTTATGCCTCACCCACCTCAACCAACACACAGTTAGGCCCCGCCGAACTCGAGGGAGCGAGGCAGCGGGCAATGTGCTAGTCAAGGTGAGGAGGTCGAGGAGAACATCTCACTTCCGGTTTCGGACACATATCTTGGACCGGATGATGTTCCCGGCATCTATGACCATTGGAAAGGCGGTCGTCATGGAATTAGTATACGATGCGGTGGTCATCTTCCTGATTGAGAGTTGAAGGCGTGCACCCGAGGCGGGGTGGCATCTGGCGTCGGGGCTGAAGTTGAAGGGGACGGCTCTATCGTTGGCGGGACTTGACCCCAGCGCAATGAGACGCGAAGGCGTGGCCCAAAGTCGGGGCGCAGCGAGACATGGAAGGCGTGAGGGACTGGTCGGGAGAAGGATCGCGAGGTGGGGCAACCAAAGCGGGGATGTGGCACTCCGGCCTCGAGTCCCCTCGAGGGGGCCCCGGCCTGAGGCATCCACATCTTCCTCTCCCCAGGAACACCACTACCCACTGCCGGACCCGGAAGTGGCGATGCATGCCACTAAATAGGATCGTGCCTCAGCGTGGTATCACCGGAATGGTCGTGGCTTTCCATGGCAGAAGGGGGGGCAGTCTCAATTCCGCCGCCATGGACATGGACCTTATCTTCCCTCATGGAAACATGGGAACATCTTTGGTTCTGAGCTACGATTTGCCGGGATACCAGGCTACCCCGTCTTCAATGAGTGCAGGAAGCGAGGACCGGAGGGAATTGCGTGTTACTACCGGGCGACCTTGGCCCAATCGGTCTCCCCATGCAAGGCAGACATGCACAACGGATACACATTGGGGTAACGAGTGCGAAACGGCGATGGCGACCCCTCTCTTCATGGCGTTTGCTACTTCCCACATCTTTGAGAGCAACTTTACCACACGCGCGGATGTGGGACGGCGGGGAGCCCTATGTCGATCTATATGACGACCTCTGGCCCATGTCCTGAACAAGTGGGCAAGGTCATATTTGCTTGGAGATTTCAACGCCGCCAAGTGCAGCGCAGATCCCAAAATTCGCACCTCTAGCGAGGATGTGTTGCAAATGGACCCGCAGAGATGGTTTGGCCAAGGCGCCGGATGACGACGGTGACACGGTATGGCCGGCAGCCGCCGTTCTTCGGGCGATATCTTTGACTGGTCATTTGCAATGGGTCACTGGTGGCGATCCACCGCCGCTTCACTTGTAAACGTGGGGAACCGGGCGGCACCGTGTGGTGGATTGCGTGCTAGCAGCGAGCAATGCCTACACTTGATCACTTCGCTTGATTAGACGGGACGGTCGACGGGGAAGTAGACTCAGACCATCACCGTTCTTGCGGATAGATTGGCGAGCCAGTAGAGCACCCATTGCCCCAACACACCCCATGTACCACGGCTAAGGCGGACTATGATCATCGCGGCGGTCTATGCGAGGATGCTTGAGCATGAGCAGCCGAGTGCTGCAACTCCCCACACTTCAACAAACAGACGCTCCCCGGTGAACCCGCCCTTTCCTCGAGGGTAGGGGACGATGCTTTGGGAGAGGCAGCTCTCGGCCATCCACAAGGGCTCCAACCACCTTCCCCGCCAATCACCGGGTTCGATGGCTAATGCTCCGGAGCTGGTAAACGATGGTTCGTAGTGCCGGACCCCACCATTGGCCGCCCGGTTCATTGAATCCCAGGCCTCCTGCACAGACTATTCATGTCATCGTCCAATTTGTGTCAAGCTCAAAGATCACCGTCAACCCCGGGTTCCGGACATCCAAGCCTCCTCACGAAGACTAAGCGAGCCCACGGCCAAAGCCTTTACATCCAACAAGAAAGGCGCCGCTCGGACAAGTGACGCCCGCCAATCCTTTGCCAGCGTCGGGCCGTGATTCTAGGCACTTAAGAGGCACCGCCAACATTCCTACCGTCGGGCCTCCTTCCGTGAGTCGCACCGAGATCAGTCGAGTGTCTATATTGGGCCCAAGGCCATTGTACTATATATATGAGTAGAGTTAGCTCATAAGTTTTTAGATGAGTTTTGAGTCTTGTCTCCCTTTCAGTTTTTCTCTCTATTGCGAGCTCATGTATTTTCATCATTGATATCAAGGAAGCTTATCATCTTTCTTTCATTTGCTCTGTTCTCTTCTTTTTCTTCTCTTTCGGCAAATCCGTGACATAGTCCCCGGACTCTCACCATAGATCCGGGTCCTCCACGGAGAGCTGTCTTCGAAGGGAGTTCCCGGACCCCAAAAACATGCGGGCTGCCGGGATTTTCTCCTACTTTCTTACATCACGCCATGTCATGTCAAGCAATTTCACGCCCGAAGAACTCCTTTTCTCGAACCAACATCTCGCTTGGGCGCCATATGTCGAAGCTATTAGCGACATGTATGGATCTGCTTATGACATAGAGGGAGGCCATCTTCGGTCTAGAGGCTCGGTCCAGCGCCACCCACCCACCGTGTCGGTCTCGCCCCCGGTTCCCGCCCCAAAGCGTGCAAACATTGCTCACAACCTCGGTCCCCTCATCCTTATCGGGAGCCTTATCGGCTCCACCTTCTCAACCGTACTTTCATACCCCAACATGCCTACATCCATCATTCTTCAGGCCATACGCCACTTCGCCGAACCATCATCTCCCCGGGTGGCACGGCTATCCACATGTCTCCTTTGCGCCGCCCGGAATATCCTTTCCCCCACGTTTCCCACTGCTCTTCCGTCTACAACCTTACGGATCTCAAAACCAATGCTCCGGCTACTTGGGTTTCTCAACGCAGATCACCCCTTCATCGGGTCCGTCGGGCACAATGCCAAATCCACCTCAACCTCAATATCCTCACTATCCTGTTCTGTCCGGCCCAAAGACTTTCACATCTACCTTCCCGGACTGAATCGACTTATCCCACCTTTGGCAACACGAAGGCAAACCGTTAGACCAAAGTGCTCGGGCCCCATGGAAGAATTTGAGGCTCTAGCTGTCCTAAATGGGCACGCAACCTCAACTCGAAATTTCACATTTTTTCCACCAACTGCGTGGCTCTCTCCTCATCAATGGCTCATGTCCAACAAAGCCATTGGAAACAAGACTGGTCCGAAATCGCACGCGCTTTTACGCCTCATTACGGGGACCACGGATGATGATCAACTTCATCTCAAGCAACTCAATGAACTTCAACAAGAGCCCACGGAGTGCCGGGATTTTATGGATCGACTTCACATTACGCTCAAGCGAAGCTCAAGGAGTACCCTGCCACGAGCGCATTTTGATGCGGTTTCTCCAAGGACTTCCTCGCTATTCGACTCATGATGAATAAGGCGTCCAAAAACTTTTGGAGCAGGCTATCTACCTTGTCAATCACTCCGTCAATGTTTCCTCCCGAGGCGGGGCTCTTCAAGAGCTCCCTGCTCATTCCACCCGTCATGGTTCCACAAACTACTGCCGGCCTCCACACGCTAATCCGTTGTGATCAAATCTGGTGCCATATTTGCAAATATCAAGGCCATTTGGCCAATGAGTGCAACTCCACCAATGGCGCCTCATTGCAAGCGATGCAACATGTGCAATCATGTTACCGGAAGAGTGCACCAAGACTCATCCCACACCGATTCGCAACAAAATGGTTTATCAAGTACAAACCACACCTCAGTCCCAAAGCGATTATCAAAGACCACCTCTTCGTGTGCAGCCCACACAACTCTATCAAGAACAGGACCCACCACGGGATCCAACCAACGTCCTCTTTTTGATCCTTCTAAAGCCGGTGCTATCATCATCAAGAATGGGGTCATACCACCACGGGTGCCCTCAACTTCCAAGTTCAGGTCCAGCTTCCCCGCACAAATCAGACCACATCGGTCAGCCACGGCTTACCAACTCGGCTTGCTAATGGCAAACAAGGCCCGCGACGATTCTCAAGAAGCCCCCAAGGCGCCTCAGCAATCACGCTATCAACCAGCTCCGGCCGTCAACCTCGGCTGGATCAACAAGCCCAAGAGGAAATTTTTCGGGCACTTAATCCTCCGTGACAACCCGTCAAATTGGGTTGGTCTAGTTTCACGCCCGCACCAAGGCATCACGTCCCTTGACTATTATTCAGAAGACACGCAACCTGCTTTGCTGTTGACACCCTTCCTCATGAGGACGAAAAAAAAAGGTTCACTTTTGCACCTAACTTAGAAAAAGCTCATGCCAAATGTCATGCCCAAAGTTCGCCAAAGCATTTTGAATCTCATGCAAGAAAAATTGAAGGCGCACATTGGCAAATGTTCATGCCACCACTCGAGCTCAACAAAGACACGATCCACCTTCAACATCTCAACCTCCACGCTCTCGGACATATCCCAATATTGCAGCCGAGGTTGACTTACTCAAAGATTCTTTGCTTCCCCGCCACGCACTCCCAGCACTGGAACCAAGCGGATCCTTTTTCTCATGTACCCTCCTCGAACTCAAGAGGAGCTTGCCAAGATCAAAATTCCTTTAAGCAGCAACCATTTTAAAACTCATCCTGCTCTCAAGGACCGATTACCACTCCCAAACTGTTTTAGTTGGGGTGGTGGCTACCTCTACACCCACGGTCCATGCAGCGGTGGGAAATCAGCAAGTCAACCATGTTCAAATCGATGGAGGTAGTGCGGTCAATCTCATCACGGACAAACTCCGCAAACAAATGGGCATCACACAACTCTTTTCGTTGCCCCATATGACATCAAATTGGCTAATGGCCATATCCACGAGACCTCAAGGCGTCACACCTATTCTACACATCAACATTGGTGATCTCCGCTTTCCCATGGAATTTGGAGTTTGGAAAAGCGGTGAAGATCCGGTGACTATGAAATCTTTGGTGGGAAGACCCTTTCTCCGGGCAAAAGAGTATCCATTCTTTGGGCCCACGGACGAGTTTAGTCATCCTGAGATGGTCATCTCAATGCCACAATGGACTTGCAAGCGGCCGGATCATTTCCGTTGACAATGCGGAACCCCTCTCGGAACATCGATTCAAGACGCGAGAATATTTATCAAGTTCGGGCTACCCCTGCGCGTCTGCCTCCCCGTCATCCTACCCCGAATATGCTGATCCTTGGGGAGAAATGACTCTTGATCAGGACCCGCCAGTCGCCTTGACCCCTACGGCTCCTTGCAATCAATCCAACGGCGTTGATCACTTTTCGAATCTGGGACACTCCAGCAACTCCTGCGATGTACACGCCGTCATGAACAACCCTTTCGATGACACTGGCAACCTCTCTTTTTACCACGCCAAAAGTGCCACGCATCAGGTTATGCTCCAACCTCCCGCACACATTGTCCGGGATACTGAAGTCATACCCATATTTCGACTCTCCGTCGAAATTGTGGATGTTGGCAACAATCAACTCCGTTCTTGGCGCAACCTTCCGCTCCTTATCGCATAACAGGCCGCCATTTATTCAAAAATTCAAACACATTTTAGCACGGAGTTACAAAGATCTTCGGGCATCAACAAAAGCTTGGGGAACTCACCATTCCTACCAAATCGATGCGACCCACTGTAGCAAAACCGGCGACGTGCTCAACCTAATTACCGTGATGGCGTCAAGGCGGAAATTGACAAACTCCTTGCTGCGAGGTTTAATCTATGAGGTCAAACATTCTGAATGGGTGAGCCCTATCGTCATTGCCCTTAAGCACAATGGTAAGATCATATCTGCGTGTAGACTATGGGAAACTCAATCAAGCCACGGGCGTGATCATTTTCCACTTCCCTTCACGGACCAAGTTCGGAAGAAGTGGCTGGACATGAGATGTACTCTCCTTTATGGATGGTTTCTCCGCTACAATCAGATCTCCATCAAAGAATCTGATCAACTCAAGACCACTTTCACCACCAGGTGGGGCACTTTTGCCTACAAGGTGGTTCCTTTTGGATTATCCAACTCTCCTTCAACATTTCAACGCATCATGCTCTCGGTTTTCATGATTTCATGAAGGAAAATCCCTTCTTACCAAATTTTTCAAGATGACTTCTCGCCTCTTGGGTTCCATGGCTGACCATTTGATAAATTGGAACGTGCCTTCCGTAAAATGTGATGAGTCAGGCATTAGTCTCAATCCCGAAATGCACCTTTTTTCGCCACTTCAGGTGTTCGTTAGGCCATGTTGTCGACCGGCAGAATCACCACCGATCCCGCCAAAATCGGTTAATGTGCTCAAAGCTCAAGCACCAAAACCAACATCAAAGAGACACGCTTTCTAGGAAAGGTCAATTATTACTCCACCTTCATACCTGATCGGTAAACCGTGCGCATCCCATTCATAAACTCACGGGTGACTTAATCCACCGGGCTTGAATTCTTCCGAAGTCGCTTTTCCAACGGTTAAGCTTTTGCTTACTCGTGCACGGTTCTTTTCCTCCTCAATGGGACAAGCCCTTTCAACGCTCATGTCGATGTCTCGTTTGCTATTGGAGCTGTTCTTCAAGAATATGATGCGCATTAATCGATAAACCAATTCGCTACGCAAAATAAAATCAATTCTCATGAAGCGCAACTATTCTCGCCACGGGCGTGAAGCTTTGGGTCTCATTTTACGTGTCCAACGCCCGTCATTACCTTTTGGGCAGTCAAATCAAGTTCTTTGTGGACCACCAAGCACTTCTCTATTTGATCAACAAATCCGCCCACGGGCCGCATTGCTCGTTGGGTCCTTCTTCTCCAAGAATTTGCTCCTTTTGAAATCGTTCATAAGGCGTGCCAAATCTCATGTTGTTCGGATTATCTTTCACGCATCCACACCGATGATCACGCAAGGGGTCTCGGATGCCTTCCCCCGATGCTCAACTTTTTTTTTAGTCACGGCAACACCACATTGGTTCCATGATTTTCAGCAAGACCTCCTCACGGGTGCTCTTCCACCGTAAGATGAGACGCTCTCTCTCGCCAAGCGACAATCCTCGCCATCAATTTCTCTAGAGGTCGGTGACTACACCATGGTTGCCGGACATCTCTACAAAAAGGGTAAGGACACCATCCTTCGGACTTTGTTCTACCTCATGAAGTTCCGGACATTGTTCGAGAAGCTTTCATCAAGGGCTCGGTGGTGGTCATTTTCATGGTGACACCACGCCCATAAAATTCTTCTTGCTGGTATTATTGGCCCACGCTCTTCAAAAGATGCTCACGCCCACGCCCGCGACGTGGACGCTTGCGTGGTGGCCCCCACGCCCGTGATGCTCTTCCCTTGACGCCGGCCGCCACGCCTCACTTCCCTTCGACAAATGGGAATGGACTTTGTGGGACCTATAGATCTCTCGTGGCTGGGCACACTTTCGTGCCGGATACATCCCTGGTTCTCACCGACTACGCCACCAAATGGGCGGAAGCTTGTGCACTTCCGGACAACTTCTTTGCAAGCGCGACCCGAGTCCTCTATCAACAAATCATCACTGATTGATTGGCGCCCGGAGGGCTGGTCGTGATCGTGGTGTTCATTTCATCAATTATACTATCAAAGAGCTGGCGGATTATCTCTTGATACATCATCACAAGAGCACACCTTACTATCCTCAAGGCAATGGGTTTTAAAAGCACCAACAAAACTACGGTCACCATTCTCAAGAAAATTTGTGACGCTTCCCGCCTGATTGGCGGACACAAAACTTCCTCTGAGTTCTTTGGGCCTACAATACTTGTTTCAAGATTGCTACGGTCACACTCCTTTTAAATTGGTTTATGGTCGAAGCTCTCATGCCCTTTGAATTCATTCTTCCAACACTCGGTTTCAATCACAGCTATCGCTCATAATCCACCGGTGCTCTCAAAGAACGGGTCTATCAATTAGAGCAGTTGGATGAACTTCGCAGGGATGCTTATATTCGTGTTCTTCATGGACAACGATTGCAAAAAATCTTTACATGACAAACGTTTGAAGACAAAAACATTCAAACAAGGAGATTTGGTTCTTCTTTATGATTCCGTGTACAAAATTTTTAAAGGGTAAACTCAAGTTTCGTTGGCTTGGCCCTTATCAAATTGTTCAAGTGGTTAGACCAAGTGTTTTCCAACTTCTGAATTAGATGGCACTCCATTACCTACATTAGTTAATGGTTTTCGTCTCAAAGCATTTCAGCACAACGTAAAGTGAACATCCCAACACGTAGACGCCTTAATCAAACACCACGAAAGTGACTAGAAAGGCGGTAGATTATATTATAGTGGAGAATTTTTACAAAATGGGCGCAATTTCAAAGCTATTTCCGCTATGGGCACCGCCCTATATACAAAAACGGCCCGAGCCCTATCTACTAAGTCCTAAGAGGAAAACCCTCTACTCAGGGTTGGAGCGTAGGTGATGCGAGGAGATGGTAGAGGTTACGCCCGGATCCCGCCGAGGTGCGAACAACCTCCATCCCGTTGGTCTTCGGGTGGATGTTCAGCCATCCCGCAGACACCAGCCGCCCATGCGACGCGCCACGGTTGTGGCAGCGCCAGATCCGCATTCATCTTACAAGTGATCCACTCCGCGGTTATTTCAAGATGGTGCAATCTTCGTTCAAACCCGGCGGCAGCCATACCGAGTGCCATCGGATGCCTTCGTTTTCTCGGTTCGCCTTATATAGCCAATCGAGGACCTCCTTGTCGGCGTGGACCAATCACACAAATCGCCAACGTGGTTGCAATGCAAGGCTGTTTCTAAAAGGAGAATCATTCTCCGCCGCATATCTAGCAATGGTACCTTCCGACACATTCCTTTTAATGATATCCCACTTGAGTTGCCAAGATTGAATGCCATTCCTTCTTTCCACGCCTGCCGAACATTAATGGGTGTCCTTTGCCATCTGTCACATCCGATCTTTCTTTCCGTCTCATCCTCACCGCCCATTGCTTCTCCCTTACGTTTTTTTTTTGGGGACTTAGCCAAATTTTGCCTCTCAATCCCTTCTTCAGATCTTTGACACCGCATCATCAACGGTTCTGTTTTCGCACTCTTCATACCTCTTCACCTCCGGCCAGCGCCCTAAAACAAACCTTTTCGCGTTCCTCTGCCTTCATCCTCCGGTGCTCGACTTTTCGTCTTCCGCCTTTGGCATCTCTCTTCGTTTACGCAAATCATTCTCATGGCTGCCCAAGATTTTCTACACTTGTTACCGCCCCAAGGATCCGCCCTTTTTTGCATCTGTATCCTTCTTGGCCCACTTTCCATGAAGCCCTTGTTGGCCCCAATAAAGACGTCGTTGAACGACACCAACTTTTTCTGAATTTTCTCAAATGGAACTTCCGGCTCCAAATCACCTTGATTCGTAGCTCATCGCCAATAATATTGTTAATGACCGTAGGGTACACCATTGCGGGTCGATGGCACCACTATTTCATTGACTCAACACTTGATTTACGAGGTATTTCATATTCCTTGCACACTCCTTGTGTATCATGGTACGCTATGGGGGATATTGATGTCACAGAGTTTGGTGCACACTTATCACGCCAATGTCCATCGTCGACCAATATCGACAAGCCTCATGAGACCTTTGTAAAATTTTTTTGTGGCGCAAATTCCTTGGGTATTCTATCAAGAACACCCATATCAATAAACCTTTCTATAACCTGGTCCTTTCTTGCTACACACTCCAAGCACCACATAGATTGGCCCCAAATGATGTTCTATCGTCTTCTCCAAGAAATGGACCGCCGGGGTACCACTTCCATTTACGAAGTTTTACGTGGGGAGGGCACTTTCAAGCCCTCATCCGTCATTACTTCCTCCCACACCACCAAATTCTCATACTTCCACCTCGCTCCCTTCGAAATAATCACTGTTGGCACATCACGCCCATCTTCCCCCGGTCATGACCACGGTCACACTCATGTCCTTTGTCTCTTCCTCCGCTACACCATCCACTTCACACCATTTTTCACAAACCTCCCACACGAAGCAATGACCAATTCCACCACCACAACACCCTCGTCGGTTGTTGTATCAATGTCGCCGGGATGCTCAAGGCTGCTGCACTTAAATTCTGAGGAATCCCAAGGCGCTCTTATGAGCGGGGTTCAACGGGCACTAGAGGCCTCCGATCGCGGTACACAAGACCTTCACGCCCACTGCCCAAGTTGCAACTTTGGAGGCCAAACTTCAAGACAAGCATGAAGCTCTCTTACAGCTCAAGCGGGATCTCAAGAGTACAAGCTCAAGTCAGCCAACTCGCATCAAGATGCCCAGCTCCACTCGGGAATTGGAACTCTATTGGAGCACAACAAGTCCAAAGCCGCTTCTCTCGAAAAGTACCAAGGATGAAGATATTGCTAAACTCAATGCCTTGTACTCGAATCAGGTGAAAACTTCGCACTCAAGTTCAAAATCTTTCAGCCCCAGATGTCAAGTTGCCTCCTTGACGGCTCAGCTTTCTACATAATTCCTCTCGAGATCACCTCTCTTCAAGATCGACTACAGTGAGGTGCGTAAAACGTAAAAATACCGATGACGCCGGAGATTGCCGTGTTTCGTCTCAATACACCGGGGAAATCTTCCTCCTGTGTCAATCTTCTAAGCGGGTCAGAGGACTATCACGCCCTACCGGAAAAGGAAAATAGGATCCGTGATCTCGAACAACAACCGCAAGCGGCAAGCTATTCGGTCTGGCGATGAGGCTCAAACCAAACTTGGCCCTGGACTTCAATTCTTCCTGCGAATGCCGGTGGACTTCCCAGCTCCCTCCCGCTATCATGATTATGTGGTTGCTCGACGCCACCTCTTCCTTTCAAAGTGGCACGCGGTGATGGCCCGTGGATATCCTCAGGCGGTCTTGATTTTTCGGATTTGGCGAACTCTCCATTGAAGACAAAGGGTTGTGTTGTGCCCTTGTTGTCTTTGATCTCATACATCGTTCTGATCCCGACTTTCTCACTTTCCGCGTGGTTCAGCCCATGGCTTATATTTTTCATGATTTCTATCGGTGGGTGATACACGGAAAATTTTGGCAATGGGCCCACTGCTGTTCGTGGTGACCCCACTGCGCAATGGGTGCTTCGGGATAACAATCCATATCTTGGATCCCTTTCAAGACCAAAACTTTTTCATCAGAGTACATGCTTTGGCTTGCCAATCATTTATCTCTCCGGCAAGCCGGAAGCCGCAACAAATAAGGAAGTATCTAGGACATCCAGAAGATCTTCCCTATGCACTGCCCATATCGGCACCTCACGTTACTGTCGATTCATGAATACGTTGGATAGCAAAGGCGGTCCCTACGGGATGGGATAGCCCCTCATCCAACTCTCGCCTCTCTGCTTCTCTTTGGGATCGCCGGTGTCGCACTTGATCAGATCTTGTCGGGCCAATTCGGGGTGGAGATCGCCAAGAACCCACGGGCATGGTTCCTTCTCCTTATGCTTCCCTCGGCGTCCCTCCACGCCCCCTGTGTTTCGACATCGTTTGGCGCCTTCCTTTTGGACCAAGGTCATGGATGGTCATGCCGGCTGGACACCACCTCAGATCTCGGCCGGATCTCGTTGGGATCCACGTTTTGTTCCCGATCACATTGGGAAGAAGGTGCTACTTTGGACAACACCACCAATTGGATCTACATTGCTAATGGCGTGGTTGGCAACGGCGCCGGATCGCTTCATGGTTTCAACACCTTCTTGCGTAACTCCCCCCTCACCGATCCTTACATCCATCTTCTGCTGTGATTTTTCTTTGCCTCAAATGCATTTTGCTAAGCTCCTTAAATCGGCCCCATTTTTCAACACCAATCCAAATACCCGGTAGTGGTGCCTTTGGCCTTCGTGTCTCCTCATGGAGTGTCGACATTTGTTTGACGCCACGCCGCACTTGAAGACATGGTACGCTCTGTTTTCTTATTGATGCTGATCACGCCCTTGCCCAAGACACACCTCAAAGCTCTTCAATCACTTAAGATCTCATCACCCGATTACCATAATGGGGCAGATCCCTCACTCCGTGAGGATCACTTTTGCTGATGGCTTCCCCCCTCCAAACGCTTCCTCCTTTTCTTCCGGAAAGTGTCGTTTGGTGGGGGAGTGTTAGTCCTGTGCCTCTGATGCAGGGACTATTCATGCATCGCCGTACCAGGTCAAGCTCAAAGATCCTCGGCCAACCACGGGTCGACCATCCAAGCCTCCACGAAGACTAAGCGAGGCCACGCAGCCAAAGCCTTTGGCTGTCATCAACAAAGGCGCCGCTCGGACAAGTGACGACCCGTCAGCGCGGCCGGCGCCCGGCGTGATTCTAGGCACTTCAAGAGGCACCGCCAACATTCCAAGAATCGGGCCTCCTTTCCGGGAGTCGGAGATCAGATCAGGTAGTGTTCATATTGGGCCCAAGGCCATTGTACTATATATATGAGTAGAGTTAGCTCATAAGTTTTTAGATGAGTTTTTGAGTCTTGTCTCCTTTCGTTTTCTCTCTATTGCGAGAGCTCATGTATTTTCATCATTGATATCAGGAAGCTTATCATCTTTCTTTCATTTGCTCTGTTCTCTTTTTTTCTTCTCTTTCAGCAAATCCCGCGGACATAGTCCCTGGACTCTCTGTTAGATCCACGGTCCCTCACAGAAATTTGTCTTCCGTGAGTTCCCCGAACCTGCACTCCCAAACAAGGGGTTCTCATTAATGCAGCTCCTTCCTCAAGACCAAAGAAAGCCGTGTACCTCATGGAAAGCACCAGCAAATGATGTTTGGTCTTCTAGACCGGCCACCCTAGGGCCTTCGGAGAAAGGTCTTGAGTAAGCTACCTGACCCACGTGAAATATTACCCTGAACAATGGGTGAGATACTTGCAAACAATTGCATGACCCAATGGGAAGCTTCGGCATCAGTACCCTCCGAGACAGCATCGGTCATTATGAAGGGGATGTCATAATGGGCCGGTGAACGCTTCGCTAACGGGGAAGGCGGCAGATTTGGATGGTATGCGTGCAGAGCTTCTCAGTGGGTCGGGTCCCCCAATGGTGCGGTTCTCACAAAGACTCTTCAACAAAGGCATTGCAAGAAGGCTTCCCCGCTGACGGACTACCGGAGGAGTTGTGCCCATATACAAAGCGGGAACCCCCATAGCTCAACCAACCATCGTGCCATTATGGTCGGGTTCGCTCTTTGCCAAGTTTTGCCTGGGGATTCTTGAGCTTGGGCGATTGACACTTTGGGGCGGAGGATGGAGAAGTGCTCTCTCACCGCAAGACTTCCCGCCGGCATTCTACTATTGACTATATCTTCCTCTGCGAACACTCGAGAGGATAGGAATCGGCGCCCATCCGCATCTTGTTGCTTTGTGGATTTCGCAAAAGGCTTTTGACAAAGGCCCTCGGGATAAGTTGTGGGACGATTGAGACTGACTAGGGGACCCCGTGGCACGACGAATGCTATATACGCATTCTATACAAGGCTTGTCCTGCCGTTCATTAATCGTCGGGGGAGCCCGCTGTTAGTAGCATTGGGCGCGCCGTGGCCCCTCTATCCTCAGCTCACGGTTTGTACATTGACCAGCTAGAAGAATGGCTACCGAGCACCGGGCAGGGGGAGGCTTCAGTTGATGCACCACATAATCCGGGCAACTCATATATGCCGATGATGTTGACCTGCTCGCATATACCCCGTGAGGACATGCAACGCCACCGGATGCTTTGGACACTTTTACGCCCAATTCGGGACATGAGAGTTAACTTGGCCAAGACAAAGGGTTCTTGGTCCCATCATCGGCACTCCACGCCTTCCCTCATTCACTTACCAAGGGCGGGTAGTGGAGGTGGCTCGATCCTTATAAGTATTTGGGCATTGAGTTTTCTACTACCACACCTTTGGGATGCATCCATCAGTTCACGGTCCTTTCGCAGTCGGAAAGCCTCGTATGCAATACAAAAACAACAAATACAAAGCAAGGGTATGCATGGGGTCACCAGCACACTTGGGTAAAAGCATGTTAGGGGTGTACCACTTTTGGAACTCGCAAAAGTACATACACTAGGTACTTGAGGCCCGGTACTTTTCTTATTTTTTATTTTCATTAAAACTAGTACAAAGGTCCAAAATAAAAGTCAAGGGCATTAATATTCAAAGTTAAGTTAAAGATAATGTTACCGTGAGACCAAAATATATATAAAAGTTCTAAATGTAACTTTTATTGAGATATTACATGGGTACCAAAGACCAAGATCCGGTACCTTTTAGGTACTTTTTGGTCACTAAATAATACTTTTTAAGGGACACCCTAACATGCTTTTACCCACTTGTTCGGGGCCTTGGTTGAGCGGGTCCTCCTCTATGGGGCAGAAGTGTGGGGGCGGTGATATCCCTCACCACTTGGAACGATCTAGAGCAGAATGCAGAAGGCCTTCTTGGCCCCTTTGGGAGTGAAATCCACGGTCCCATATCGATCTTGCTCCGAGAGAGGCTTCCTTCCATTACTGAGGGGGCTCCACTGAACGTCACATTATTTACTTCTTTAAGGTGGTGGCTATGGATGAAGCCCGGCTGCCTAACCTTGCTTTGGCGGTGGCGATGGGCCCTTGCAACTCAAAAGCCTCTTTGGAAAGACAAGCAAGCCCAGTGGTTCTCGCTATGGAATGTGCAGGCACACGATGTGGACCAAAGGTGCATACACCGAAGGAACGCTACGCCTTTGAAGCAAGATTTTGATGCTTGCTTCATGGCCAAGCTTTGGGATGTGAGGCCCCACATCACGCGGTCAAGGTGGCAAATTATCGGACGCGAAAGTTAATCCCATGCTCACAAGGGGCCCACACCACCACCGAAAGCGCAGGTGATTGTTTCCATTCAAGACAGTGCACACCACCGCATTGAGACAGGGAGATGGATTCGGGAGCCGATGCGAGGACGAGTCCAGTGCTGTCCGTGGGCCATTGAGGATGAAAGTCACGCCCCGCCAGGCCTCATGCCCGAAAGCATATCCGGCCCTGGGTATGCTCTGCTAGTTGTGCCCCATCGCCTTGCATGAGCTACCGAGCAGGCCTCCCGTAAGGCTTGTTGGGATCGCACCTGGAAGTAATGGATACGCGGACTCGCTTATGCCCCGGTCCGTCCGACATTAACCTCACTGCGTACTTGTGATTATGTATATAATCAGAAGATGTCAAAGATCCTTATTGCTACTAAGGTTTTTCCCGAAAACCCTTCCGGGCGGGGGTTTTAATCCCGGTAGTAATCCGCTGCTCTCTCTTTGTACTTGGGTCCCATAGGCCAGTTGGTCTCCGTGGACGATAAAATCATATTCTATTCTATTCTATTCTATTCTTATCATCTGCTTTGCGAATCAGTATGACCTTATTGATAGTCTAAGTTTTTGGCAGTGCTTCTTGCAAAGCTTGATTTAAAAGATCAATTCTGGCAGTCCTTCTTGATAATTGGAAGCAATAGTGGACCCCCGTTAAGCAACTTTGCCTGCAAATCTTGAAGAATGGGAGACTTTCCATTGGACAAATACCGCAGTCTATCTTTGACTTTTGCCTCTATGATTTGAAGAATATTACCTACCAAAGGAGGCACATAACTAAGAATACCAGGATGATTATATATTTGAACTCGTCGCTCATCCCGTTGCTGCATAAGGATATGTCCAGAAGTTGGATGCGGCCGTATTTTGTGCCAAAGGTCTGAGGTTCACGTAGCAGCAAACATTTGCTTTTGATGCTCAGCAACAAAGTGTGTCTTTTTGCTTTTCAATACAGATTTATAATCCTTGATGGCATTTTGGCATGCATTAGGTTCAATTATTGTGCACAATTGTTTTTTAAGTTGTTTGCAATCAACACCAAACCATGCATTTTAGGAAGGATTTCTTACTAGCATGCGTATCACCAAGAGCATGTGCATCAAAACACAACACAACAGAAGGAAGTACAATAGGATGAATTCCCTTCCCAAAAGATGAGATAGGCTTGTTAGCATCATGCAATGAACGTGGCAAAACTGTATCATTACCAAACATCCATAAAGAGTCACGTACATCCTCATGTATAAACTGAGCAGCTTGCATTGCAGCAGTGCAAACATTAAAATCAACAAGACGAATAACATGCCCTAGCTATTTCAATTGGTCAATATCATCATAAAGATCACTATAAGGATCATTGCGGTCTATATCATATTCAACGTAGAAAGGTGATGATGTAAGTGGAAAATAGCATGCGGCAATAAAAATGGCACTACCATTTGTGCAATGGAGTTTGACCCACATGTAGCGAGTATATCTATCAGCTTTAGAAGAGAACACAATTAGGTGTCAATAAAGACCAAAAAGCATGTGGCCTTTCGAGACGCTAAAGAACAGTAAAATCTATGCATGCATGGATCATTGCAAAAGAAGACAAGGAAGAGCATTTTTAATGCCACCACACCAACATGGGTCCTTCCTCCAATCAACTTATAATGCACCCTAGTAGGCTCGAGCTCAATATTTTATTACCACTAAACCAAACTCCAGGTGCAATAACCTTGGGAATACTAGGAAGAAGTATTTCTAATGAATCGAGAAACATTGACAATATAAAAATTCAGTTGATTTTTTTCCTAGGGCCTTGTTGGGGTGGTATAGGAGACCATATACATGGTCGTATATGGAGGTACATACACATGTATATATACACGTGATGCACGAGTGGAGGAGATATGCACGTATGCATTGTGTATCTAGGCATCCATTATGGATAATTGTGTTATGTGAGCAGGGGGAAAAAACAGAGATGGTGTATGAGAGAGGGAGATTGTCTTGATCTAGCTATGGAGATTATGAGTCTTTATGTTGTGCATTGCATAGATCCAGTAGATTGAAGCTTGGATTATTGGTTTTTCATCCTTGCAAGGTTGAAGTTTAGGCTCTAACAATTTGGCGACCACATAACTCAACAGACCATTATGTGGCAAGAATTTCCGGTAGAAAAAGGATTGTTACCATTTATCTTGGTGATCGTCGGAAAAGAACGACACCATTGAGCAAGGAGCATTTTCTTTGCGTGAAGGGGATTTTGCCATAACTAATTTGTGGGGTACAATTTGACAAGAGGACCATAGTTTTATGTCCACGAGAAGTAAGTAGGATATACCATCAAGCTCCATCGTAGCAAGAAGGGGTCTGGTGACTCAGGATTTTGGCTCAAATTGCATCAAGATTCAATTTCGTTTTTAGATTTGGAAGTAGATATGGGGTCTAATTCTCAGAACCAGGAGGTTCTAATTCTATTTACTGATCTAGGAGGTAATGCAATTTTATTTTTCAAATTAAAGGGAGATTCCATTTCGTTTTTTCAATTTCAAGAACCTCAAGAAGAGGCAGAGATGGATATATTACCACTGATGGTGTGGGGTTTTCAGACAATAGGGATTCCAAAGTTTGATGATCTAGTAGATCGGGACCCTTGTAGCATATTGTGAAGTTTGAGAGGTATTGCCAGCAATATAAGTTACCGCCTGGTGATTATTTGCTTTGGTTTCAAAGTTCTTTGTAAGATCCAATGGAGGATTGGGCACAGACTCCGCCAAACACCATTACGTATTAGGAATTGAAGGAAGCATTCATTGCTAATTATCAAGAAGTCCATGATAAGGATAAGACTATAGAAAGGTGGACCAATTTCACACAAAAGAAGGATGAATCAATAAGTGAGTATAATCAACAATATATTGCGGTTCCAAAAGCCATAGTTCATTGAAAGATTGCAAGAAATGATGAATTGGATATCCAATAGTATATAAAGGGGCTGAAACGAGCTACTACTCATAAGATAAAGGCTAAACAGCCTACAACATTATTGGAAGCACAAAAACTTACTCTCAAAGCAGAAGACAAGCTAGGATACATTCATGAAGTTGCTGTTCTAGAGCATAAAACAACAGAGGAGATTGCAGCGAAAGTTTCTAAGCTTACAATAGGCGAGAAATCAAGGGAGGTTCAGTTTAGTACTTGTGAGTATTGCGGAGCTGTTGGACAACCTAAAATCACATGTAGATTGCTGAAATTTTGTTCAAGATGTCAAATCAAGGGCCATAATGATCAAGAATGTAGGGAGAAGAGATTTTTGAGAGGGCTAATCTGGTATTTGCTATTATGCAACAAGCATCACCTATTCCTATTCAACCAGTGCAAGCAGCAACTCTCATACCACAAGTTCCAATGATGCCACAAGCTCCAATGGTCCAACAAGCTCCAATGGCCTCCACACAAATGGTGCAGCCAAAACAGGGATGGTATCCAAGTAAGACTCATTTGTATTGCAAGTTATGTGATAAATTCAAGCATGATGAGAGTACTTGTTGGAAAATTTATGGGAAACCAGAATGGGCAACGAATAAATATCCACCAAGGCAGCAAGTGTTTGAGTCAGTACCTCTTCCTAATAATGATGCTCGCATTCAAGATGCAAAGTATATTGAAAAACCTCAAATTAAGGCTCTTATTGAGGAACTTAAGAAGCAAGAGAAGGCAAAATAGTAGTGGATTTGTTGAGGTGGAGGATGATACATTTCAGCAAGAAGAAGAGATTGGAAAAGCAAATGCGATTACAAGATCAAAACATAGGGTTCAAAAACCAAAGTAGTGTCGATAGCGGAGAAGACTACGAGCTCTTTGCCAAAGGCTTTGACGGGATCAGCTTTAAAGGTGTCAGCATCTAAGAAGGTGCAATTTAGTGTGCTACCCACATAACAGTTTCATTCTATAAAAGAAAATCAGCCCATGTTGACGCCTCCTATAGTGGAGGACATTCATAATGAAGATGATGTGATCAGCCAAGTATTAGCTACTAAAATCACACTTACTCTTGATCAATTGATGCATTATTCTCCTAATATGTTGCAAGAGTTAGGAGGAAGAAGAAAATCAGCCCATGTTAAATCAGCCCATGTTGATGCCTCCTATAGTGGAGGACATTGTGACGATTAACCATCAGGTCTGGAGCGTGCGACTCGGTTTCATCCAAATCATCATGGCCTTTTCGGTTAGGATGCACAGCTACCACTCTAGAGGTAGTGGGTTCAAATCCCGTTCAGACCCTTAAATATGACAGTATGATTTGGATAACTCATGCCCTAGTGGTGTGGGCAACCCGTAATAGGGTTGGAGGTTCAGATGGTTGTCGTCACACTCCTTAGTTTTAGTCTCTTGCAGATCAATTTTGATCCGCCTCAAATTCCCCCGGTTGCAAGCCTTTAAGGAGGGAGGCCTTGAAGGGAGGATAGTGTGATAATCAACCATCAGGTCTGGAGCGTGTGATTCGGTTTCATCCAAATCATCGTGGCCTTTTCGGTTAGGATGCACAGCTACCACTCCAAAGGTAGTGGGTTCAAGTCCCGTTCAGACCCTTAAATGTGACAGACATTCATAATGAAGATGATGTGATCAGCCAAATGTTAGCTACTAAAATCACACTTACTTTTGAGCAATTGATGCATTATTCTCCTAATTTGTTGCAAGGGTTAAGAGGAAAAAGAAAATTAGAAATTTCAGTCCAACAAATTCTATCGAATGATAGAAACAAGAATATAACAGAGCCATCAGCCCGACAGTCCAAGGATCCAGGGCCATTTCTTTGTGATGTGAGTATCAGTGGGTATTTAGTCAAATGAGCAAATATAGATAGTGGGTTCAAGTCCCGTTCAGACCCTTAAATGTGACAGACATTCATAATAAAGATGATGTGATCAGCCAAATGTTAGCTACTAAAATCACACTTACTCTTGAGCAATTGATGCATTATTCTCCTAATTTGTTGCAAGAGTTAGGAGGAAGAAGAAAATTAGAAATTTCAGTCCAACATATTCTATCGAATGATAGAAACAAGAATATAACAGAGGCATCAACCCGACAGTCCAAGGATCCAGGGCCATTTCTTTGTGATGTGAGTATCAATGGGTATTTAGTCAAATGAGCAAATATAGATACGGGCAATGGAGTGAATGTAATGCCTTATCATATAATGCTTCAAGTTAGATTGAAAATGATGGAACCGACAACTATGATGCTCAAAGCATTAAATCAAATGAAGATGTCGCCTATGGGAGTTATAAGAAATGTCTTGTGCAATGTATAGGAGGTGGAAGCAATTTTGGTTTCATAGTTTCGAAATTTTCAGAGAGTGTGCATGCTGCTGAAACTTATACTTTGTTGCTGAGCCGTATATGGTTAGAGGTCGTACATGCATTATTCTCCTAATTTGTTGCAAGGGTTAGGAGGAAAAAGAAAATTAGAAATTTCAGTCCAACAAATTCTATCGAATGATAGAAACAAGAATATAACAGATCCATCAGCCCGACAGTCCAAGGATCCAGGGCCATTTCTTTGTGATGTGAGTATCAGTGGGTATTTAGTCAAATGAGCAAATATAGATAGTGGGTTCAAGTCCCGTTCAAACCATTAAATGTGACAGACATTCATAATGAAGATGATGTGATCAGCCAAATGTTAGCTACTAAAATCACACTTACTCTTGAGCAATTGATGCATTATTCTCCTAATTGTTGCAAGAGTTAGGAGGAAGAAGAAAATTAGAAATTTCAGTCCAACAAATTCTATCGAATGATAGAAACAAGAATATAACAGAGGCATCAACCCGACAGTCCAAGGATCCAGGGCCATTTCTTTGTGATGTGAGTATCAATGGGTATTTAGTCAAATGAGCAAATATAGATACAGGCAATGGAGTGAATGTAATGCCTTATCATATAATGCTTCAAGTTAGATTGAAAATGATGGAACCGACAACTATGATGCTCAAAGCATTCACTCAAATGAAGATGCCCCATATGGAAGTTATAAGAAATGTCTTGTGCAATGTATAGGAGGTGGAAGCAATTTTGGTTTCATAGTTTTGAAATTTTCAGAGAGTGTGCATGCTGCTGAAACTTATACTTTGTTGCTGAGCCGTACATGGTTAGATGTCGTACAAGCTGAGACTTTATGTAGGAGGCATGAAATGAACATCTTTCAAGGGGAATACAAGGTTACTATAGATCATCCTCTAAAATCAGCAAACAATACCTTTCTTTGCAATCCTTCTTCGAGTAGTCCGCAATTAGAAATCAACAAAGAGGATGCTATGGTGTCAGGGCATCAAGGCCTTAGGTGGGTGAGAAGGAAGATAAGACTTTATACAAGTGGTTAAAAGTATCCAAATTTCAGAAATATGTCGTTTGTAGCAGGGAGTAGCAGACAATTATCTTCAAAGACTTGAAAGTATTGGTGAAAGTGAATTACAAGAGACTCTTGTGAATATGGGGAGGAGTCCATACAAAAACACATTGATGAGACGTTATTTTAACATAGTATTGACCATGATCCAGTAGAGATGCTAATTTTGACATCAAGCATGGATGGGGCAAACAGAAATCAGCCATATAAAAGGAAAAATGTATTTTGATGGTGCATTCTCTAAGCTCAAGAATTACGGAGGTGTCGAAGTCTTTCTAATATACGGGCGCAAGAAAAAGATTGTTACATTGAGTATGCCATGCAATGCAAGCAGTAATAATGAGGCTGAATATCATGCACTTATTCAAAGGATGACTTTGGCAAAGAGGAAGCGCACTGATTGTTTGACTATTTTCGGAGACTCTCTATTAGTATCTCAACAACTTATGAATCAGTTTCAGATTTTAAGTGCTAATTTGAGAGGCTTACATCAACAAGCCATGAATTTAAAGTCTTTTTTTCAGCAGTGCATTGTAGTGCATGTTCCAAGAGAAAAAAACAGTCTAGCGGATGCTTTAGCACAATCGGCAATGGGGCAAGCATCTTGGTGGCATGTGCAAATTCTGGAGGATGAGGTACGCCAAATCAGTCCATGTTCACCATAGTCATCACAATCACCAAATGCACCACATTCATTACAGTCATCACAGTCATCACAGTCACCACATTCACCAAATGCACCACATTCATTACCGTCATCATAGTCAGCACATTCAGCACATGTTCCATCTTCATTATACCGTCACCACATTCATTACAGTCATCACATGCACCACATTCATTACAGTCATCACATTCAGTCAAGAACATCAATATTTCTCAAGAAGATCAAGAAGAATTGGCTACTATGGGAGGAGATCTCAAGAGGAAGAACATGATTTGATATCTTTGTTAATCGAACTGAGGGATGTTTTAGCAATAAATTACAAGAAATTGAAAGGCATTCCATTAAAGGTTGTAGTTCATACCATTAATTTGAAACAAGGATCAAAAGCAGTCCAACAAGCTCAAAGGAGAATGAGTCCAGCTATAGAGGAACAAGTAAAGGATGAAGTCATGAAGCTTTTGGAGGCAATATTTATTGTACCAGTCCCAAATTCAGATTGGATAAGTTCTATTGTACCAGTGAAAAAGCCAAATAACTCAATCCAAGTATGCATTGATTACAGGGATCTCAACAAAGCTACTAAAAGAGATCATTTGCCTACACCATTCATAGATATTTTGTTGGATATTGTTGTAGGAAATCAGACCTATTCTTTCTTAGATGGTTATTTAGGATATAATCAGATCCAAATCCGTCTATCACATCAAACAATGATGGCTTTTCGAACACCATTTGACATCTATGCTTATAAGATATTACCCTTTGGCCTTACAACTGCTCCAGCCACATTTAAGAGAGCTATATGACGTATGTTTTTCATGACATTTTAGACTTTTTGAGAGTCTTCATAGACGACTTAACAATATTTTCTAGTTCAAGAAGGGATTACTTGGATCATCTCAGAAAAGTTCTTGGAAGGTGCCGATTGTATGATATAAGTTTGAATCCTGCTAAGTGTATTTTCTTCACTAAAGGAGAGAAACTATTAGGCAATTATGTTTCAGAAAATGGTTTACAAGTGGATCATGGTAAAATTGCAGCCTTGGAGAAGGTGAAACCACCTACAAATATATCATAAGTGAGAAGCTTATATGGCCAACTCAGCTTTAGTAGGAGATATTTGCACAATTTTGCTAAAGTAACCCCTACTTGTGGATTGTATGAAGCAAGGGCAGAATTTTAGATGGAAGGAGGAAGCTCAAGAAGCATTTGAATGGTATCTTGGGACATTGGAAGAGAGAACCTTGCTCATTCCTCCAAGAATGAGTGAGCCATTTCATTTATTCTTCACAGTTTGGGGGCAAGCTTTGACTGTCACACTATGTCAGAAAAATCACAAAAGCATTATGATGTGAATTACTATACTAGTAGGCTGTTAACTCCACAAGAGTAGAAATAGACTCATGTGGAGCATCTTGGGTTGGTATTGAAGTGGGTATTGAATAAATTTAGACATTATCTTCTTCCTTCACAATGGAATTCAACAAATGTACAATATATTTACATTCATATGGATGTCAATCCCTTGCCAAGCATTTACAACAAGATAGTTCAAGATCCTAAGTTTACAAGATGGGCTCTTATCATACAAGAGTTTGGATTAAAGTATGTTAAGATAGCTCACAAAGCTCATAACCAAGTGCCTATTTGAGTAATGGTGCTGAAATAGAAGAGGAAACAGACCAGCAAGTAACATTGCAGAATAATAGAGTATTACAAGGCTTTATTGAGACAATGGATCTTTGGTATGCTAATATCATATAGGTATTTACAATATTAGACTTATCCTTCCTCATTTTCAAAGCAACAAAAGCATGCTCTTAGAGTACAAGCAGTTGGTTATGTAGTGCATGAAACTATTCTTTATAAGACTATGGAAGGTCTCTTATTGAGGTGTGATGCTGGTCAGCAGACTCATGATTTGTTGCAGCAAGCACATGATTGTCAGGGGCATTTTGCAACTAGAACAACAGCTAGGAAGATCTTTTATTGGAGGTATTATTGGCCAACTCTTTATAAGGATACTAGAGACTTTGTGACCAAATGTGAGAAGTGTCAAAGGCATAAACAGTGAACAGGCCACAATAATATGCCATTCCATCCTATTTCAAGCATTGGTCCATTTCATATATGGTGATTGGATTATATTGGGCCTACCAATCCTCCATCTTCCAAAGATAATAAGTATATCTTGGCAGCCACTTGTATGTTTACGAAGTGGATTGAAGCAATTCCAGCAAAGCATGTTACAGAAAGTACCACAATAAGCTTTCTTTATCACAATTTAATTTCTCGGTTTGGTGTTTCAACCATTCTTTTGTCTGATCGGGGAACTCATTTCATGGGAAAAGTAGTAGCTCAGTTAACAGAAAAGATTGTTGTTCAACATGTGCAAGCTTCTGCTTATTATTCAAAGGAAATGGACAAGCTGAGTCTACTAACAAAATTCTAAAAGCCATCTTGGCCAAAACAGTGAAGGATAATCAGAGAATTGGCATGAAGCCTTGATAGGTGTCTTATGGAGTTTTAGATATATTTACAAGTTGGATACATGATTTACGCCATTTGAATTAGTTTATGGAGTGCAAGCTGTAATGCCTATTCATTTGGACATTCCTTTATGTTCATTTGTGGAGCTATCTTATTATGAGAATTTACGAGAAGTTCCAACTTCAAATCAAGTGCATAATAGAATGGATGATTTGCTGCAATTGCAACAAAAAGTAAAGCTGATCAAAGATAAGTTACAGGTTGTCAATCCATTTGAGGAAGGGCAATTGGTGTTGTGCAGGACCAGTAAGAAGCATCTATCCAAATTTCAAAGACAATGGGAAGGCCCATTTCTGATTGATAAAGAGGTATCAGGTGGGGCTTTCTACTTGATGACTCCATAAAGGGAATTGTTGCCTAATCCTAGAAATGGCAAGGATCTCAGGCCTTATTTTGAAAGAAAAGTGTTATTCTAAGGAATTCAGCTTTGGCATAGCTCCAATTACAGGGAATTGGTGAAGAATTTTGAGGTTACAACAGATCATTTTTCTATAAAAACAGAGCATGACACATGATCTCTCATATATCAATGGATGTATTTCAGCGAGACGAATCCAACGAGCCATAGTACAGGTCAAACAGAGCTCTAGAACTCAAGATACCAGCTTTTAAAGTTTGCTATAGAGGCTATGTTTCGTCACAGTTGGACCAGTTTGCTTTGTACCAGTTATTTGGGTTTTTCTTTTAGGAAGTTATATTTCTTTTATATATATATATGTAAAGGTGTCATTTGGGCACATGTCCCAAGAACCGTACTGGTATATTTTGTTGTGGGTTCTCCGCCACGGAGTGGCACATTTTCCCACTGTGTTTGCCACTGTTGGGATGGTATAGGAGACCGTATACATATTCGTATATTGGAGGTATATATACATGTATGTATACACATGTATACGTGGAGGAGATATGCACGTATGCATTGTGTACATGGGCATCCATTATGATAATTGTATTATCTGAGCAGAGGGAGAAAACAGAGACGGTGTATAAGAGGGAGATTATCTTAACACTCGAGTTGTCCGGGGACCATTTCAGGTCCATGGATCAGAAATGCTCCACCACATCCCCTGCCACTTAAACCCATATATCTCACAAGAGAAATTTTAATTTTATAATCTACCACCACTCTTTGAGACTTCACTTGATTTTTAACGACTTATGAGAATTTCATGACCACTAGATTTGCCGTTATATTGGTATGATTGTTCAAACTTTTAAGAAATTGACAGTTTTTATAGCACTTTAGAACTGCGTTCTTCAATTTTGTAGCATAAAAGTGTCTAAAGCTTACTAACTATGAAAATAATTGATATATTATGATAAAACACATTGATTTACATGTTTCTCTCCGTGGACGATAAAATCATATTCTATTCTATTCTATTCTATTCTATTCTATGTTTCCATGTTTAGCCACTATCATCTGATATAAGTTGAAGTTGCCAAACCCTATTTTGCTTAAAAATGTTGCATGAGGTTGGAGAATTATTTCTCTCTTACTATTACAAGTTTTGGCTTAATTCTTGTGACAATACATCCGTAACAACACCAGCTACAGTTTAAGGAATTTTTTAGATGTTCATATATTATATTACTATCGTTATTAACTAAAGAAATTATCATACAGAATTCACAAATTTAAATATAAGTTAAAGTGCTTCAATAAACCTGATCTATAAGTCTAACACGGATAGTAAATGATGCATTCTACTTAATTCTATATAGGAATCTACTCTATCAACTTAAATATAGTGTAACTAGAGTATAACCATGCATTATCTAGATCTAAACAAGATCCTAATATAGTAGGACGAACACATTGAATGGTTCAAAATGTGCATTGATTACACCATTATAAGTCTAAAACTCAACAATGATGTAGTTAATGATGGTTATTGATGAATGGAGGACAATATCACAAAGTTTGACCATGACTATAAATAAATAGATTAAAAGACTTTCCATACCTGTTTTTCTAGTTCATCCAAAAGATTAACTTATTGCACTACATTTCTTGCATAAGACTTTCAAACGATACAATATATGATAAAAAAAGATATAGAGATTTTTGACGTGGTCTTATTAGAAAAAAAAATGAAGAAACCTACTTATTTCTTACTTTATCATAAAGTTAGTCGATATGTGGCTGCTCCAAAGTGCTATAGTTTAAGTAGGACCATGGTACATGTAGATCACATTTTTATGATATATTATAATTTTTATGAGTGTGAACCTTTGTTGGCAATATGTATCTCTCAAATTTCATGTTAGAATAACATATTACATACAAGATTTGAATATAAATAGGCATGGACTATTTATAGGTCCCGGATTGGATCAGTTGGATGGAGAAAGTCTATCTGGTTATTTGCACTGACTCTATTCATTTTGTCCCTTACAATGATACTACAACTTCTCATCTTCTATGAGATAACTTTTGAAGGGTGTAAGTGGACATCCATATACATTCAAAGCAGCCCTTAACTGCTTAGTTTTTGTGTTTCAACATCACCCTTTAGATAGAAAACTTCATCTAGCCAAGTAATGTTATAATATAGAATGTGGTATATGAAATTATATTCTAAAGCATTGTATAAGATGGTTATGTTCTTGACTTTTAAATGAGAAGCCATGTGGACCAATAATTGACATCGACATAGCAGTCTAACTCGATCTTTTATAATCATAGCTTTTCATATTTTTCCTTGGTTCATTTTGCATCGCTTTCTCAATTTTGGAAAGCTTTGAAATATAGCTTTTGAAGTTCATCTTCAAGGCACAAATCTAGAGATCAAATATGGAAACCATTGGATGATAACTTGAAATTAATACAAAAAAATTTAGCCCAAACCTAGCAATAAATATTTTACTGATAGAGCATCTCATGAGCTACTAACATCCTAAAATTCAGCTTGAGATTGATTAAGATAAAGAAGTTATTGATTTAAAAAGAATTTATGGACCAGTAATGGTCTTAGGTATATAAACATTTCTTAATTTATTATGATCATGCCATTTGCTCTTTTTCTTTACTTGTTTTTGCATTGGTCGCATATCCGTACAAGCATTCAAATATGGTTTTTTCAAGGGTATACTATTTCAATAAATTTCATTCAAATTTAACAAGATAGACATCAATTAAAAGGCATTCGAAATTGTTATTATAAGTTAAAGGTGAAACTTTAAATTATAAGCCAAAAAATATTATTTGTGCTTGAAGTATTTAGTCAACTATTTATATACCAAATTTGAAGTAAAAAATCATTTCCATGCAAAAACCATTTCTAGGAACTATTATTGATCCACAGAAGACAAAAAAACAGTTTTGACCCTCTCATGTTTGACTGACTATATCTTCCTTCCTAGACTTCGGTTTGAAACAAGGTCTTTTGTGCATTCATCCTTATCTCATTTAGAAAAATATCATTATAATGGAAAAAATAAAAAAAAATCATTTTATTGAGACAGTTTTAGATTATATAAATATGAAACAAATAGGACTTGACCCCTGTTGATTTATCTAAGCATAACTTTCAATTTTCGAGGTATATGCATTTTTAATATTTTTCCAGTGCAACATGACTGCCATATATTAATATGTGGAAAAGGTTTTAACTGAATTTTATGCCATTGATTTTATATGGATTTTAAAGTGAACTATGCAAATGAACCATTTATGGTCCATTAAGGGGCAACTCTAATGTTAATCTAGCAATGGAGATTATGAGTCTTTATGTTGTGCATTACATAGATCCAGTAGATTGAAGCTTGGATTATTGGTTTTTCATCCTTCTTGCAAGGTTGGAGTTTAGGCTCTAATATGCCTATTTTGATTCCGCTATGTATCTATTGCGTACAATGCGAAATGGAAATAGGCACGACCATTTCGCTTAATAGGTCATCAACCGGTCGAAGTGTTAAGGTTAGGTTAAATATTAAGGTCAGATTAGGGCCAGAGCATGCCGCTGAGTGCTGTAATACCCTCTCTTGCCGAAACGAAAAGCCTGTGGCCAGAGCAAATAACATCTTCGATCTTTGTAGAACAGGAAGCTTATGGCCAAAATAAATAGCATCTTCTATCTTCACAGCTTTAGCTTTGCATCTGAAGTTCAGGAGCTTATGAGCTTAGCTTAAGATCTGTTTCTTGTTTAGGATCTGAAGCTCTTTGTTGGATCTGAAGCTGCACCGGCTCTGGAGCTATTGCCGAATTTGAAGCTCTGGTTCATATGATACAAACTCGAAAAGGATCTTTGTTTCGAAAAAGGATTTGAAACAAACACGAAATTTATGATTTAAAAAAAAAAATCCTCCCAAAGTTCTATATTGTAAGGCAATGGAGGTTCCATTCCCGTTTCCAGGTGACCCGCTCCTGGCCCTCTATTGCTGTAATCCTTTGGTGCATTATATAGGGGAATGGAGGTTGAGGACTCCATCCTGGCTGAAAACACGGGACCCCACTTGAAAACCCAAATGGAGTCCCTGACCTCCATTCCCCTATACAAATGCATCAGTGGATTACAACAATAGAGGGTTAGAGTTATAGATTATCTGGCTCAAGCCAAAACTTGTAGGAAATCTTCTTGCTTAAGTGAAAAACTTTTTGAAATAATTTGCTGGTGGGGTTCAAACTTTGTTCGTGAGTAATAGCAAATTGTCCATCATAGTTGAGATGGTATATTTTATTCAATTCTATGAGGCAGGGCATCAATATAACAATCGGGTCTAGCTTTCTTTCGATGGTGCATTTCTATGAGGCCACGTAGCTTGTACCAAGATCAGGGAATCGCAATCGGGTTGACCTATTCTTTGTTATCCCTTTCAACTGATCATCAAGAACCTGATCGTGAGCACATCAGTAGGTATAAACCATCTCCGCAATTATGCCTCGATGAAATTTCTTTACAACAACATGGCAACTGGGTCGACGATTCTGTCTCCGGAATAGAAAGAGGCACAGTAATTCCGCTCAACCGGTCACCCCTGCAGGTAAAAATCAATCAGCTCCCAGTTGCCATGTTGTGGCGGCATGGAATGTGGTCGCAAATTCCAGACCCGCTCCCGGCTCCCGCCGGTCGCGGGGCCCCTGGAATCTGCTTCCCACATTCCATGCCGCCATACAACAAATCCGTGAAATTTTAGCATGAAATACGGTGTCATATCACTACAGTAGTCGTTTTCAATAGCAAATCCATCAAATCCGCCATAGCCAAGCACTCAAAAGCTGTCCCCGATTGTTATATTGTAGGGATAAGCAATCTCATCTCCCTTTCCGGTTCGGCAGGGAAATTCGCTCCCGGCTGCCGCCGATCGAGAAGATCCCCTGCCGAACCAAAAGGGGTCCCAGTGGCTTACCGCTATACATCAACCATATAAATGGCATTTACCTTCGTTTCACAGAATAGAAGGTAAATGAAGTTCTAGAACTACGGAGGTAGTTGGTTGGTTGGTTAGTTAGTTTGTCTTTTCCTTATCCTCCCCTATTTAGCTTCTTTCACGTTACTTCGTTCTTCATCAGCTCCTCATTTTAGCATCTCCGTCTTAGGTGTTTGGTCCCAGCACTTCTGGTTGCCGATTGTGGTCTGCTAAAGTTTTTATGCTTTTGGTGCTGCCCACCAAGTTTTTCTTGTTATTTCGTGCACACCCACCAAGTTCTCTTTAGAGGCTACGGCTTTGCAAGTCCGTCTATGCAACAATCCCTGCTTTTCAGAGTTCGTCAGTGATTCCGATCCAGGTCTGCGAAAACTTTCCACAGAGTTTTGCCCTTTGATATTTGAGATTCTGTCGCTGTGCAAGATCTTTTTCAGAGCTTCTTGCCCCTTTCTGTTGTGCTGCCAAGTTTTTTTTTTCCCCTTTATTTTTCCTGTTGTGCTGCTTCACGCTTTCTTCTTCCTTATTTAGGCTTCTTTATTTTGGCCTTTAGTGCATTGTGCTGCTGTCGATGGCTCCAAGAATTAATTCCAAGCTTAAGAAGAAGTATGTCGCGAATGCAGAGCAAGTTCCAGCATGGGTTAAAGCCATGGAAAACAGGTTGGAGGCTAAGATAGAAGATTTGAACGGCTCTAAGGATAGAATCATTGCAGCTTTGGAATCCAAGATCTCTAATTTGTGGTGAGTCCGTTTAAAACCCGTTTAAAGCCAGTACGCTGTATTTAAGACTCTGGTTTTTTTTTCCAGCATAATTTAATGAATTTCAGTTAAGATAAGTTTGGTTGCCTTCTGGCTGTTCTGGAGGAAGCAGAGCTTTACAAGAAAGTTTGAATAATTGGTTCGTTTCACCAAGATTGAAATGATTTGGGTTCTCTATTTATGATTTCGATGTCATAGATTTTCTCGTCTGTGTCCACCTTGATGGTTGCTTGTGTTAAACCCTGATCTCTGATAAGTATGTGACCTCTGAATGTGCGTTTGTGACTACCTCATTCTGCAACATAGGCCAGTCGGTTCCGAGATCATCTGCTGGAGTCAGCCTTTTCATATTTTAGTCGTTTCACCTGTGTATGTTTTTCTAAAACCGATCTCCTGTTACCTGTTGTTCTTTTCTTCTGCTGAGTTGCTGGTCAACGATTCATGTCTCCCCCTCAAAAGATTTGCCGAGGCCGCCCTTCAGATCGCCAACAGAAGCCAAGGGCGTAGTCTGGATACCATGTTTTTAAGAGTTAGACCTAGATATTTTTCTTTTCCCCTCTTATAACTGCTTGGCCATGCCTGGCCTGATCGTTCTTGCTGTGTCGCCCTTGCACTTTGCCATGGCTTTAAAAGTGTTATTAAAGTAGTGATAGTGGCAAGGCTTGTGGCAAGGCTTGTTTGGTAGGTTCAATGATATTTAAGAAATTGGGCTATTTTAAGCGCTAATGTGTTGTTTTTGGCTTGAATTTTGGGTTCACATGACAGTAAGGTTGCACGGACAGCAAGACAGAGATCGTTGCCCACCTTGACCTTGGTGCCTCATAAGTCTTTAGTCATGTAAACCTTGTATTTATACCATTGGTGCTTCCCACCATGGGTTGTCTGTGTAATTTCCAATGGAAATCTTTTAATCCCTCATCTTCTATACCCTTTCTAGTACTTGCTTAACTGAATTGTCATTATTTTTTACTCTGCCTCTTTTTCAGCATTCTTGCCTTGTCTATCCGTAGTAGTTCTAGAAATGGCATTTACCTTCGTTTCACAGAATAGAAGGTAAATGAAGTTCTAGAACTACGGAGGTAGTTGGTTGGTTGGTTAGTTAGTTTGTCTTTTCCTTATCCTCCCCTATTTAGCTTCTTTCACGTTACTTCGTTCTTCATCAGCTCCTCATTTTATCATCTCCGTCTTAGGTGTTTGGTCCCACCCACCCGCCCTTCCTTATTAGATGTTGCGTACTTGGTTGATGTGATTTGGTATTTGGTGAGGCCCTCGTGCCTGGTTAGAGGCCCTCGTGCCATGGATGGAGGCCCTCGTGCCGTGGATGGAGGCCTCGTGCCTAGTTGGAGGCCCTCATGCCTGGATGGCCGGATTTTGTTTTCTTTGTTGTATTTTGCAGAAAGCAGGTCGAGAGCACGTAGAAAATGATTTGGGATTTTGGTCAAGCAGGCTGTACTCTAGGCACTTGTTGAAGACTAATAGAGAAGGCAATGCAAACATGGAGTTTTATTTTATTATTCATTGTATTTCCTACCCGACAAGACTGGTGAGCATGAGGGTATAGCATTTGTACTCTGTTATGACTTTGGGCTCTAGCATAAGTTAGTGATGCCATTATGGTTAGGGTTTTTCCTCGAAAACCCGTGAGGGCGAGGTTTTTTAATCCCGATCATAATGGTTTTACTAACTCGCTAGCATGTACCTGCAACATGTATTTTTTCTTGATTATTAAGGAGATGCCGAGAGTAGCAAGCATTCTTGCCTTGTCTATCCGTAGTAGTTCTAGAATAAATACTAATAAATTAAAAATTAATAAATAATAAAAGAGCCCGCCTTTTACTAGAATTTGAAAACGCTCAGTCCTTGACGGTCAGGATTTGTCCTAAAGCCTCGGGTCGCCACTCTAACGTATACTCGAAGGCTCATTCGAATACTTGTGGACAAGCGATTTGGGCGTAAAATGGTTTGTTGGAGTTTAGAAATGCTGGGTTCTTGCCTAACTGCATCCTTTTAAGTCTGGAGCTTCGGATATTTACATTAGGGCATTGGTGGAGAATTACAATGGACTGCAAATCCAGGTATTTTCTTGGCAGCATTTAAAAAAATGTAAAATGTCCAATGCGCAGCTCATATGTCCAAGATGAGTGATAAAGATTTTACTTCTAGCCTTAGAATGCTTATTGAACAATGCAAAAACATTTGGCCTTCAATATCACATTAGAATCAAAGGCAAAACCATATCATGCTGATGAATCTTTTTACCTATGCAGAGCACAACTTTCTTTTTCACACAGAAGGAACAGGGCACGTTTGATGCAATCTAAACCCTTATGCATTCAGTGACAAAGTTCTACTGTATAGCAGACACGACTTAAAGACATGGAAAGAATATCTGTTGCTGTTCGCGTGAGGCCAATCATAAAGCAAGACAATGATATAAATAACCCTTGGAAAGTAGATGAGAATACTATTTCCTTGTGCAATTCATATGGCATACCTGTTCCTTCTTCTTCTTATACTTTTGGTAAGAGCATATCATTTAATCTTTATGCTAACTTATGGTGATTACTTCTAATGTTCAGTGTTCATGCAGATCATGTTTTTGGTACAAAGGCTAGAAATGCAGAGGTCTACAACATCCATACAAAGGAAGTAATTGCTTCTGCAGTACAAGGCTTTAATGGTAAAAAATACGTCAAAAGTCATGTTTTTGGGTTGTTTGCAAACTGATGACGTACGTGCACTAAAGTAGATTAAGAAAGAGTTGTATCGTCTATTACAAACAACATATTTCAGAAACTTAGATTTCTCATACTATAACCAATGTTAGTGAAATGTCTTTATTATGCTTTTGCTGTTGGACAGGCACAGTGTTCGCATATGGACAAACCAGTAGTGGAAAAACCTATACAATGCAGGGATCAGGAGATGTTCCTGGTATTATTCATCTAGGCGTCCGTGATGTCTTTGACAGCATAAAAAATGTATGCACATTCCTCCAGCATATTATACACATGCCATGATGGAGATTTGCATGTCATAAGTATATTGTTTTGTCAATAAAACTTCACAGATCTCTGGCAGGGAGTTTCTGACCCGTGTCTCTTACATGGAGATTTATAATGAAGATATTAACGACCTTTTGGCACCAGAAAATAGAAAGCTTCGTATCCATGAAAATTTGGAGGTAAGCTGATATCTTTTACAATTGAATGTGATAGAAACGTAGTTAAAGTCTATTTTTCTTGAAAATTATATGCAGCGGGGAATTTTTGTTGCTGGCCTTAGAGAGGAAATAGTTAACAGTCCGGACCAGGTTTTCGAGTTTCTGAGATTTGGAGAAGGTACCATCTTTGTTTCACCTAATCACAAATCAGGAATCTAACTGTGCTCACTTCAGCTCACCGACATTATGGAGAGACAAACATGAACATATACAGCAGCAGGTCACATACTATATTTCGAATGGTATGTTTTGTGGTAGCCTCAAGTGTTTCATACTTTTACATGGCCTTCTTAAATAAAGCAGATCAGTAACCTTGCATACCACGGTAGTTTATCATTTGGAAGTAACTCTTTTTGAGTGCAGGTTATTGAGAGCAGGGACAAAAGCAAGGACTCAGCTGCTGTCCGGGTATCTACCCTAGTAAGTCAAGGAATCTTAAATTCATGGAACCAAACCACATTCTCTGCTTACCTTAATCCTTAATTGCCGGGATGGTCATAGAACATGGTGGACTTGGCGGGATCTGAACGTGTTGCAAAGACTGGAGCAGGTGGGGTTCGTTTAAAGGAAGGAACTCATATCAATAAAAGCCTTATGATACTTGGGACAGTTATCAACAAGCTCAGTGAAGCTCCTGGGAAACAAGGGTGCGTGTATGCTTTGTTTTTGATAGAACTTGATTGACAGGATATTAATAATGTTTCAATGTGTATTATTTGTACAGAGCAGCTCACATACCATATAGAGACAGTAAGCTTACCCGTATTCTACAGTCCGCTTTAGATGGGAATGCTAAAACTGCTATCATTTGTACTATTACTCCAGATGAGGTAAATCAATTAGTTCTATAACTCAGAAAGCTCACTGCTCTAGCTTATCTAGGAAAGTGGCATGAAATGTTTAAATGCAGATCCATGTTGATGAATCTCGAGGCACCCTACAATTTGCAAGTAGAGCAAAAAAGGTTTCAATTTGTGCGCATGTTAATGAGGTATGCAAGTTTTTTGTGAGAAATGTTTAAGCGTGCAGTTAGTATAGTAAGCATACAAGCTTTCAGTGTGACCACCATATGCTCTACTTTGTCCTTATAACTGATCTATCAGTCTATCAATTTTAAGGGATGTAGTAGTATATGGGAAGTCCTGATGCACAAGCAAAATGATACCTTATTTGGCCGCTTAGCTAAATACAGGAAGCATGGAAATGTTATACAAGTTCATTTTTAGATTATGCTTTTTTAATATTGCTTTGATTACCAAGGTCATCTATTCTTCTCTTACCAAATTGTTTATCCTACAGATACTCACTGATGCTGCCTTGTTAAAGAGACAGAAGAAAGAAATTGAGGATCTTCGTCAGAAGCTACAGGTAATTAGGTACTCCATTTTTTTTTGCTAAGAATCTCATGCTGGCTATAATTAAGTTTGGATAAGCCAATAGTTTCATCTGTAATCCAGGGCTCACATTGGGATGATGATGGAGAAACAAATTCTGAATCTTAAATGAATGACTTACTAAAGGTTGCTTTTTTCACTAAAAAGGTTTCAAATATCCTCATTTGCTTCATGCTAACAAGATTTGTATCAATCTAGTATGAACTTGAGAAGGAAAAGGCTATGCTTAGAGCTTGAGGAGGAAAAGAAGGCTCAACTAGAGAGAGAACGGCGCATAAAAGAACAGGAGGCAAAGATTGAGAATCTTAGCAGCATGGTGATAAACTCGGCCTGGGATGATAGGGATATTAAAATGTTAAGAAAGGTACAGTTTATTTACCTGCTTCTCATTTATATTCAAATTTTAACAGCTAATTGTGTTTGGTTTAACTGCTTGTTAGGTGAATCGCCGTGAGACATGGTGCCCGCGCCAATTAAGTTCCGATTTAGCAGTTGAGGTAGGCGTACTTAAAATGCTACAATATACATAAAGGTGGTTCACGTGACTAGTTTATATTGGTTTTTTCTTACATAAGAGCTTCGAGAAGAACCATACAAAAGAACCTGCAGACTCTTTTGATTACTCCAGGGTGTCATTTCGAAGAGACAATTCTCAGACTCCGCTTCCAGCTTTTGAAGAACTTTTTGACAATGAGGACCAAACTCCATGGAGCTCTGCCAGCATATCTCCATTTACGGATAATGTTTCATTCCCTTCAGCTTTTGACCAGACTGCAGATGAAGAGACTTGGTTAAGCCTTAACAAGGATTCAACCCTCAAAATGGACTTCTTAGATCAAGATTTCACCGGCAATGTGTCCCTCCCGAATGGCAATTCGACAACGAGAATGTCAACAGTGAGTATGGCACTTCGTTTGCAATCTTGGCATTATCTTGAAGATGATATATTGTTTGCTATTACAGGTGGAATTTGAATTGAGAGAACTTAAAGTTCAAAATGAGGAACTAGAAGAACGTCTAAGGATAAAGGTAGCAATTTTTCTTTTGGCTCTTAGTATAATCATCTAATTCCTTGTAAGCTATCCAGGAAGAGGAGGCTTCTAAAACATGCCCAGGAAGTGAATAAGCCGTAAAAGAAAGGAATCATGCAGGTAGATTTCATTTGAGGGAAAAATAATGGGAAATAAGTTGGCAAAATAAAAAAGATGGTAGATATTTATATTTCAGGCACTTTTTAAAGATCAGCAGAGGATGCAGGAATGCCTAAAAAAAGCCTCTAGCTGAACTAGAAATGGAAGTTAATAACTTCAGGATTCTGAAGCCGTCACTCGAAGAGACCTTGGCAGATTGTCATGGAATCCATAAAACAACCTGCATTTTCTTACACGTATATTATCTTGTCTCTACACGTATTTCCATGTGATAGACGAGTCCATCATATATCATTGTTTTCTTTCTCCAGGAAACGAATGAGAGTATTAAAACGCTGATACATGAAGTAACTCATTGGTTTGAAAACAATGTATCCAACATTATAAAGCAGGAAGAAAAGTAAGAGAATTACAGATCATGACATGATAGACATTTGTCATGGAGCTGAAAATAAAGTGGAGAAAAAAACAGGTAACTGTATGTGCCATTGGTCTTTCTTTGTAGCTGGAGAACCTACATATGGTCTACTTATAAAAATGGTTTTTTCTATACAGACACATGCCTTCTTGGCTATGCCATCTGCATCTGAGATTGCATCATGCAATGGACGATCTAATGCTGATACCTCAGGTTCAAAAACTGCTGAACAGTGGCAATCCACTGATATGCAAATGATGGAAAGGGCATCAACATGTGAATTGGAAGACAATGGTTGTCAATCATACATTACCAATATAATAAGAAAACTTGGAAATGGTGATGGGGAAGCTAAAACTATTGAGAATGCACATTCATTTGGAGAATACAATGGAGAAAATAATTTTACTGAGAGAGTGGCAGAAGACCTATCCGGTGAATCGCCAAGTTTTGAGGGCGGTGAACTACCAAGTGAGATATAATAAGAAAACTTGGAAATGGTGATGGGGAAGTTAAAACTATTGAGAATGCACATTCACTTGGAGAATACAACGCAGAAGATAAATTTACTGAGAGAATGGCAGAAGACCTATCCGGTGAATCGCCGAGTTTTGAGGGTGGCGAACTACCAAATGCATCATCTCTTAGCATCAGCAAACCTGAGATAGAGGTGGCCAATATAGAAGCCATGTCCTTGCTTGCATCTGAACTAATGTGTAAGCTGCAGTGCGCATTGCAAGCGGCAGATGGCAGCTTGGGGGGTGGGAAGAATGAAAGGATAGATAGGCTTGTTGAAGTTCTTAAGGAGCTTTTGATAACTATTGAAAATGTCCCTGAATATCGGATGGGGAACACAACACCTCATAACGAAATTTCATTTGAAGACGCAAGCAATGACATTGAAACAAGGAGATGGTTAAGTCCGAAGGGCTTTAACTTGTCTACAATGCCAGAACATGAAACTATGCCGTTGAAACAATTGAACGAAGAACCAGATACTGCTCTTGTGAATTTTGTGCCAGGAATCACTTCTGAAAAAGAGACTAGTGAGAATCAAAGGTTTCAAAATGGCCATTACTTCTCTCAGCTGTCCAAAGCTTGCTTATTGGAAAGGCTTTGTATGTCGGAAGAGCATATATCAATGCTAGATCAGCAGCTTGCTGCAGTAAACTTTGAGAAAGAGTTAGTCAGGAAAGCCCTGGCTGCCGAGATGAGCATGAACGAGCAGAAGATAGAGATGATGCAGCTTCAAAATTCCACCCTTACAGATGAATTAAGCAAATGCATGGGTACATTAGCTGCCCAACATGAGCATGTTGCATCTATCTGCAATGGAATTAGGATTTTGAGAATAGAACTAAATGCAAACAATACCAGTTTTAACCAGGTAAATAACTGTGGAGGGCTTACTTTCGAAAGGTTGTGCTCGTGTATTTCACCATATCATGTTCCTCTTACACTAAATCTGCAACGTTGCTAAATAAGCATCTACAAAGGTTGATCAGTTCAAAAGGATGCCACAAGTAAATTATCATAGATGGCTGCTTCTAAACAACTCAAAAAAGCTTTCAAAAATCAAATTAATCAATCACATACATCCAAGTACTTCGAGAGTTTAATTCTAGTTGGCCTCATGATTGTTCTTGATTGTCCAGCATAATCAATCTTAAGTTGGCGTCCTCGAATTTATGGACGCAACACATACAACAATGTGTGACGTCCCTCGTTAGTTAGAACGGTATTTCTTTTGCCAGCTTTAGCCTATATAGAACCGACGACCCTATATAGAGTGTTTTATTACATTTGCTGCAATCGAGATATAAATCAATTTATATATTAAGAAATTTATCATGTGGCCATTTCTTTTCCCAACTCTTTGTATTTGGGAATTGAGTTGGGAAGTGAGTTTGTACCATGTGGCGCCCAAGCGAATATTTTGAGCTATTACCTTGTCGGTTCTAGGGCCTATTAGATATAGAGTTTTGGTTCATAACAACCATAATATTTCCACTATCGAAAGTATCGCCTAATAGTTTAGAACAAACAATGAGAAACATAACACACAAGGCATTGTTTTAAACATTTAATAAATTTTATAGGTTTTGCTCCAAGGAAACAAAACCATAGTAATGTTTAAAACTAATAATGTCTAAAATAATCTAATCTATGGGGAGGACTCTAATGTTTTGTTAATGTAATGTGCCAACGTCGATAAGATTGGATCAATCGGAATGGGTTCCAAAGCTCTGCCGCGATAACCGCAACAAAGAATCCCTGTGTTACATTTGTTGGGTGCTAGATATAGTCGCGAAAACCCAAAGGACATCCATATAATGGAGTGGCCTTATTGGACCAATGGGGTTGGTCAGAATGACTTTTTGACACAATTGACAACAAGTAGTCGGATAGCATGGATGGGTTGAGGAGGGCATGTATAATCATGTTGTGGTTTGCCCTCGCCATTGGCTGCCCTTGGTAATGGGGTGATCCCATGTTGGCGGTGATGAGGAGTTGCCACTCCTCCTGAGAGGCTCGGCCAGCTCTGGGGCCCTCGTTTGAAACCCTCATCTCCGGGCCATGCCCACCCCTCCTGTGGCTTTTTCCGTGACGGGGAGAGGGTGCGGTGGCCTTGGAGGTTCTTTTCGTGTGTGGGGTATCATACTCTTGTGAAATCGGGTTGTTTGCATTTGGTCCATCTCTTTCAATACAAATTGGCAGCCGCATTGGGCTGCTTGGAAGAGGTCAGTGCGATATGGAATGGGGAGGATGTCGAGGTGACTTAGGGAGGAAATGGCTCATCCGGGAGGGCCCATATGAACCTCTCGCCTGAGGGGCCTGGCCAAGGATGTGAGCTTGAAGAATTGATGCCCTTGCCTCTAAGGCACAATGCTATCATGAATCACAATTGAATGGAGCTTCTTGTGGGGTGTAGTATGTTTACGATTATGTTTGGTGTTGCTTTCTTCATGATTGCGGGGCCTTCACTTAGGCAAATGGGAGGAGGCGCTGCTTCTTCATGTGGGGTGAAGGCATGAAAAACCAAAAAAAAAAAGTCTGGTTTGTGTGTGGAAAGAAAAAGTTTGTATTGGTTTTCTTTGTAATTTTAGCTTGACATTGCTTTGAATGCTACATCTTGCATAAAGACAAGCTCCGTCCCTTTGGGGGAGGACATACTGTGGGTTGCTCTGCGCAAAGGAGGTTCAATTTTCCTATGCGTATTGCTTAGGAAATCTTCTTGCTTAAGGGAAAACTTTTTGAAATAATTCCACGTGGGGTTCAAACTCTTGTTCGTGGAGTAATAGCAAATTGTCCATCATAGTTGAGATGGTATATTTTATTCAATTTAAGTGAGGCATCAATATAACAATCGGTCTAGTCTTCTTTCGATGGTGCATTTTATGAGGCCACGTGATTGTACCAAGATCGTGGAATCGTAATCGGGTTGACCTATTCTTTTGTTATCCCTTTCAACCGGACATCATCAAGAACCCGATCAAAAATGGTTAATATCAAGTATAAAACCATCTCCGCAATATGCCTCGGCGAAATTTCATACAACAACATGGCAATCGGGTCGGCACATCCGCCCCTGGTGAAAGAGGCACAGCAATCCGCCAACCGGTCACACCGCAGGTAAAAATCAATCAGCTCCCTGCCAGTTGAGTAGTTGTGGCGATGGAATGTGGTCGAATTCTGCATTCCCCGGCCTCCCCGCCGGTCAGCGGCCCCCGAATCGTCACATTCCATGCCGCCATACAACAACCGTGAAATTTTAGCATGAAATACGGTATCATATCACTACAGTAGTCGCTTTCAATAGCAAATCCGAATAACCGCCATAGCCAAGCACTCAAAAGCTGTCCCCATTGTTATATTGTAGGGATAAGTATCTCATCTCGGGCCTCGGCAGGGAATTCGCCTCCCGGCCACGACGAGAAGATCCCCTGTCGGAACCAAAAGGGGTCCCAGTGGCTTACCGCCATACATCAACCATATAAATGGCATTTACCTTCGCTTCACAGAACAGAAGGTAAATGAAGTTCTGCAACCACGGAGGTAGAAGTTATTGGTTGGTTAGTTAGTTTGTCTTTTCCTTTATCCCTCCCTATTTAGCTTTCTTTCACGTTACTTCGTTCTTCATCAGTCCTCATTTTAGCATCTCCGCCTTAGGTGTTTGGTCCCAGCACTTGGTTGCCGATTGTGGTCTGCTAAAGTTTTTTGGTGCTGCCCAATTGCCCACCCGTGTTTTTCTTGTTATTTCGTGCACACCCACTGTTCTTTTTAGAGGCTACTGGCTTTGTAAAACCGGTTCATGCAACAATCCCTGCTTTTCAGAGTCTGTCAGTGATTCTGATCCAGGTCTATGGGAACTTTCCACAGTTTTGGGTCTCTTTGATATTTGAGATTCTGCCGCTGTGCAAGATCTTTTTCAGAGGCTTGCCCCTTTCTCTCTGTTGGGCCAAGTTTTTTTTCCCCTTTATTTTTCCCTGTTGTGCTGCTTCACGCTTTCTTTCTTCCTTTATTTAGGCTTCTTTTTAGTTTAGCCTCTAGTGCATTGTGCTGCTGTCTATGGCTCCAAGAATTAATCTCTGCTTAAGAAGAAACGTCGCAAAATGCAGAGCGAGTTCCAAGATGGGTTAAAGCCATGGAAAATGTGTTGGAGGCTAAGATAGAAGATTTGAACGGCCTCAAGGGATAGAATCATTGGGTACTTTGAATCCAAGATTCTAATTTGTGGTGAGTCCGCTTAAAACCCTCGTTTAAAGCCAGTACGCTGTTTTGACTGCTTTTTTTCCAAAGATAATTTAATGAATTTCCCAGTAAGATAAGTTTGGTTGCCTCTCTATGTTCTGAGGAAGCAGAGCTTTACAAGAAAAGCTTGAATAATTGGTTCGTTTCACCAAGATTTCCGAATGATTTGGGTTCTCGGTTTATGATTTCATCATAGATTTTCTCGTCTGTGTCCACCTTGATGGTTGCTTGTGTTAAACCCTGATCTCTGATAAGTATGACCTCTGAATGTGCCTTGTGAATTGCCTATTCTCGCGAACATAGGCCAGGCGGTTCCTGAGATCATCTGGCCGAGTCAGCCTTTTCATATTTTAGTCGTTTCATTCGTATGTTTTTCTAAAACCGACCTCCTGTTACCTGTTTTTCTTCTGCTTGAGTTGCTGGTCAACGATTCATGTCCCCTCAAAAGATTTGCCGAGGCTTCCCTTCAGATCGCCAACAGAAGCCAAGGGCGTAGTCTGATACCATGTTTTGGCAGAGTTAGACCTAGATATTTTTTTCTTTTCCTCTTATAACCGCTTTTTGGCCATGCCTGGCCTGATCGCTCTTGTGCTGTGTCGTTTGCACTTTGCCATGGCTTTTAAAAAAAGTATTAAAGTAGTGATAGTGGCAAGGCTTGTGGCAAGGCTTGTTTGGTAGGTTCAATGATATTTAAAGAAATTGCCATTTTAAGCCAATGTGTTGTTTTTGGCTTGAATTTTGGCTCACATGACGTTAGGTTGCACGACAGCAAGACAGACCGCCGCCTACCCTGACCTTGGTGCCTCATAAGTCTTTAGTCATGTAAACCTTTGTATTTTATACCCATTGGTGCTTCCTCACCATGGGTTGTCCGTGTAATTTGCAATGGAAATCTTTTAACTCTCATCTTCTATACCCTTTCTAGTACTTTGCTTAACCTAATCTGTCATTATTTTTTTACTCACTTTTCAGATTCTGCCTTGTCGATCCAGAGTAGTTCTAGGAAATGGCATTTACCTTCGCTTCATGTATCATTGAAGGTAAATGAGTTCTAGAACCGTTCGAGGTAGTTGGTTGGTTAGTTAGTTAGTTTGTCTTTTCCCTTATCCCTCCCGTATTTAGCTTCTTTTCACGCTATCTCGCTCTTCATCAGCTCCTCATTTTAGCATCTCCGCTTTAGGTGTTTGGTCCCACCTCCAATTTTTCCCTATTATGACAGCGGCGCACTTGGTTGATGTGATTTGCATTTGGTGAGGCCTCGCTCGGTTAGAGGCCCTGCAGCTGGATGGAGGCCCCTCGTGCCGCGGATGAGGCCTCCGTGGCCTAGTTGGAGAGGCCCCATGCCCGATGGCCGGATTTTGTTTTCTTTGTTGTATTTTGCGTAAAGCAGTCGAGAGCATCGAAAATGATTTGGGATTTTGGTCAAGCAAAAGTCAGATTTAGGCACTTGTTGAAGACTAATAGAGAAGGCAATGCAAAACATGGAGTTTTTATTTTTATTATTCATTGTATTTCCTACCACAAGACTGGTGAGCATGAGGGTATAGCATTTGTAATTTATGACTTTGGGCTCTAAATAATGCTAGTGATGCCATTATGGTTAGGTTTTTCCCAAAACCCGCGGAGGGCTGCAGGTTTTTAATCCCATCATAATGGTTTTACTAACTCGCCAGCATGTACCTGCAACATGTATTTTTTCTTGATTATTAAGGAGATGCTGAGAGTAGCAAGCATTTTGCCTTGTTCATCCGTAGTAGTTCTAGAATAAATACTAATAAATTAAAATTAATAAATAATAAAAGAGCCCGCCTTTACTAGAATTTGAAAACGCCTTTAGTCCTTGACGGTCAGGATTTGTCCTAAAGCCCTCGGCCGCCACTCAACGCATACTGAAGGCTCATTCGAATACTTGTGGACAAGTTGATTTGGGCGTAAAATGGTTTGTTGAGTTTAGAAATGCTAGTTCTTGGCCTAACTGCATCCTTTTAAGTCTGAGTTTCGGATATTTACATTTTAGGGCATTGGTGGAGAATTACAATGGACTGCAAATCCAGGTATTTTCTTTGGCAGCATTTTAAAAAATGTAAACGTCCAATGCGCAGCCTATATGTCCAAGATGAGTGATGAAGATTTTACTTAGCCTTAGAATGCTTATTGAACAAATGCAAAACATTTGGCCTTCAATATCACATTAGAATCAAAGGCAAAACCATATCATGCTGATGAATCTTTTACCTATGCAGAGCACAACTTTCTTTTTTCACACAGAAGGAACAGGGCACGTTTGATGCAATCTAAACCCTTATGCATTCATAGCACAAAGTTCCTACTGTATAGCAGATGACTTAAAGACATGGAAAGAATATCTGTTGCTGTTCGCGTGAGGCCAATCATAAAAGTAAGACAATGATATAAAATTAACCCTTTTGAAAGTAGATGAGAATACTATTTCCCTTTGTGCAATTCATATGGCATACCTGTTCCTTCTTCTTCTTATACTTTTTGGTAAGAGCATAATATTTAATCTTTTTATGCTAACTTATATGATTACTTCTAATGTTCAGTGTTCATGCAGATCATGGGCTTTTTGGTACAAAGGCTAGAAAATGCAGAGGTCTACAAACATCCATACAAAGGAAGTAATTGCTTCTGCAGTACAAGGCTTTTTAATGGTAAAAAAAAATACGCCAAAAGTCATGTTTTTGGGGTTATTTGGTAAACTGATGACGCAATGCACTAAAGTAGATTAAGAAAGAGTTGTATCGCCTATTACAAACAACATATTTCAGAAACTTAGATTTCTCTATACTATAACCAATGTTAGTGAAATGTCTTTATTATGCTTTTGCTGTTGGACAGGCACAGTGTTCGTGGATATGGACAAACCAGTAGTGGAAACCCTATACAATGCAGGGATCAGGAGATGTCCTGGTATTATTCACATCTAGGGCCCGTGGATGTCTTTGACAGCATAAAAAATGTATGCACATTCCTCCAGCATATTATACACATGCCATGATGGAGATTTGCATGTCATAAGTATATTGTTTTGTCAATAAAACTTCACAGATCTCTGCAGGGAGGGAGTTTCTGACCCGTCTCCCCTTTACATGAGATTTATAATGAAGATATTAACGAATCTTTGGCACCAGAAAATAGAAAAGCTTCGTGATCCATGAAAATTTGGAGGTAAGCTGATATCTTTGGCAATTGAATCTGATAGAAACGTAGTTAAAGTCTATTTTTCTTTGAAATTATATGCAGCGGGAATTTTTGTTGCTGGCCTTAGAGAGGAAATAGTTAACAGTCCGACCAGGTTTTCGAAGTTTCTGAGATTTGGGAAGGTACCCATCTTGTTTCACCTAATCGGCAAATCAGGAATCTAACTGTGCCTCTCACTTCAGCTCACCGACATTATGGAGAGACAAACATGAACATATACAGCAGCAGGTCACATACTATATTTCGAATGGTATGTTTTGTGGTAGCCTCAAGTGTTTCATACTTTTACATGGCCTTTTAAATAAAGCAGATCAGTAACCTTGCATACCACGGTAGCTTTCATTTGGAAGTAACTCTTTTGGAGTGCAGGTTATTGAGAGCAGGGACAAAAGCAAGGACTCTAGCTGCTGTCCGGGTATCTACCCTAGTAAGTCAAGGAATCTTAAATTCATGGAACCAAACCACATTCTCTGCTTACCTTAATCCTTAATTGCCGGGATGGTCATAGAACATGGTGGACTTGGCGGGATCTGAACGTGTTGCAAAGACTGGAGCAGGTGGGGTTCGTTTAAAGGAAGGAACTCATATCAATAAAAGCCTTATGATACTTGGGACAGTTATCAACAAGCTCAGTGAAGCTCCTGGGAAACAAGGGTGCGTGTATGCTTTGTTTTTGATAGAACTTGATTGACAGGATATTAATAATGTTTCAATGTGTATTATTTGTACAGAGCAGCTCACATACCATATAGAGACAGTAAGCTTACCCGTATTCTACAGTCCTCTTTAGATGGGAATGCTAAAACTGCTATCATTTGTACTATTACTCCAGATGAGGTAAATCAATTAGTTCTATAACTCAGAAAGCTCACTGCTCTAGCTTATCTAGGAAAGTGGCATGAAATGTTTAAATGCAGATCCATGTTGATGAATCTCGAGGCACCCTACAATTTGCAAGTAGAGCAAAAAAGGTTTCAATTTGTGCGCATGTTAATGAGGTATGCAAGTTTTTTGTGAGAAATGTTTAAGCGTGCAGTTAGTATAGTAAGCATACAAGCTTTCAGTGTGACCACCATATGCTCTACTTTCTCCTTATAACTGATCTATCAGTCTATCAATTTTAAGGGATGTAGTAGTATATGGGAAGTCCTGATGCACAAGCAAAATGATACCTTATTTGGCCGCTTAGCTAAATACAGGAAGCATGGAAATGTTATACAAGTTCATTTTTAGATTATGCTTTTTTAATATTGCTTTGATTACCAAGGTCATCTATTCTTCTCTTACCAAATTGTTTATCCTACAGATACTCACTGATGCTGCCTTGTTAAAGAGACAGAAGAAAGAAATTGAGGATCTTCGTCAGAAGCTACAGGTAATTAGGTACTCCATTTTTTTTTGGTAAGAATCTCATGCTGGCTATAATTAAGTTTGGATAAGCCAATAGTTTCATCTGTAATCCAGGGCTCGCGATCGGATGATCTGGAGAAACAAATTCTGAATCTTCGTAATGACTTACTAAAGGTTGCTTTTTTCACTTTTAAGGTTCAAATATCCTCATTTGCTTCATGCTAACAAGATTTGTATCAATCTAGTATGAACTTGAGAAGGAAAGGCTATGCTTAGAGCTTGAGGAGGAAAAGAAGGCTCAACTAGAGAGAGAACGGCGCATAAAAGAACAGGAGGCAAAGATTGAGAATCTTAGCAGCATGGTGATAAACTCGGCCTGGGATGATAGGGATATTAAAATGTTAAGAAAGGTACAGTTTATTTACCTGCTTCTCATTTATATTCAAATTTTAACAGCTAATTGTGTTTGGTTTAACTGCTTGTTAGGTGAATCGCCGTGAGACATGGTGCCCGCGCCAATTAAGTTCCGATTTAGCAGTTGAGGTAGGCGTACTTAAAATGCTACAATATACATAAAGGTGGTTCACGTGACTAGTTTATATTGGTTTTTTCTTACATAAGAGCTTCGAGAAGAACCATACAAAAGAACCTGCAGACTCTTTTGATTACTCCAGGGTGTCATTTCGAAGAGACAATTCTCAGACTCCGCTTCCAGCTTTTGAAGAACTTTTTGACAATGAGGACCAAACTCCATGGAGCTCTGCCAGCATATCTCCATTTACGGATAATGTTTCATTCCCTTCAGCTTTTGACCAGACTGCAGATGAAGAGACTTGGTTAAGCCTTAACAAGGATTCAACCCTCAAAATGGACTTCTTAGATCAAGATTTCACCGGCAATGTGTCCCTCCCGAATGGCAATTCGACAACGAGAATGTCAACAGTGAGTATGGCACTTCGTTTGCAATCTTGGCATTATCTTGAAGATGATATATTGTTTGCTATTACAGGTGGAATTTGAATTGAGAGAACTTAAAGTTCAAAATGAGGAACTAGAAGAACGTCTAAGGATAAAGGTAGCAATTTTTCTTTTGGCTCTTAGTATAATCATCTAATTCCTTGTAAGCTATCCAGGAAGAGGAGGCTTCTAAACATGCCCAGGAAGTGAATAAGCTTCGTAAAGAAAGGGAATCGATGCAGGTAGATTTCATTTGAGGGAAAAATAATGGGAAATAAGTTGGCAAAATAAAAAAGATGGTAGATATTTATATTTCAGGCACTTTTTAAAGATCAGCAGAGGATGCAGGAATGCCTAAAAGAAGCTCTAGCTGAACTAGAAATGGAAGTTAATAACTTCAGGATTCTGAAGCCGTCACTCGAAGAGACCTTGGCAGATTGTCATGGAATCCATAAAACAACCTGCATTTGCTTACACGTATATTATCTTGTCTCTACACGTATTTCCATGTGATAGACGAGTCCATCATATATCATTGTTTTCTTTCTCCAGGAAACGAATGAGAGTATTAAAACGCTGATACATGAAGTAACTCATTGGTTGGAAAACAATGTGTCCAACATTATAAAGCAGGAAGAAAGTAAGAGAATTACAGATCATGACATGATAGACATTTGTCATGGAGCTGAAAATAGTGGAGAAAAACAGGTAACTGTATGTGCCATTGGTCTTTCTTGTAGCTGGAGAACCTACATATGGTCTACTTATAAAAATGGTTTTTTCTATACAGACACATGCCTTCTTGGCTATGCCATCTGCATCTGAGATTGCATCATGCAATGGACGATCTAATGCTGATACCTCAGGTTCAAAAACTGCTGAACAGTGGCAATCCACTGATATGCAAATGATGGAAAGGGCATCAACATGTGAATTGGAAGACAATGGTTGTCAATCATACATTACCAATATAATAAGAAAACTTGGAAATGGTGATGGGGAAGCTAAAACTATTGAGAATGCACATTCATTTGGAGAATACAATGGAGAAAATAATTTTACTGAGAGAGTGGCAGAAGACCTATCCGGTGAATCGCCAAGTTTTGAGGGGAACCGAACTACCAAGTGATATAATAAGAAAACTTGGAAATGGTGATGGGGAAGTTAAAACTATTGAGAATGCACATTCACTTGGAGAATACAACGCAGAAGATAAATTTACTGAGAGAATGGCAGAAGACCTATCCGTGAATCGCCGAGTTTTGAGGGTGGCGAACTACCAAATGCATCATCTCTTAGCATCAGCAAACCTGAGATAGAGGTGGCCAATATAGAAGCCATGTCCTTGCTTGCATCTGAACTAATGTGTAAGCTGCAGTGCGCATTGCAAGCGGCAGATGGCAGCTTGGGGGGTGGGAAGAATGAAAGGATAGATAGGCTTGTTGAAGTTCTTAAGGAGCTTTTGATAACTATTGAAAATGTCCCTGAATATCGGATGGGGAACACAACACCTCATAACGAAATTTCATTTGAAGACGCAAGCAATGACATTGAAACAAGGAGATGGTTAAGTCCGAAGGGCTTTAACTTGTCTACAATGCCAGAACATGAAACTATGCCGTTGAAACAATTGAACGAAGAACCAGATACTGCTCTTGTGAATTTTGTGCCAGGAATCACTTCTGAAAAAGAGACTAGTGAGAATCAAAGGTTTCAAAATGGCCATTACTTCTCTCAGCTGTCCAAAGCTTGCTTATTGGAAAGGCTTTGTATGTCGGAAGAGCATATATCAATGCTAGATCAGCAGCTTGCTGCAGTAAACTTTGAGAAAGAGTTAGTCAGGAAAGCCCTGGCTGCCGAGATGAGCATGAACGAGCAGAAGATAGAGATGATGCAGCTTCAAAATTCCACCCTTACAGATGAATTAAGCAAATGCATGGGTACATTAGCTGCCCAACATGAGCATGTTGCATCTATCTGCAATGGAATTAGGGATTTTGAGAATGAACTAAATGCAAACACAGTTTTAACCAGGTAAATAACTGTGAGGGCTTACTCCGAAGGTTGTACTGTATATTTCACCATATCATGTTCCTCTTACACTAAATCTGCAACGTTGCTAAATAAGCATCTACAAAGGTTGACCAGTTCAAAAGGATGCCACAAGTAAATTATCATAGATGGCTGCTTCTAAACAACTCAAAAAAGCTTTCAAAAATCAAATTAATCAATCACATACATCCAAGTACTTCGAGAGTTTAATTCTAGTTGGCCTCATGATTGTTCTTGATTGTCCAGCATAATCAATCTTGCTGGCGTCCTCGAAGCTATGGACGTGCAACACATACAACAATGTGACGTCCCTCGTTAGTTAGAACGGTATTTCTTTGCCAGCTTTAGCCTATATAGACCGACGACCCTATATAGAGTGTTTTATTACATTTGCTGCAATCAGATATAAAACTGCTGATTTATATATTAAGAAATTTATCGCGGTGGCCATTTCTTTTTCCGACTCCCTTGTATTTGGGAATTGAGTTGGGAAGTGAGTTTGTACCGATGTGGCGCCCAAGCGAATATTTTGAGCTATTACCTTGTGTTCTAGGGCCTATTAGATATAGAGTTTTGGTTCATAACAACCATAATATTTCCACTATCGAGTATCGTCTAATAGTTTAGAACAAACAATGAGAAACATAACACACAAGGCATTGTTTAAACATTTAATAAATTTTATAGGTTTTGCTCTGATGAAAACAAAACCATAGTAATGTTTAAAACTAATAATGTCTAAAATAATCTAATCTATGGGGAGGACTCTAATGTTTTTGTTAATGTAATGTGCCAATGCTGCCAAGTTGGATCAATTCTGAATGGGTTCCAAAGCTCAAGCTGCATAACTGGCAACAGCAACTCAGGTGTTACATTTGTTGGGTGCGAGATATAGTCGCAAACCCAAAGGACATCCATATAATGGAGTGGCCCTTATTGGACCAATGGGGTTGGTCAGGAATGACTTTTTGACACAATTGACAACAAGTAGTCGGATAGCATGGCGGGTTGAGGAGGGCATGCTTATAATCATGCTTGTGGTTGCAGCCTCGCCATGGCTGCCCTTGGTAATGGGGTGATCCATGTTGACAGTGATGAGGAGTTGCCTGCCACTCCTCCGGAGAGGCCTGCTGCTCCGGGGCCCTCTGTTGAAACCCTCATCTCCAGGGCCATGCCCACTCCTGTGGCTTTTTCCGCATCTGGGGAGAGGGTGCAGGTGGCCTTGGAGGTTCTTTCTGGTGTTGTAAATATCAATACTCTTGTGAAATCGGTTGCTGCATTTGTCCATCTCTTTCGAATACAGCTGGGCAGGCTGTTGGCTGCACTGGAAGAGGCTGTGCTGCATATGGAATGGGAGGATGTCGAGGTGACTTAGGAGGAAATGGCTCATCTGAGGGCCCATATGAACCTCGCCAGGGGCCTGCTGTTGACAGAGCTTCGAAGAATTGATGCCCTTGCCCGAAGGCACAATGCTATCATGAATCACAATTGAATGGAGCTCTTGTGGGGTGTAGTATGTTTCTGATTATGTTTGGTGTTGCCTTTCTTCATGATTGCAGGGCCTTCACTTCGGCAAATGGAGGAGGGCGCTGCTTCTTGCATGTGGGGTGAAGGCATAGCGAAAAACCAAAAAAAAAAAGTCTGGTTTGTGTGTGGAAAGAAAAAAAGTTTGTGTGGTTTTCTTTTGTAATTTGGCTTGACATTGCTTTGAATGCTACATACTGCATAGGAATAGCTCCCGTCCCTTTAGGGGGAGGACATGCCTGTGGGTTGCGCTCTGCGCAAGAGGTTCAATTTTCCTGACCTGTTTGTCTGCTATAGTTTTTGTGCATTGGATCAGGGAGATGGAGGAAGGCGGGCTTCAACAAGCCAAGTTTGAAGACGTATTGCAGCAGCCTACATTGTATTCAATTTGACCCTAAAAAATAGAGTCTTGCAAGGGTGTAAATTTGATAGTGGTACCCCAAAATGCGCGAAAGCACCAAGCACCTAAAGCACCTAAATTCGAAAGCAAAGGATGCTTTTTTTTTTCAGAGGACATCATTTGCCTCTGCTTCCCGCTACTTTCTTTATTCAGCCCCCATTTCACTTGAATCCTCGCTTCCTCAATCCTTTCCTAGATCACCAATTCGGCCACACAATCCTTTGATCCGCTCAATTTACAATGGCCGGGCGGTGACCGAGCAAGATTTCATAGACATTCATGGACTTTCTCGGTGAAGGATTGCAGCCCGCTTTGAAAGTAAAATGGTTGAAAGAGAATGTATCAGATGCACAATGGGCCTCGGTTTGGCAAGAAGGCCCAAGCAATAAGATGAAAGTTTCCATGATCCAAAATTTCTGCCCGAGAAAAATTGGACGATTGTTGAAAAAATTATATCAAAAGGAAACTATGCCAAACAATGAAGTGAGAAAGCAGGTGGCTTTGCTTTTGCATGGGAAAATTGTGATACCGCCATTTCAAACCCCGCGCAAAGCACAAGATCAATTGGGCCTCTTTTGAGCCTGCTATGAAGTATAGAAATTGCAGGTCCGGGGAAAGGATGTCCATGTTGCCACTTCTAGCAAAGTTACTTGCTTAGAAAGTTCAAAAAATTAGACCACTCGCTTTAAAAGAGAACTTTGAATTGATTAAGGAAGTCAGAACTAAGCTTGAGAATGAAAGGGCAAGCATGTTAGAAGAGGTGCATGCAATTGAGGTTAGTAGGCTAAGTCTAATGAAAAATTCAAAGTGGAACTTGAAGAGAGCATGAAGAAAGTTGAGGATTTGAAGACCACAATATCCGAAAGGCGGAGGATCCCGACCGAGGAAGGAATTGAAGATGACACTACAAATGGAGACATATTATCAGAATCGAAGTTAAAAACCTTTTCAAGTCTCCGATACGTAAGGGAGCAAAATGAGGAAGAATACCTTGAAGTGGAGATCAAAGAGAAAGAGGCCAGAATTTCAGAACTCGTGAGCTAATCTTTCTAATCTTACAGAATTGAAGAATATAAGTTGCAATCCATTCTGCATCAACACTATCAGCAGAAGACTACCAGGAATCTGCAACTTTGGTGCTTGCTGTGCTTGTGGCCTACTTTTTCATGATAGGTACTTTTTCATGATAGGTACAAATCATGAGTTGTGATCATGAGTACCATGTAGCTTGTGCAGCCTTGTTGAAGGAAGGTAAATGCAAGGTATGTGGGGGTGTAATTCATCCAGATTTATTTCTTGAGCTTGGCATGCATGTGACAGCAGCAGAAGGAAATAAAATAGTTGATATGCCTACAGTAGATATACCTACAAATCAACTTGATTCACTTGTTAGGTCCTCTTCTCACATCAAGACTATGTGCCACCTTCCGAATTGAAAAAGTGCTAAAAGATGCATTGTGTAGTCCTAAAAAAGCGCTTAAGGCAAAAGGCTAGAAAAAGCATCCACCAAGGATATGCAAGTGAGCAGATGAAACCCGTTGTTGAACAGATGGTGCAGTGATGTAGTAAGGATGTACAAATTACCCCTTCGAGAGAAGAAAGCAGCCAACAAAAGGAAAAAGGAAAGATGGAGAGGTTGCAACAAAGAAGGGCAAAAACATTAAAAAGGAAAAGAACACAGTCAAGAAGGCGTGAAGTACAATTTTAGAAGGAGGGCATTGGCAAAGGATATGGAATCAGAAAGGAAGTTGAGGTTGAATATGAAAAGGATGAAACAATTACGTAAAATGAAGAACTAGAAAAGGAAGAAACAGTAAAAGGAAGGACCGTAAAAGGAAGAACTAGAAAAAGGAAGACACAGTACCAAAATGAATGCAATTATGGAGGTCTTAAGAGGCAATTCAAATTTGTCTATAAAATCTTTGATTTAATTATAAATGTTTGAATGTTCAGGCACAATTGTATTTCAAGACCAAAATGTTGAACAAAAATGGTTGATCAAAATGTTGACCAAAATGTTGATGTGTTATTATTATTTTAGTATTTTAAATTTCGTTTGTGTTTGTGTTTGAGTTGGTGTTTACTTTATATTTTTGAATGATAGGTGTACAAAGAAAGTCCTCTTTGAAGAGGAAACTTCTTTATTTTAGATGTGAATGGTGTTCTAGTAAGGACATACAAGAGGACAATCCTCAGTACGTGAGGACGACAGGATTGTGGATTTCAAAAACAAGCAAGAAATTGGTTGTTTTAAGGCCTCATGCACTCGAATTTCTCAGTGCAAAAGAATGGTACACTTTGACATAGCAATTTGGTCATCCATGAACAAGGTTAATGTAAATGAAGTTGTGGATGTCATAGCACCAGTTATTAGACATGACTTTGTATTTATTTGGGATCAGACCCATTGCTTAGAGATGCCTTTCAAGTGGCCCATCCGATCTGAAAAACCATTGTACTTAAAACCTTTATCTGCAGTTTTTAGTGAATACCCACAATATGAGGGCAATTGCATATTGTTGGATGATAGTATTCATAAAACGTTTGCCTCTCCACCTTTCACATCTCTTTTGATTCCAGGCTTTAATTTGGATGCAGATGATTATGTATTGGACCAATTCCTGCCAGTACTTAAGGATGTGGCAATGGTTGATGATTTCTCTAACATTCTAAAGGAGCATTGTAGGCCATGGAATAATTTAAGGGCTAAACTTAGCTATTTGGCGATTTTTTAGCACATTTTTGAAAAAAATTGGCTAAAGTAAATGGAAAAAATTAGGAAAAAAATAATAATTTTAGTTTAACTTTTTTTCGATTGCACCAACCCCGAGCTCTTTAGCCAAACCAGAAAGTAAGAGAGTGAAATTTTGTATTGTTTAGCTAAACTATAGAAACTTTTAGAATGAATTTCATGCTAGTTTAGCTAATATCATTCTAGTTTATATGAAATATATGATTAGTAAATAGTTCTAGTAGCATTATAAATTAATTTGTCATAGATTTTGCTAGTTAGGATTTTTTTAGAATGTTTTCACAAAGAAAATGACTAAAATAAGTGGAAACAATTGAAAAAAAATATAGTAATTCGGTTTAATAATTTCCGTTGGCCACGCCATAGAAATTTTTGGGATGATGTTTAGGTTAGTTTAGCTAAATGCTAGAAAGTATGAGAGGAAAAATATGTAGAGTTTAGCTAAACCACAGAAAGTTTTGGGATTAATATCGAGCAAGTTTAGCTAAAGTCATTCTAGCTAATAAGAAATATGAGATTAGTAATTTATTCCCTGTTGTAGGCCAGATCAGTACACAGAGGATGCTCTCAGAATTCTAGAAACAATGTCAGAGTTTGAATTGGGAAAGGAAACCACTAAAATGGTAAAACAATATTGCAAAGGTCAGCTACAATGGTTAAGGGAGACCTTTCATACTTCAGACACGAGATAGAATGCGGTTGATTCAGATTCAAAGTTGTTGAGACCGTGATTCATGCAAAGTTACATGTTATATATTGAAATAGACATGCCACAATTTTGTACATGTTATACAGGCAGATATGCCACAATTTTGATGTAATACAGGAACATAAATACATGATTTTCAGGTTACAATTGCATTGATGTTTTTTGTGTGAGTGCTTTTGCTTTAATAGTCAAACTATGAATACTAATTGAGTCAATACCATATGAACAGTATTTAAGCTGAGTTTGACCATAGAATTTAAGCTGAGATTGGGAGGCTACATATAATCTGTTGGCAAGTGTCTTCAGCCATAGTATACAACATACCATCCTCTTCATCTGCAATCATTTCAAAGTTAGCTAATCTTACAAGGTGGCTATACACACTAGCCACAGGCTGGTCATCCAGTAGCTCAAATTTCAGACCACCCACCCACACTGCTTATAGTAATATCCCGAGACAATAATGATTCAACTCCAAATACATTTCCCCATCCATCCACATAATCCTCAAGCAAAGTGTTCTTTGCTTCTGTGCACTTCAATACATAAAAATCAACCCCCTCTTCATTACCTTCCTCTGCATTGACAGCAAAATTATCTCCAACCTCTACCATAGAACTAGCTATATCATAGTCTTCCTCATCTTCCTCTTCTTCATGTTCATCTTCTATCTGCAAGTCTTCATCTGATGCTTAGCATCATTAGTTGCTTTAATCTCCTTCAGTTTTAGTTTAGTAGTTTCCCAACCACCAATGCGTGACTTCGTGGTGCAGGAGTCCCATTGGAATTGAACACAATTCTCACAGAAGCATGAGAGAGGTCTATAAGCTACCTTTAGAGTGTTGTCCTTGTCACATGGTCTTATGCAATGGAGTTGTGTAGTTCCTTTCAAAGTGTGACAGTCAAATCTCTCAGATCTATCTATTTTTGAGGGATCAATTTCCCAGAAGTACCTGCACAAGTGCTTAGTGCTGTAAGTGCTTTCAATGCTGAAACAGTTGAAGAATATCGATATCAAAAAATAAAAAAAGAAGACAATCTTGATTTAGGACTGGGAAATATCATGTTTTACATAATAGAGTAGCCCATTAACAACCACATACACAAACAATTTATATATTCATGCCCTTAATTTCTAAGTGCTTAAGTGCTTTAAGTGCTTAAGTGCTTTAAGTATGCAGAGGAAAACCAGTAAAGTATACCTTGTTATGTCATTATCAGTGGGATTGTTGTTGAAGTACCACCTAAGAAATGCAACTACCTCCTTTGCACACTGCAATTTCTTTCCATCATATTTCATCTGTTCCTTTGTTAGAATCCTCTTGATGACAGCTCCAGCACCATCGTGCTCACCTTTTCCATGTGAGCTAGCAAAAAAATTCCAGAGAATATCCTTTTGAAGATGTTTGTGAAACCTACCAAGGAAGTAAAATGGTCTTGCGGACTTAAACCGTGAAGAACAACCATCACTCCGTAAAACATGTTTGTTATAGTTAATTCCCATAGATTTTAGCCAATGCATGATTTTTGGAGACAATCTTTGGACAAACTCAAGATCATGAGTTTTGTCATCACCGATATAGAAGTGAGTCTCCTTCACAATTCCTTTCAACGAAGTTTTTTCTTTTCTCTTTTTGCAAAAGAAATTTTTTTAATCTCTTTGTCATCTTCTTCCCTTCTTCGTCTTTGCTTCGCTTCTGATTTTCTCATTCTTCTATAAGTGATGTGTACAAGAATGGAGACTGTCGATCAAGATGCCAATGGCGGATTGAGCTTCTTGTTGAATTTTAAATCCATAATTCTCGCAAAATCTATCACAGAGACAATAGTATCATCTCGCAAAATCTTTGTCAAACATTGCAAGAATTGTTTTGTTTGCCAATGAGCTCTGAATTATGTGGAACAAATGTCTTCAGAGTTTTAGTTGCATGCTGATTGAATTCAAAAGGAGAACCTGATTTGTATGTCAATCTTGTAACCTTTGAAGGTTTCTTGCCAGCCCTAGTTTGCTTGTTCTGTACTTCTTGCTGCAGAAGAGGATAAAGCTTTAATTTACCTCTACACTAACACACATAAAACTCAGTAAAATCTAAACTACTTTTACCTGTTCAAACACTTTCCAATTAACATCCTGCTTATTATTCTTAACCTTCTCTCTAGGGCATGTTGGCAGCCTACATTAAAGCGATCAAATATGTTAAAATCAAGGCAATCAAAACTGGAAATTGCAAGGAAACCACACTTGCCTCTTCAAACCACACTTTGTACATGTCTGCATTAGACATGCATGCTTATGCCATTCATCATTCTCATCCAATAATCACTAGTTGATTTGATTGTGTTTTCTTTAGCAATACATGTTGGACCCGAACCACAAATTCTGTACTTACACTTGCAATCTTTGTGTACACCATAAGGATCAGTCCTCATGTTATTTATGGCTTGCATGGCAAACTCAAGATGCAGATGGTATTGGCAACAACATGTTTCTCTTTCTTGAAGCCTCCTAATATAGCTTGGTTTCAATCTTTCAAAAGTCTGCTGGGATATCTTCATATCAGGATGTTCCTTTTCAAAAGCAAGGTATAGTTGCAACTGAACAAAAAAAAAAAAAAATTAGATTTCAGAACCATGTAAGAAATATAGAAACTAAAAGCATGAGAATAACAAATAAATGGTTCAAAGAATACCCGTGTCACTTCTAGCAAATGTATTGGATGATCAATTTTCTCACCACTCTCAGTTACATGCTTTCTAACATGTTTTTTTATAAGGTGAAACTCGTGTATTCTCATGCCAAAACCTTCTCACAACACCTATCTCTTCTGGAGAAAGTGCATCAAATCTCTTCTTCCTTGCATGCATTGACCATGGACCAAAGATTAAACTCCGACATATTCGCCTTCTAAATGCCCGGCTATCTGCTTTCTTTGGGAATTGAAAGAAGCCTTGAAATTGCTCTCCATTAGTCCCTTTAACTATGGAAGTCGCCATTTGAGGGTGGTCTTCCTTGCTTGGAGTACATCAAGATTACTTCTTTGAAATTTTGTGCCCGCATGGTTTCTCTCACATTGGAAATCATATCTTTCATCACATCAAATTCCTTGGGATCTGCTATAGTAACATGTGGTAAATGTTTGATCCTTTTAAAAAAATCAGTGTGCTACTCTTCCTTTTGAATCATCATCGAAGACAATTCCTTACAATGTGAAAAAAAAGAATCCTCTAACTCTTTTGAAAGTTCCCGCTTGTCTTCTTTGACTCCGTGAGAACGTTCTTTTTCTTCTCAGACTAAAGGTGCAATGTTCTCCTTCTCCAATTCTCTAATCCTCTTTCTCGATTCTCGTTTTCTCCCGGATTCTAGCTCCAAGTAAATTCTTCGCTTAGCGTAATCAATGCTTTCGTGAGAACTTGCCATGAAATTGATATGATCAAGGAATTGCAATTCTAATTGGTCAGAATTGCAATTGAAATGAACTAGTTTATTCCGGAATTGAAGAATGATAGCAAGAACTGATACAAATTCCCGCCATCCAAGAAATCCCGCCATCCGGTAGAATCAACTAAGAAATCAATCTCGCGCCCAAAGAATCAATCCATGTCATCGATCCCTTCCTCCTCGGAAGAGGATTGCTATTTCTGGAATAACAACCTCATAATTCGTTACTCTAAATTTTGATCGAGGAATAAGCACCTAAAGCACTTAAAGCAAGTGTCCGGACAGTGCTTTTGGGGTACCACTATCAAATTTACACCCGCAAGCGTTTGACCCCATCAAACGCATGTATGAAGGGCTTCCAGAATGTCTCCGGAATATGCCTACATCTAAGGGCCCAGGATCAAGAAAACAATCGTCCAACGCCAACGATAACGTAATGTAGTTCAAGATGGTTAATCTGGTCATTGCCATTATTATCTGGTCATCTAGTCAGGTAAGAACACTTCTTTTCATATATCCTATCCATCCTTTTGCATGTATACCCCATAAGATATTTCTCTATATTCGAGACAAAAGTAGAAACTAGTAAACTTTTGTATGTATTCTCCGCACATAGTCAAAATTTTTATAAATTTTTGTATATATTCTACCTCGCTGTATATTTCTTTATGCAAGTAGGCCAATACTTGCGTATTTTTTATGTACATATATGTACATAGATGCTAATAAAAAATCCGTAAAAGTATTTGCTGATGTTATTTACACACAACAAATGTGCACCCCCCTTAGGAGGCTAGTGGTTAATCCAACAAAAAACAAGAAAAAGAGAAATAGTGGTTAATATGGGAAGGGGGGAAAGGGGGAATGGCTTTGGTAATAGAAGTGGTTAATGTGAGAAAAAAAGGGGCTTTTGTGGTCGATTTACGAACATGGATCAAGAAATGCATAAGGAAGAAAATGAAAAATAAGTTCTTCGATACTCTTTGTCACGCATTTTTGTTAGAATTCCATCTAGATTACTTCCCATTTCTAGAGCGTTCAGTTTTCAAGTTGTTCTATCCGCCTCCAAAGGACGAATCCCCATTGCCCCGTTCCCTAGATTGTTGAGTTTGCTACGTTAGTCAATCCTAAGCTCAGATTGAGCAACCATTCCTATAAACTTTGAAAACGGAAAACAAGCGGCGATGAAGACTAAAAGTAAAAGATGATGTGACGTTCCATGTAACATGACACGTCACCATGGGTATTTTGAAGCCATTATGGATTGAATTAAAAGGGTTTAAGTTAGCTATGCTAAAATGTCAGCTAATTAAGCTAATTAATAACTAAATGCCTAACCAATTTAATTAGTATAAATCAACCAGTGAGGCCAACTCGATTGGCCCAGGCTACTTGCCTATCTGGGAGGCAATCAAGTGGGTCTCCAACCCCAATTCTACTCCAAATTGATTTGGGAGGATTTGGTGAAGGAGGAGATGCTTGATCATCCCTAATCAGACCAGCTACATGGAGACCTTAAGAGATAATGGCCCTAGCCAAGACACATGTTAGTAATTAGATAGCTTGAGCTTCTAGCTAACCCTTGTATATGTAGTTGTATGATTAGTCTTTATTTTATGCAATAATTGAGGTTGTGGATAGGATGTATGATGATTGCTCTCTTCCCCGCTCTTCCTCGTGTTTGTGGGATTACTGGGGGGGGGGGGGTAGAGACCTAAAGGCTATGTAGAAGTTGATATGCTCCTAGCTCAAACCCCTTAAATTCCAATAAATACGACCTGTGCACAAGAGCCCACCTGGTCGTAGATGCTTGCCGATTGTGGTTACTGGGACTCCTATAGTGTGCTAGGCTTATAGTCGGTCACTGCGTGTGGGCAAGGTATGGGTCTGACACCCCCTAGGTCACAAGTAATGTCTGGTGTGATGCCCTGGGCTCGTTAGGTGCAGTGGGCTGATCTACAGATTTAGGGGGATAAGTTGGGTATGGATACGTGGGTGCCCGTGGTGCCACGATCCTCTAGCGCACCCATGGAACTATTGTGTTCCAGGTGGGGACTCGTCCTCACGCTGCCTCACCGGACTAGGGAGATGCAACCTAGAGTAGTCTCATAGGGTGAATCCATGAGATTACATCTCTGGAAGGCTACATTCACGCCATAGTATATTTCAGCCTATCTGTAAAGTGTGTACATGAGGGGCAGATGGAGTGGTCTACCCTAGCCATTGTTCTATGTCAGCCCACGCCGATGCCATGATTTTGTCTGTTGTTATCCAGAGGCTCTGACTATCAGTTGACATGCCTTGAGTCCGAGCCCGGAATAGAACCCTCATTTCTGATGCATTTTCTATGTATAAAGATATTGTGTGATGTCGTCTTGTTGATGGATGGATCTCCCTTCGTGGTGGCGTATTATTTTATATATATTATTGCTGGGTGCTAATATGTACGAACGCTTTCGCCATATAGGATTTCCCATAAAAGGCATGGGACGAATGACACCTCCATACCCTTCATCTGGACACTTGGCCATCACAAAGTGGTCCGAGTCAGACGGAGGGCCTTTCCGTGGTGACTGAGTTGCTAGGGGAGGGGAATTTCCTATATTTATATGATGGGAGCATCATATAGGTTCGGGGAGCGTCACAATGCCATCAGAGCCATGATCTTGGTAGACCGGATCATAGCCCTGGCCATATTCTAATTAGTTAGATCGATTAGTTAGTAGGGAATAGTAAATGTAGGATATTATCCTAAATCCATAGGTAGTATGCTATTTAGCCTAAATGTTTGAAGAATGAGTAAACTAGGAAGTAGATTGTAGAATGTAAATGTCGGGCCCTGTTGAGTTTTTTGGGCAGAATTAGGTTCCTTGCTCTCAGAGGCTATAACTTTTTGTAGGAGGCTCGGATTAAGGCGATTCTCGCACCATTACATCAAGAATACTTCAACTAATTAGGACCCCCATTGGGTGACGCGTCAGACATCATCATCTCGGCCCTTGGCTAAAGGTGGCGTAAAAGGAGAAAAATGGCTTTAGAAGCGGGAGTTAAGAACCAAAAACCCCCTACACACCACACTATACGCGCCCGCCGTATAGAAAATGTTTATACGAATTAAAAAAAAAATAATTAAGGAAAAAAAGTTAGGATTTAAATTTTTAGAAATATTTTTTTTACCTCCTTTCTTTTTTGTGTATTCTCTCGCCTCCTCCAGCTGCCATAGCCACCGAACTTCAAGCTTCCTTCCGCCATATCCATGCTTATCCAACCACCGGAGTTGACCGCCATAGTTGAGGTTGCTTCGCCACCGCCAGGCACTGCCCTCATTCCTTACCCAGGCACCTACCCTCGCCTCCATAACCATGGCTCGCACCATGCAAACTCAGAGCTATGAGACCCTTGATATTATCCAAATTTTTGTTGAGATTGAATGCAACCTTACTAGAGATCCCGAGAAGATCGAACTTCTTCTTGAGCAGTTGATCCAATGTTTTAGGGTAGGAGGTCGGATACCTTATCCTGTTTTTCATATGATGGAGCAGTGGAGCAGCCAGATCAAACCATGTCACTAGTCCACTATTACCCCCCTGAAACTGCGACGGGCAATGATGAGGAAGCTGCAAGAGTGGAGGCATAGAAGATCATGGACATGGCCATAGTAGGAAGATGCTCTTTCACCATACCCTCATAAAACACAAACCATTAACATCCAACATATAAAAATTAAATCCCCCCTAAAACCCCCTGTGGTTTGTGTGCATATTCACACGGGGGGTGACTCCGGGCATCGAGAGCTATTGGATGGGTATATTCATGAGTTATGCTTTGATTTGGACCGTAGATAGCGATCCTCGCTTTGTGCGGTATGCTCGCATAAGTTTTTTATACCAGATAGCAAGACTTGTGAAATACTATAAGGTTTGGTGCAATATACTTAATGGTGTTGATTTCAAACATGTATTATACCATTTTAGGCAGTATAAAAAGGGCTCTCGCTACCCCTACGCCACCCCTACGCCACCCCCCTCGTGAAATATGCACCCAAACCACAGCGGTTTTTAGGGGATTTATTTTTATATGTTGGATGTTAATGGTTTGTGTTGCAAACAATTTTTTTTGGTCCCTTCGGGGTCTTAGGGACGTCATACCCCCGGGTGAATATGCACCCAAACCATTGGGGGTTTTAGGGGGATTTTAATTTAAAAGTGTTTTATGTAATGGTTTGTGTTGTCTAAAATTTTTTTTTGCCCCTTCGGGGCCTTGGAGATGGACAACATAACAACAAAAAATGTATTAAAGTAATTTAGAAGAGTTATCAATGGAATAAAGAACATTTGTTAAGAAGATGACCGTTAGGTCATGTCATGGGGATTGAACCCAGCATATCCTTGTCCTTTATTTTAACGCTAACAACTTTGTATCAAACAATTTAAACTTAATGACATGAAGTTTCAATAGTGCAAATGTGTTTTGCTTTAGCACTAAGGCCTTTGAGTCCAACCATTTAAACTCAATGTATGTGAAGCTACATAAAACTAAGCATTTGCTTGATAATAAGAATTTAATTTGAAACAGCTTTAAGCAAAGTGTGAACCTGCTCATTGCAACACGCCAAATTATATCTTCAAGCTTTCTTGCCAATTCTAGTCCCTAAACATTAGGCGACCAACAGATAGGTCATGACTAAGATCCAAATGCGAGATGCATTAGTGAAAGGACAGAAAATAAAGAGGCACAAACAAAAAATTTAGAATTAAAACCAGGAAAAAACTAGAATTCATTTGAGGCTTTCATCACCTGTAGCTTTTGAATTTGATCACAATAAAACAAATAGAACATAAGTAAAAGTTACCATAAAGATAGAGCAGATTGATCCCATTATTCTGAAAGTCATAAAGTTTGCAACACCCATACATAAATATTTTTCAACTGGAATTTAACAGCAGCCTTTGGCCTCCATGGATTCTTGTGGTGAGAAACCGAAGTGGGAAACTTTAATGCATGGTAATTTTTTGCAAGCTTCATTCAGAATGAGCCATAAAACAATATCCAATAGCCCAATCCTGTAGTAATCAGCTGGTAGGATGTGAAAGCCTACCAAACCCGGCCGAAAAATTGCTGTTTTAGCATAGATAACTTAACCAAACATATCCATATCATACACTATAAAAAAGATCTCGGAGAGAGCTTTCCAACGCAATAAAAATCATCTCAAACAGAGCTCTGGATCAAAAGTTATGATAAGAAATGTGTTGCCGGTGGGGAAACTGCACTACATGCGCCCTTCAAGCCCTTCATGTGCCCATTATGCACCACACACACAAAAAGAGAGCTTTTGTTGTGAGCCATTGGTTGTTGACCATTGAAAAAAAAAGGCTAAAATCAATGGGCACATGAAAAAGGCTAAAATCAATGGCCCTTCATGTGCCCATTATGCACCATACACACAAAAAAGGGGCTTTTGTTGTGAGCCATTGGTTGTTGACCATTGAAAAAAAAAAGGCTAAAATCAATGGCTCAGAAATGGTGCACTCTAGATGTACGCATTAGTACATCCATTTGAATACATCATGAAATCATAGAAAAACCTTGGTGAAAAGCGTACAAAAACACAAAGAAAACCCCCTGTTATTATGCTACATATTATTATGACACAGAGACACAAAACTTCATCTGGGAGGAACTTCCTGCATACTTTACCCCAGAGCTCCTGCAACCCATTGAACTAGAGATGGTGGCTCGGTCGGACAGGTACATAACCGAAATATAAAGAAGGATCGAAGTCCATCAAATACTGGAATGGCATGCACAGAGGGAAGCTGGGCGGATAGCAGAGAACTAGACAAAGCAGGATGCTGACCAACTCGACACTCCTACAATAAAAGAAAAGCGTAAGAGTACCTCCAATAGATTGGGAAGCAGCTACAAACAACGCCTTCAGGCAACAAATGGAGTCGGTAAGGCCACTTCTTCTAGCCACTGTGAAGGACGAGTCCTAGCTGCTAATCTTGTTACAACTGAGGGCAAGACTCTTCCCAAGCCGCTTCCTTGCCCAAAGAAGTCCCATAGGTGGAGATCTGGCACCATGGCATTGAGGAAGGTTAGGAAGTACCAAAGGTCCACCGAACTTCTGCTACGTAAGCTGCCATTCCAATGGCTAGTTCAGGAGATCATCCAGAAGTTCAACACAGACCTTAAGTTTCAAACTTATGCTATCCTTGCCTTGCAGGAAGCTACAGAATATTATCTGATGGCCCTTTTTGCCAATGCAAATCCTTGCGCTATTCACGCCAAGCGCATCACAATAACGCCAAGGATTTGGCATTTGCTTGGAGGACTCGAGGGGATCACCTATAGTATAAAAATTGTACATTTATTTTGTAATATAACATCACTGGATATTTTACTGTGTAAATGTGGACCTTTTTGGCCTTCATGTACATGCATAAATGTTTTCTGTAATTTTATCTGTGTTTCAAAAAAAGAAAAAGAAAAAAGTAAATAGATATTGATAAAATAATTTCCACCGACTGACGTCAACACATTTAAAAGTAATTCTCACTTTTAGAGTTTCATTATCTCTTGCTCCTTCAAGCGCCTTTCCTCCTCCTTCTCTTTTTTTCTTGCCTCATGGATTTCTCTAAGCATCAGCAATGGTACATGAATGGAGAGCATTGAGATTCCCAGGTTCCCTTCGAGCTTCCACCCTTATTTACTGCAGGAAGTCAATCTCATTGCCAACATGCAGGTTCATCCTGACTATGCTTGCATTTTTCGAGTTCTACATATACGATGGGATCATCTTATAGGTTCGAGGGCGTCATAGATGAAGACTAGAAAATAGATACCGCTAGAAGACAAAGACTACAAAATAGAAGACAAAGCTAGACATACATGAGATTTTGAGATTTTCATATGTCGCTTCCACCTATGTTATACAAACTTTTTAGATTTTCAGATGCCTCCTCATCCTAATGTTGAGCAATGATTTTAGCTCCCATTGAAAAATTTCCATGGTTGCTTTGGTTAGTTGGATATCTTGTATTTAGAGCCGAAACATTCCATTATCTGAATAGAAAACCATAAAAAAGCTTGCCGAAAGGATTCCTATAGTACAATAAATCGATTTTTTTTTTTATAATTTCGACCAGTTAGTTTGTAGTGTTCACAAAACTTTGCTAACACTGCAGCACCCATTTGAACTTTTTGAGGTTGCTGGTGCCATGTGAATATGTAGCAAAATAACAGGGGGTTCCATGGGGATTTGATATGGTTGTAAAAATAACAATTCCTGATTATATAGCCCTAAAACAATTAAATGGGTTGTTAAAAAAAATACATAAATTCAAGATAAAAAATGATCACATTAGCTCACTGGGTACATTCGTTAAAGTAGTCTTATTAGGACAATGAGTTATTTTGGTAGAGGTTCAAGCCCTCGTATTTCATATTCTAAATCTTAGGCAAAGCTGTATAGTGGTTCGATATTCCCTCAAAACCTTAGGCGAAGTCATATTTCATATTTCAGAATCATAGGTGCCTTCAATCACAAATGACTACTATAAGCGAAATGAGAGGTGCCCAGAGGCCCCAGCATACGATCTGGTCGTTAAATCGACGAATCCAATGATTGTGGTAGTCCAGGGTGCACCTCGTTTAGAATATGTAGTGGAACCAAGCAAGGGGGATTCACTATGAATGCCATAGGGTTTTTTCGACCCGTTTTCACCCATATATGTATGAGTTAGGGGGTTTTTTTGCCAGTACTCGAGGTAAATTTTATATGGAAGGTGTTGAATTTGACTTGCACCCTCTGCATGCACATATGGCATACTCCTCTTTGTATAATCGCATGCTCTAGGGAACCAAGGAAATGGGAATGATTGCCCCACGAGGCGCGAAAAACTAAATGAGTTCTAAACAAAGTTATCTTGTTCGTGTCAAGCCTGTACCTTATAAAATGAAGAAAGCATAACAAATAGGGTCGCGATTTTGTGTTGGGGTGTATTTTCATGGCACCACGTCGCATCATCTACACTGTAAAATGGAAATAGGATCAACCAATTTCATGTTATCGATTCTCCAGGGGTTTTAGGGCTTTGTTTTAGGGTTGCAACCATTGCAGTGAGCTTAACACAACTAGAACACAGGTACACCAATTTGAACAAATGCAGGTAGCCTTTTGCAGGCAAGATCTTCGAGCAAATACAATTTCTAGGTCCCTAGGAACAGGTCTTCGAGCAAACACATCTTAAATCTATAGAAATAGAGTCGGACCTATAGAAATAGTGTCGATCTTTGAAAAAATAGTTCGTAGGTTCCAACTCAAAAAATATAGAAGTAATCTAACAAGTCCGGTCAACTTGTTATGATGGCATTCAATTCAATTGGTGGGAGTATTTTAAGAGTTTAATAACAAAGAAAGGGGGAATATCTAGAATTTGAAATTGAATTATATATAAAACAAGAAGTATGTTTAATCTCATAATCTTTTAGGACCAAAGGAAATGTCATGCGACAAAACCTTGCCGGTTAGAATTGTTCTAAATAATATAGTAACCTGTAGCTTTATGGATAGATATGTTAATATAATAGGTACATCCATCGTAGGCAGTGAAATTATGTATAGCTAAGGCTAATAAATTAATGTAGTAAGTAAGAAGCATATAACATCTTAATGTGAAGAGTAGTTATGATGCTGTGGGTAGTATCATTGAAGGGGTGCAAGGCCATTTTTCATTATGAAGAAAGTGGGGTGTTGTGTGTTTTATCTTGACTATTTTTGCATGATGTGCTTAAATTGGTGAAATGTGTGCAGAAATTGAGAACAATATGGGTGTAATGTAGAGAAAATGTAAAAATGTGCAAATATTGTGGAGGAAACATTTATGATGTACTGAAGTGGAACCTATGGATTTGAAGGAGTATTAAAGTCCTTAAAAAATATTTTCAATGGTTGATAAGTTAATGATGTGTCATGAATCTGGAAGAGCATGGTAGTTGCAAGGAGTTTAGATGGCCTAGATTTGATGTTGAGTTGGCAAGAACTAGTGAACTTATGATAGTTAGAATTTGGATCTAAGGTTGAGATTTGCCCAGATTTGCTGGTTAGGATCAAGTGCAGTTTTGTATAAGATAGCCAAAATTCGTGTAGAAGGGAGGCCCAATTTTGGAAGATGAAATCTGGGCAAAGTTCTTGAAGTTGTGGGTATCTTTCTTGATCGGTTGGATATTATTATGTTGAAGTATGATATTTTGAGTATGATTATGTGATTCTGTTGAACTTTATCTCAATTTCTCTAATCTCGAATAAAGCTTAGGATTTGGTGCAAAAATTTATGATGGAATGATTATGTGGTGATGTATGATGCCAGTAGAGTGAGGTTTAGCCTGTCTCATATACCTTGAGATTTGCTTTGGTTCTTGTTGTTAATTCTTGGTCTTCAGTTTGCCTTGGTTCCATTGACCAAGCTAATATGTTTTGGCGGGCATTTCGAGAAAGCAACATTTTACTGATATGACATCGTGATGATAATCTTCATTATTTATGGCAACAAGAGAGCAGAATGAGTGTTCAGATTATTTATGGGCTAGATAACATCCTCTCCCGAGGCGTTATGGGCCAGAAAATGGCCAAGTAGGAAATTCCGAGGCCGTACGGCAGTTCGGCCGAGGAATTTCCTAGCCACATGGCCACGAGGCCATTTCCTGGCCCATAATGCCGAGGGGAGGACGTTATCGGCCTTAACGTCTTTGGCCAAGGCATTTAGCGCAGTGGCCGCCATACTCAAAAGCTTGGCCTAGCTTCGGAGCCTGCACTGTATTCTAGCATCACAGCAACCCAGTTTGACGCAGAAAAGCTTCATAGAATCAGCCTGTGATAGCTTAGGCATGCCTGTTTATGGCTCATACACAGCAACAACAGTAGGATTTGAAGGACCAAACACAAACAACAACACAGATTTTGAATGGAAGAAAAATCAACCAAATCAATTTTCTCCAGGACCTCCAAGTTATTATAGTAGATATGGGTATGAAAATAACGTGAACATACATCTAATTTTAGCAATTAATAAAGTCAAAACTTCCATGTCAAAACAAGACTGGGTACAATTTTCCTTATTTTTGTGATGAATTTGGCTGATAATCTTTTCATTCATCACAATAGCAACATACAATATCGTTGAAATGGAAAAGGTCAGTAGAATTACGGACCATGGGCACATTCTCGGATTACCCTATATAAAAAAAAAAAAAACATTTTTGAGAAATTAGAGGTATATAAGAAGTGTAGAAATATGGCAAGGCAAGAAGGGAGTACTCCAGTTGACACTTCTCATCGGAATGAAAAACTCTGTCTTAATGAGAAATAGTCATCAGAGTCTATTACTTGAGTTTGACCAACCTCAAGGAGGGTGTTACCATAGGGATAAGTAGGTTCTCCAGATCACTTAGGGTGATCAATCCAAGGTGAAAACAATGGATTTTCCTGAAGGAAAAGAAAGCATAGCACTCAAAAAGTGGCTAAAAGATTTCCAAAAAGGAATTTTATTTATAATTGTTCTTTTCATAGTACTCAAAAAAGTTCATGGAAGAAGTGCAAAAAGTAGAAAATTCATGAATGAGTGCAAAAACCTTTAGGCTTTTTAAATGGGGTCAAAACAAAGTCAATGGACAATCAAGACGGGACCAATTATCAAAAACTTGAAATTTTCCAGAAATGATTTCTTCTTAAACTTTCGTCAACTAATAGTTTGCTCTAGATCAAACAAGGAAAAAGAGCATTGAAGAAAAATTTGATTTGGGGGTTATGTCTGGGAATAGAATAGAACCTATGGAAAACATATTGTTCTAGAAAGAACAGGGATTTCAAATTTTGATAGAGCAATTGAAGGGGTCTTTTGTACTTTTATAAACTGTGGAAATGTTTGAAGTAAACCTAGGAGGAGGAACATCCAAAAAAATAAGTATTTTCAGTGTTATTTTTAGGAAAAAAATTGATTTTTTTTTTAAATGATACCGACCTGCAGACAGAGGAATTCTCAATTCAATTCAATTCAATGAAACATGGGTTTCAAATGCAATCACTCATCAAAGTCATTAATGCAATCAATGACAAAGGTAGTACAAGTTGGAAACAAGTGTAAAGCACAGATCAATGGAGAAAAAGCCAAATTCCCATCGTTCTTGAATTCACTTGGAGTCTTCAAAAAGGAAGATAATTGGCTCGGATTGATGGGATTTTGCCCATTTTTCTTAAAAGATACGTTGATGATGGTTTTGGCATATGGGTTGGTTCGCGTGAGAGTCTTGACTCCTGGCTTGAAGGGTATAATAGTCTATGTCCCACAATTAAGATTACTTCCCATGTATCTTGTACTCAGTGGGTGGACTTCTTGAATGTACCTTTTCAAAGGAGAACAGTTTGCCAAGATTTGCATCTTAGACTCTCGAACCTTTCAAAAAACCCTTAAACCAATATCAATATCTTTTTTTTTTTTTTTTTTTTTTTAGGCAAGATATTTTTATTTTATTATAATAAGTAAAATATCAATACCTCCCTTGTTACATCAGAGGTCTTCTTTTGTGAGGGGAGATCTAAGGAGATATATCATTCGTGAAACATCTTTTAAGAACTTCTCTAGCCTTAGGGATATTTTCTATTCGAGACTTAGAGCGAGAGGCTATCCTCGAAAATTTCTAAAGGTGAACTTTAGCAAACTTTCCTATCATGATAGATCATCTTTGCTCCATGCTGTATCTAAGCGTTGTCTTAAGAAGCGCCTTAGGCCCCCCTTGGTGTTTAAGCTTGTGTTTGCACTCTAAAGCTTTAGGCCTTGGGGACATTATAAACCCTAAGTTGTATACCATTATGACCAGGAGCAATGCTCTAGAGTCGACGTGGAAGCATAAATGTGTCATTGCCCCTCTTCCTCGTCGTCCAACTAAGCTGCAGAAGCATAAATATAAGCACAGGCATCATGCACATATCAACACATAAATGTGAACCACGAAGGGTGGGGCACCATCATCACTACATCATTGCATAGACATATCATCTGCATAAACAATGGAGATCCTACCCAAGCTCTAACTCAGTATGGTATGGCTGACGGTCTGAGCCTCAAGATAACAACAGATGGAAGTCATAACAGTGGAGTTGATTGGCATAGAACAATAGCAAAGGTAGTCCGCTCCATCTGCCCCTCCTATACATACTTTGCTGAAAGATAAAAAAGCCTCGGGTCTCGATTGTAGCCTATCGAAGACATAGCTCTAAGGCTACTCCAGGGTTCATCTCCTCAGGTCCAATGAGGCAGGAAGGTTGCTCCTTCTGGAAAGAGTCAAGGCCAAACTAATTTTGCATCAAAAAACATCTTGTATATTCATATAAATTATGTACATGTACAAGTATTTTTACAAATCTGAGTACATTTTCATTGATAGTAATTTTTTTCCTTGCACCGGGTCTATCATAGTCTTTGAGGGGTTTGCTTTTCCTTGCAACATCTTGGGTCCATAACACCGCTGTTTAAGCAAAAATCTTGATGGGGCTGATATGAGGGACTCAAAAATGTTTCAAAGATGATGAGATATTTGACACCCACATTCTCTTCATCTACATTATTTGGGTGCCATGTCTTTAAAAGGATTTATGCTGTTGTCTACGTTTAAGCAACACTTGATGGGGTCATCATCCACCAAACATATCTGCTCTTCTGGAAATCCTTCTATCACCTCCAAGGCCTCATGTATATTCTTGATGAAGTTGCTCCATGTTGTGGTCGACGAACAATCCCACAATTATCTTGATCTAATATAATACAGAAATCAAAGTTCTTCAGCTCTGGAACAACTTATTTAATTTCTAATATATTGTTTCACAGCATGGATGACCATATACCAATGCTGGCTTTGTCGTTCAGATGGCTCAACAATTTGTGAACACCAGGTCTTGGATACACCCATTTGGTCTTTGTCTCTAGAACCCCTCCAGAAAAAGGAGGTGCACTACGGTACTCTGCCTTGGAGAAGGACTTGATAAGAACTCCATTCAGGTCGAAGAGAATAAGTTTGTTGTTATTTGAAGTAGTCTCCTCTCTGCACAATGCATATTTCAAGTTAACAATTTTTTTTGATATTTAAAAATAATACAATCACGCTACGCGCGAGACATGCTAAATATTATTATTATTATTCTATCATCATCATCATCATCATCATCATCATCATCATCATCATCATCATCATCGACTAGCTCACTTAGGGCCTATGAAGAGGCCATGGAGCCGAAATACATAATCATAGTTTCAACAGAAATTTATGGTGTGCATCCACTGTTTTAAAGTAAGATCCTAATTTTAAAGGAGATAATGTAAACAGTAAAAAAAAGGTTTCTACGTGGACACCAAACTTTATCCTAATATCCTCATATGCAACGCAAGAAGTGAAAACGTGGTTCTCATCTTCTACTGTCTTAGCATCACATAAAATAAATGATCCATATAAAAAAGATCCATATGACTTACTCTTTTGTGGGTAAAGTCGCCTTTTCTCCCATCCTGGATGCCCTGTCTTCTTCTTCAGCTCGACCAATTTATGGAAATCCCTGAATAGTGTGGCTTTCGGGATATCTCTGTGAAGTGCCCTGTCCCGAGCCTTGGTGAGGCTCAAGGCCAAGCCTCGCTCATGCACATGAACTTCGTTGGTAGCATTGACATGCACCAAACCGTTTTGATAACCCATTGAGCCAAAAAAAAAAAAAAAAAAAAAAATTGCAGAGATTAGAATGGCGAAATGATATTTGTACTAATTCAGCAAATACGAAATTGGAAATGTGCTACGAAATGGGATATCTGCTGACGTGTCTAAACCTGTTATGTCACAAACAGAAATATTTGATACTTTTGTATGAGTCACGCCCAACGCGACATATCTGTATTTGGTAAATTAATATAACTTTCTTATGTATTTTACAAAATTATGGTCCATACGTGTCACACGCACTGTCGCGCGTAGCGCTGTGTAGGCATTGTATAAATATTTCATTTATTGTTATTATATACAATACTATATTTTCCTCAACCTTTCTTCTAATTTTCAGATTTCTAATGAAGCTAGTGCTGGGGAACCCTGTGACCAAGAACCTCCAGCAGAGAAGAATGATGCTGATTATATGGATGTGGAAGAGATTAATACAAATAAGAATGAACAGTCACCTGAAGCAAATGCAGAAAATATTAAAAACCCAGCTGGAGCTAATGAGGAAAGAAGAATAGTAGTTTCCAGATTAACATGGAAGGATGAGAAAGTGATTTTGCATCATCAATGCAATAGAGGAATTGTTGGTGAAGGTGTGCTTATACTATGGGATCCTATGCACTGCTATAATGGACAGGCTATTGGTGATGACTTTGTGGGAGTCTCCATTTCTTCAATACAGCTTCATAACTTCAGTGTTGAGCTGAAGGACAAACACTGCTATGCCTGCAATACGAGAGTTGACGTAAGGGAAAAGGAAGAAAATATCTCCTTGTGCAAGACTACATGTCCATCTTAGAATATCATTTAGTGCAACTACTCTCTAAGGCATCCATGACTGTCAATGATCACTTTTTTCTCCATAAGGTTGACAGAATGGATGCACAATGTCTCCCTCCCCGGGCTCTGTTATTGGTACAAGGACCACAACGACTGAAGAGAGTGTGGCCAGAGCATTGTAAGGGGTGGTTCGCAAGATGGTCCATAGACTATCAACAGATTATGGCTATGCCGGATATCGAGGAACATGAGCTGCATTTGAAGGAGCGCTTTGTTGCCTCTTTGTGGGATGTGCTCACTCTTGCAAAGCCCAAAACAGAGCACTACCACACACAGGTTAATCCGTTGCTCAAACATGGCCCTCACCAATACATCTCTACCAAGAAACGGAGAGCCATAGTTGCAATGAGGATAGGGTCCCACCATCTCAGAATTGAGACAGGCCGCTGGGGTACAGATGGAGGGCAGGGAATCCCCCGGCATGAGAAATTATGTCAGTGCTGTCACATGCAGATAGTAGAAGATGAACACCATGCTCTACAGGAGTGTCCGGCATATGCACACATCCGAGCAGCTCATGCCGATCTCAGATGCTTTGAGATAGCAATTCATCAATTGCTGGCTTTGCCAATGGTTGCACGTCTCGCGTCTCCACTGTCAGAGAGTCCCTCACAGCACAGGGAATTTGAGCGCCCAGATAGGGAATTTGAACGCCTACTACAAGGGTTTTCCCTCCCACATGGGGGGTTTTTTCGTCCCAGTGGTAGAGACACATTGTATAGGGCTTTTGTGGTTTTCTTTTGTGTTTAGATACTATCCGATATTGTATTGTGACCGTCTCATAGGCGAGTTGGTCTCCGTGGACGTTAAAATATACTTCCTTTCTTCCTTCCTTCTCACTGTTAGTCTTAAAGGTTTTAATTATTAACTGCATAAGATAAGTCATATATGAGACATGGAGATTGTGGGGAATGGAACTTGAATTTCTTTTTTTTTCCTTTCTTATCATATGAGAAGGATTAAATAGGAGTCAACATCAATCATTTCGCGAAAAAAGAAAAAGAGCTTCTCTTCCTCCACAACACATGCTACCATGAAGTGCACCATATATTTAGCATTTAAGAGGTGTTAGACAACATTTAAAAGGACTATCTTGATAAATGTTAGATTCAACGTTTATCGCTTGGCAAAAAAGAAGAAAATCTCAGCATAGTACACCACATATTTAGTATTCCAAAGTATTAAACCACATTTAAACACATCTCACATTCCTTTTGCAGTTGGCTGATCAAAGCACCTCTAATAATCATGTAGATCAAGTCAATGCTAGAACTTCCAAGGCATCATTAGTGTCGTAGGAGCCTGCCAGATGGTCTTTTTTTCCCTTTTTTTATATTATTAATGGATCTAAACTTGTGTACTATGATAATCTTTATCAACCATACATTTTACGACAACAATAAATGATGTACAACATGGAGTTCGAGTCAGAAAATAAAATTACCAATTCATAATCGGAGTGGTAGGACCAATAGTTGAGAACAAGAAGAATATGAAGTGTTGAATGAGAAATCTTAAGTCGATTGATCGATACATGTGTACTTTGAATCCTTCGCTTACGAAGGCATTGTTGAAACCACTCAGGCTACAGTTAAATGCAAGTTGTGGGCAAAAGTGTGTGGGGCATACGAGTATTGTCTTTTTGCATAGGATGAATTGACAGTGAACTTCATTAAAAAGAGGAAGGGGTGGAAAGATGTGACAAGATTGTTAGGTGTCGAATTTTCTGTGCTTTTTTGGGTTAGAAGTTGTAGGAATGGCGGGCTACTCTTTGTTGAAGAAGAAAGAAAGATGGCAGAAAGTGTATAAGGGAAAAAAGAAGTGCAAAAGGAAAATAAAAGGGCAAAATTGGTGGGCCAAAAACTAAGGGGGGCAAAAATAAACAAACAAACAATAAGTGATTACATCATGGAAATCAGGTCTTGCATATCATGGTTGAGAGGTTGTTGCAGGTTGATAGGAGTTTTTAAGAATGAAAATTCCAGGGCATAAGATCAAGAAAATACAGTTGGCTTGCTAGACCTGCTCCTCCCGGCTAATGCCGCTCTCGTACCACTAGAATGTGGGCTCCTCAATTTCCATGATCTTATATGAAAATCGTAATTAATGTGCAAAAACTTTCATAGCCTATCAATTTTCTCCTATACAGTCTGATATTTCAAGTTTCCATTTGGAAATTTGTATCGCATTTATAGAAAAATACATGAAAATTTCCAGCCATGCACTATCTCAAGCAAAAAATTTATAGTTTTTATTCTAAAAAACATTTTTTACCCTGGAGTTTTCCAACACTGTCGTAAATGTGAGATAATTTCATGTTTAAACCAAGAAGCTATGCTTTGCCCGTTGCCAGTCATGAATATACTATACAATATATTGTAATACGAAGCATAGTATCAAGCTCCATAAATATCGAACACAGTCAAGTCTAAACCACAGGCATATCCGTGGTATATCCGAACCTTTATCGTTTAAAATCCACATCCGAAAAAATAAAGGGGATTTTCGTGGATTGACAATTTTTTTACATGACCATTGTGGTGAGGTGCAAGGCTCCATCATGTGCACCTAGGCCTATAAGACTGTAAAAACAAACAAAGGCATTCTATAAAACGGAAAATGATATTTTGTTGAAATTACACACATGTTAGTAATTTCAACAATATAATGTTTATCAGTCAAGAATATACTGTGGAATATATTGTAATCAAAGCAAGTATCGAGCTCCATAAATATTGGAGACCGTCAAGTTTAAACCACGGGCATATTCGTGGTATATCCAAATCTTTATCGTTTAAAATTCACATGAGAAAAAATACCGGGGATTTTCGTAGATTTGACAATTTTTTTTACTTGACCATTGTGGGGAAGTGCAAGGCTAGGTCGCATGCAGGATGGCATTTTGTTGAAATCTATAAAACGAAAAATGGCATTTTGTTGAAATTACGCAAGGTTAGTAATTTCAACAAAAGTACTTTTACGGCGGGTGATAAAACCTGGTATGGTAACAAACGTCAAGGGTGGTTAACGGTACCCAATATCAGCCAGAGAAAAAAAAAAACGGCGATACAGACACCCGTGAACAGCCAAAGGTCCTGGGCTATGGCTACCGACGCCGCTGCAGCAGGAGTAGGGAAAGGGCATAATAGTCGTCATATATGGCGATGCCAGAAACTGAATAGTTTTTCAAATCGGGCCCGTTGTCTGTATGCTGTTGTATTTTTTTTTCCCGATCCTTTAAATTCTTTACCGCTCTTGCCCAGCTCCCCGTTTTGGCCCTCTTCTTCTGTGTTTTTTTTTCTCGCTTCATTTCTTTCGTTTTTCTCGCCGTAGTGTAGCAGTCTCATTTCCGCATCTCCTTGCTTCATTTCGGCCGCCTTTGGATCTGCCTTAAGCATGGGTTTTGCTAAAATAACCCACTGTTTTGTGCTTTCGTTTCTGCAACTTATGCGCTTTGAATTTATCAACTCAGCTTCTGCTGAGATTTCTTAGAAGATTCGGCGAACTGGGTTCTCATCGGTGAAGTGGGTCCTAATCCGATGAATCTCTGCTTGTTGTGTGAGGCTTGGGTTAAATTTGTAGGATCTGGGCTGCTAGAATTCTACCGATTTAGAGCAATCTGTTGTAAAGGGCTATAAGATTTTGATTCGGGAAGGTGATTTGGGTTATTTCTGTCTAGGAGATGCGAATTCGGTTTGTAGAAGAAGAAATCTGTCGCTGAATCTTAAAGAAAAACAAGCGAATTAGAAGAACGACCGAGGGCATCAAAACTAAGGACCCAAATCCGGCACAAAAAGCTGGACAGATTAGATCGAATCTGCAAATAATCTGCGAAGCGTTAAACGAAGAAATGGAGGGGCCAGCTATGGCGGAGATGGACGGCAAGGAAGAGCCATATCTACCGCCGGGCTTCAGATTTCATCCGACAGATGAAGAACTGGTAGCATATTATCTAACCAGGAAGGTTTTATACAGCAATTTTAGCGTGAGAGCCATCTCCGAAGTAGACCTCAACAAATGCGAGCCCTGGGAGCTGCCCGGTAATGGCAACAATTTTTATTTTCTGCTCCATTTTTCGAGACTACCCAACACGATCTGGCACGATTCTTCTAACTCTCCTTAATTTTTTTCCTGTTTTTGGGCATTCCAGATAAGGCCAAAATGGGCGAAAAGGAATGGTATTTTTTTACCCTCCGAGATCGTAAATATCCTACCGGAATGCGCACCAATCGAGCTACCGAAGCTGGGTATTGGAAGGCCACCGGAAAGGATCGAGATGTCATAAGCTCCAGATCTCCAATTTTGGTCGGAATGAAGAAAACCTTGGTTTTCTACCGTGGCCGGGCTCCAAAAGGCGAAAAAACTAACTGGATCATGCATGAATATCGTCTCGAAGGCGAGGGCTGCCAATCCAGAATCCCCAAGGTTGTAAATCTTTAACCACCTGCTTTCGTTTTCGAATTAATTCCGTTTCTTATTTTGGGCTCATCAGTGCTGCATGATTGCTTGCTTGTTTCTGTAAAAATGGTGTGCTGCAGCGGCGTCGTGTATGATTGCTTTGCTTAAAAGGAATGCCACAGCGATCAATCATTTTCTTGCCTCTCTGACATGAATGATGTGATTTGAGTGTCGAAATCGGTTTGAATATGAATAAATTTGTGGGTTGGATTCCGGAAAATTTTGGCCGTTTTGCTTGGACATTTGAAAGAGGGAATGCTGCAGCGGCAAGTTTTTGCAAATTGTCTGGCGTGATGTGATCTGAGATTTCATGACTGATGTGATTTAAAACCACCTGAATTAGATAGTCTAAGCTTGTTCGAACTCGGAGGAGGATGCTGCTGCAGCGGGAGTTGAAATTTTTTTCAGAAAGCTGCTTCATTTTCATTATTTCTTTGAATCTTAAAACCAGACGAAACATAAACAGATGTGTAAGAAGCGAAATGAGGGGTTGTTAAGATTTTGAGATGTGTGTGAGTGGTGCTGCAGCGGCGAGCCGGTAAAAGCCTGTAAAATGCATGGGAACTGCTTGATCTTGACGGGTTTGATGAGAGGAATGCATAACCATAATAATTTTGATGACCCAAATGAGCAGGAGGATGTGATGTCTGTAAAAAAAATCTATGGCATGATGTTGAAAACGAATAGGACGAACCGGATATCTGGTTCAAAAATGCCAAAGCCTAACCCCGTTTGATCCAAATTACAGGATGCGGAGTGGGTCGTATGTCGGATTTTCCAGAAGGTGCCAGGAGGCAAAAAGAGCTTGATCCGTAGCAAAGAAATCTACAAAGAAATTTACAGCGGAGGCCCAAATTCGCAGAACAGCTACGACGGAATGGAACCCATCCAGCACCAGAATCTGCCCCCTCTGCTCGAATCTCCCCATGTCGCTGTAATCGAAGATCCCAATCTGGACAGCGAGCCCAGCTCGGCCGATCAAATGGTTAATTTTGGCCCCGCCGATCGGAATTTTGGCCCCGGTTTTTGGATCAAATCCCCTATTCATCCCCCTGCCGCTGCAGCACAACACCCCCTTGTCCAGTTCTTCGATCCCGCTTCCTCCCATTCCAATTTTTCTTCCGGATTTGATTCTTCTGCCAGCCTTTTCCGCCTCAGACACGATCTGGGTCCCCATCTCCCTTCCGTTCCTGATCATCCCCATAGCCAGTTTCACATCAGAAATTTTCCTGACCAGAAACTCCCTCTCGCCCGGCCCTGCAAAATCGAGCCTGTTCTTGCCCTTAATTCTCAGATTTTGATCAACCAGCATAATAATCCTAACTGGTTTCAGCCCAATCAGATCGGTTTTGATCCTCCGCACCAAAATCAGATCCATTTGCAGCTCCAGACGCAGAATTCGGCCTTGCATGATCCTGAGCCTTACCGGAACCATCCTCCTGTGCATTCTGCAGCTGTGGATATGGAAAATCTTTGGGCTTATTAAACAGGTCTGGATGATCCCTTTTACTTATATCCTATTTGTTCATATGGTGCAGAAATGATCTGCTTTTGTAAATATGTTTTTGTCCAAGATTTCTATGCCTCAAAAGACTGATCTTGATCCTTTTGTGCTCCCTCCACTTTCAAGATAAAATCTTGATCTTTTTTGAGAAGGTTTCTGGCCTCAAAAGCTGAATCTATGCCTTGATTAATCACTCTTTCTGGTTTTTTCTTCCATCCTATGAATTCAAACCTCCTTCTTGTGGTTTTTTCTGTACATTAGTTTTTGAATCCTTCAAACTGTTATTTCCAGAGTTAGTTGAAGGATCAAACATTATTTTAGCAGTTGGAGAATTTTCAAAAGGGATATCAAAATGATTGTTTAAGCATGATAGGTATGATAGCAGAATTCTATGTTGATTTACCTGCTCTGTGATCTAAAAAACTGGATTAAAAAAGGGGATTGACAGCAGGCACAGATCTTAAGGCAAATGATTGCCTAGTTGAATGCATGGGGATTATGAACATGGCATGATTGAGGGGGTGATCAATCAAAAACCATGCATGCATGTTGAGAAAGTCTTGCTTGATATCTATCACCTGCCTAATGCAAATTGCAATTGCATTATTTTATATATTCTCCACAGTGTTTTCTTTTATGAATAGAACCCACCTCTTGCTTCTTACCCTTGCTTCATAAACACTATGGTTTGCCATTGGAAATATTTCATCATTTTATTTCCAATGTCCGCGCCCTCATCCCTCGTGATGAGGGCGCGGACATTGGAAATGTTTCCTTTCACTTTGATCCATGATTTCTCGCATTTACTTTGCCTCCCTCCCTGTCTTAATCATCCCCAAGTTGTGCCCCTCTTTGTTGCCCACCATCATCCTATACAAAATAGTTTCCTCGCGTACTCCACATCTGCATTTAAGTGCTTCGACTATATACAAATGTAAAAATACTATCTATCTATCTCTTCACCTAATGCACCGCTTCATACATTGAAACTTTGTTCGTATACCCAAAATCTCAATTACACTGATGATGTCACTTACACTGAAGCGATCAGTGTCAACCTTATGGAGTTCCAAGTGTTGAATCTATATTAGTTGTACTTGCGAATATTCATTGGATTTTTCATCTGCGGTACTACGAATAATGATACACGTGTCAAGGTTTCCACTACGCAATGGACACAGATTGTCTTCAATCTGGCATTTTAGACCTAGAGACTTAAAGGTTTAATCATGCTGGCTGGACCATTATGCTTAGTAATCTATTCCACAAAATATCGTGCTCCCTAATTTTTGGTTCCATTGCCACTTCTATGGAGCACATTGAATTTATTATGTGTCTATAAGATCTTTGTACAACATGGAACTTTGCCATGTGTCAATGCTTTACTACTGCCAGCATTGTCAATCTTATGAAGCTCAAAGTTTTGAAATTTATAAGAGCAGTGCATAATATTGGTTGTTTTTTTTTTAAATATATTTCCATGAGATTGAGCAATGTTCATTCTAATAAAATAAGTTACCAAAATTTGCCAAGAGACAATAGGCCACAGATTTTAGTCAATGCTACCCCGTAAAATAGACTCTGAAGTCTCTAATCAGTTTGTCCCGTTATGCTTGCTGGCGTTCTAGATCTGCTTATTACACATTATATTCAATAAAGTATGTTGCTATCTATATCTTTTTGCGACATTGCTCCTCTAGACCGGCTGTTCTTTGTTTGTTTGTTTGTTTGGGTCCCATAGGCCATCTGGTCTCCATCGACGATAAAAGCCAATTATTGGATTTAATTTTTATAAAACACATTGGGGTTATCATGTGTCTAGGACCTCTTCACACATGAAGCTATGTTGTTATATACTCAACCCATTGCTCTGACAATTTTATGGAGCTTAAATATTACAAAATGTATATATAATACATGCTACTATAGTTGGTTTTTGTCTGTTGTATCATAAATACTGGGCACTGCTATACATTGTATTAAATAAGGTACCACACTAGTCCTGGAACAAATATGTCTCGAGTTCGATGCAATTCAGAGTCACATTCAATGTAAGGTGGTTATGGCAGGAACCAACAAAGCAATTCTGGTATCGTATGCATGTCAAATATCCAATGGGATGTTGTAATGTGGTATAATGTAAAAACTTCTTCTTCTTCTTTGAATCTAGTCACTATATAATGAGTAGATCTAGTTTAATTTTATTAACCATTGGCATATGATTAGATAATATCTCTATCGGCCTATCTATCTACCAACATAAGAGCCAAATTATGAGCCCTACATGTGGCATCCATCAGAAAGAACCCAACAAAGAAGCCCCAGGGCAAGAAATGCTTTGTTTCAACCCCGCAAAGCAAGAGCATAGCAAAGATGTTGAGAAATGAGTTTTCTATGATTGGGTGGACAGGCTGGGGATCGAACCCAGGACCTCTTGCTTGCAAGCCAAGTACTCTACCACTGAGCTACCGGCCCTTTGATGGGCTTTCGGCACTCCTCCACTGAGTCATTCTTCATGTGTGCCCATTACACATGCTCCAACATTCCCCCTTAATGGGCACACCAATCCATTCCAGCCTTCACCACAATCCACATGCTCCCCTCCTCGGGCAACTCCACCACTGCGGGAGTTGGGCTTTCCACTGGCCAAGCTTTGCTCATTCTTACCCCATTCTCACCCCTTCACCACTGGGGATTATCCCGGTGCGGTTAAGCACCCTCTACTTGGGACCATGGCTCTGATACCATGTTGAGAAATGAGTTTTCTATGATTGGGTGGACAGGCTGGGGATCGAACCCAGGACCTCTTGCTTGCAAGCCAAGTACTCTACCACTGAGCTACCGGCCCTTTGATGGGCTTTCGGCACTCCTCCACTGAGTCATTCTTCATGTGTGCCCATTACACATGCTCCAACAAAAGAAACAAATCAGAATCAAAGAAGAAGACTAAGGAAGACCATAGGTGAAGCCCTTACAAACCTATGCAAAGCCTTTTTTCTTGGAAGAATGCAAAAGCACTCCAATTGCACCAAAAACAAGGGTAAATATATCCAACCCTTACCAAAGCAAGAATCTCTCTGATAATGGGGGCGATGGAGCTCACCTTCTCTATCAGATCATCAGACAGTTGATATATGCTGATGATGTGGACCTCCTAGCTTACACACCAACAGGCATGCAACGACATCTCGATGCCCTGGACACATTCTGCCAAGCGACTGATATGCGCGTCAACCTGGCCAAGACTAAGGTGGTTTTCATATCATCTTCACGTCAGCCGAGGATCCCCTCCTTTAGTTACCAAGGCCAGAATGTGCAAGTTGCATTCACATACAAGTATTTGGGAGTGGAGTTTCCTTCTACTATGCACTGGGACACATCCATACGACTCTACAGTGACCGGTGGAAGGCACTATATGCAATGCAAAACAATAGTCATAGAGCTGAGTTGTATGATTGGGCCCATCACCACACCCTGCTCAAGGTCTTAGTAGAGCCGGTCCTTTTATACGGGGTGGAAGTATGGGGTCCAGTAGTATCACTTGCTACTTGGAATGACTTGGAGCAAGTCCAGAAAGCCTTCTTAGTACGAGCACTAGGGGTGAAGTCAACAGTTCCATATCAAATTCTACTGCAGAGCGAGGATTCTTGCCTCTTCGGAGGGCCCCTTGATCGCCACATTGTCTATTTTCTAAGGTGGTCAATATGGACGATGCTCGTCTCCCTAAACTAGCTTATATCATGGCAATGGGGCCTTGGCCCTCAAGGCCTCTTTGGAGGGAAAAGAGAGCTCAATGGATCGCTAGATGGAATGTGCGAGAACCGCAGTGCATACATGTGCAAACAGAGGCGATCGCCATAGCTTGAGGCAATATCTTGACGCTTGCTTCCTCAATAAGCTTTGGGATGCCAATGCCCTTGAACATGTCAAGACAACACACTACCAGCATCACATAAATCCCACATTGGAACGAGGCCCGCAATGCTATCTGCGTACCCACTTGCCCATGAAAAGGCGCAGACTCATTGCCTCCATTCGCACAGGGGCACATCATCTTCGAATTGAGACAGGCAGATGGATTGGTGAGCCACGCCAAGACAAAGCTCTGTCAATCTTTATCAAATGGGAGTCATTGGGGATGAATCTCATACCCTTCAAAGTTGCCCAAAGATATGATCAAATTCGGACGCTATCTTTGAGTTGGTCGGGGCCTGGCCAGCCGTTACATGTGACATTGAGCACAGCATCCGTACGGGTGTTGGGATCATACCTTCAGGAGGTTATGGACATGCGAGATCAGCTATGTCCTCGGGCACACACTTGACATGTATATATACATTGATGTATACTTATGCGGTTTGATGACATTCTTATTACTGCTATGGTTTTTCCCTCGAAAACCCTTCGGGTGGGGGCCGGACAGTAATAAGTTTGTTGCGCTCCTTATGGGTTCCATAGGCGATTGGCCTCGATGGGACGATAAAATATCATTCTCATTCTCATTCTAAAAATCCATTAGAATCGAAGTAACCTTGATAAAGGTTGGCTTCCTCAAATTTTGAGCAAGAGTGGCCATTTATACTAAAAAAAAAAATAGGACATCACAAACAAGCATAAATCTCGAGAAACTAGTTGTAGGACATAGAACTAGAAATTTATAAAGAGGTTGATGATTTTAATAAGCAAAAGGGGTTTCGAAGCAAAGCAATAATTCCTCTAGAAATCCATTAAATTCAAAACTTAGATCATTTAAAAATCCAAATTATCTTTCAAACGCAAATCTGTTTATGAAATTTGCACGTTTCAAACTTTTTTGTTGGAAAAAAAAAGTTTTATTTAGAAAAAGAGGAGATGTGCAAACATTTATTAGAAGAAAAAGATAGTTAAATCAGTACAGATGAAGAAAATGTGCCATCAAAAATAGACGAAGGCCTTTTATTTTTTAGAAGGCCATCACAACATCGCATGCTTCTCACTTACAGCCTAGAAGTCAAAACTATGGTGTCGTATGCTATTCTTTACAAGAGACAAGTTTTTAACCTCTCCAATATTCTGCCATGAAGTGCCATCTCCACTATATTAGCAAGATGCATTATATGGATGATGATAGGTACCCTCATCTCGTGCTTACCATAGCTGAATCTCCCCAGCATTTGAAACAACGTTGGAAAGAGAATTATAATGCATGGTTTGCCCGCTGGTCTGTGCAACCAGAACACTGCATGGTGCTTGCTAGTTCTAATCCCGAGCTCTTGCAAAAATATCTTGATGGTCATTTTTCTCAGAAGATGTGGGATGCAGTTACCTTAGTCCAAGTTAAAACTGGTCATTATCATGTACATATAAATCCCACTTTGGCACCAGGACCACAAGCTTATTTGCTTGCTTTCTTGCCTATGAAAAAGCTTGTAGCTATTGCATCAATTCGCATAAGGCCCCACAAGCTATGGATTGAGACAGATAAATGGGAGTGGCCGCAATTGCCACGAGAAGCGAGATTATGTGCATGTTGCCAGTTACAGGTTATTGAAGATGAAAGCCATACTCTGCGGCTTGTGATGGGCAGGATCAATTTGGGTGTGTTGTGAGTTGTCCCAAAGCTACACCTTCTCATTGATGTTAAAATACCATCCATCCATCTTATTTCTTGAACTTTTTCTTGCATATCCTTGACAAGTGAATGTATTAGAAATTAGGCAATTTTTGTTGGAAACCGTCAAACAAAATATAAGCAGTATTCCATTACTTGGGAATCCTTGCCATATTTTCTCCAAAAGAGTAACTGATGGTTTAAATTATGGAAGAATAGAATAGAATAGATTTTTTAACGTCCACGGAGACCAATAGGTCATGGGCTTCCAATTGTCATTGTTGTGATCCACTTCCATATAAGGAGTGAGTCCCCCCCCCCGATCCCCGGTGCCCCCTTTCTTTTGCTGCATCATTTGTGAATATAATGTTAGAATATGAGATCATTACATAAATAATGTGGAGGGGGATCTGTGCCAGGCATGTAGAAGATCAAGATCATTTCTTGTGTAAGGATAATGTCCCAAGTTCAAAGATTAAATCATGTTCTTCATTAGGGTTAGACAAGTTACAAGAGTTTAACTTCGAACCATTGAAAATAATAGTCAATGGTCAACAAGCTTATTTTTAATATTCTGCCTGTGGGATAATGTGTGCGACGAAAATTCTGGACAGGAAAGTTTATCTAGTCCGGATCTACAGGCTTGTCGGTCGATTCCTCATGATATAACACTGAACAATGGGTAGCAGGATATACAGTGAAGCAGACGGATCTATTCACAGCCGATTTGGTCCGGAATAGCTTAAGATGCTTAAGATCTCATTGATCCAAGTTGTGTTGATATTGACTGCAGTGATTTTCCTATTATTGTCATTTTGAACTTGCTTCGTGCTCAAATATCATTTTCTCCTATTGAATATTTGAATAAGAACTTCCCTAGTTCTTAAAGCTAGTTTGTGGCAATATCCTTGATATAAATTGTGTGCTAGAATATTGTGTTGCACCAAGTGAATTGTTGATTGTAACAAGTTGAAAGCTCTCATCTGGTATCAGAGCAGGTTATTGGCAAGGAGGATGTCTAGTCGATTTGGTGCTGGACTTTTAGCAACTGTGGAAGTGTATAAAGGTGGACCTGGTTTTCAGATTTGGAAGGATGCTGTAAAGCATATATTGGAGGTCGAGGATTTGTGGGATCTTGTTGATCCTGCTGGTGTTAATACTAGTGCAGGTGCAAGTGCTATTGCAAGCACTAGTGTTGTTGTTTGCTACTACAACCGCAGGAGGCTCGGGGAGGAGATGCAGATCTTTGCTAGTGTGGAAGAAGTTACCTCGGTGAGAGCAAAGGGGAGCAAGGACTCGTTCGGTCGGGCCAAACTCAAAGAAGCACAAGGAATCATTGCTTCAAAGGTTAGTCCTACAATTAGGCTAAAGCTAAGAAATAAGAGTCCTAGAGAGATGTGGATGTTTATGCTTAAACATTTTGAGGAGAAAACTTCTTCACAGATAGATTTGTTGGACAAAGAACTCAGGAATCTTAAATTACATGAAGAGGATGATGTGTCAGATTTCTTTAATAAATTTGACAATATAGTGGCTGATTTAGGAGGGGCTGGAGTAGATCTCTCTGAGAGATACCAAGTTTTAGCAATTGCAAGAGCCATTATAGATAATGAACAATTGGGTCTGTTTATAAGAAATGTTGCAAAGAACAGAGAGGAAGCTGAAACTATTATTAGGACAGAAGTTGAGCAGAGAAAAGTGGGTAAAGGAACTGAAGAAGAAACTGAAATTTTATACACTGGTAAAGCTGGAAAAAAGCAAGATAAAATCATTTGTTATTTCTGCCATGAGCCTGGCCATGTCAAAAATAACTGTCCTAAGCTTAAGAAAGAAGAATTTGTTTGTTACACATGTGGTGGCCAAGGGCATTTAGCATCTAAGTGCCCTACACCTAAAGAATTTGGAAGAGGAAGGGGTGGTCATAACAGGGGAAGAAATGTGGGAAGAGGTCGAGGAGGAGGAAGAAGACTTGCTGGTACATTTATCACACAAGAGCATGAAGAAAAGAAGGAAATTGTAGACGAAGATGAGGTAAGCTTGTTAAATTCTGTCCTTGAGAATCAAACAAATTCTAACAAGTTATCTCATGCTCTTGTAGTTGATAGTGGAGCTGAAAGATCCGTAGTTCATACTACTGAATTGCTCAAGAATGTAGAACAAGGAGAAGCCAGAAATGTTCAAGTGGGAAATGGAGCTTTACAAAGGATTGAAGGGAGAGGGCTTCTGCAATTGTGGGATTTGCATGGGAATATAGTAGACATTAAAAATGTTTTGTGTGTGCCTGGGATTATCAAAAATCTCATATCTGTTAGTCAGTTGGTTGACTTAGGCTACAGAGTTGTTTTTGATGATGATGGTTGTAACATTTGGTTTGATAATAAAATCAAGTTTCATGCCAAACGTGTTGGGAAATTATTTCAATTGGAACACACCAATAATTCACCTTGCAAAGTATTGATGGTTTCTGAATTTGAGCTTTGGCATAATCGGTTGGCTCATACTCATTCTAATAACCTCAAGTTGTTGGCAAAGAAAGGTCATATTAAATATGAAAGTGAAGAAAAGGGGCATATTTGTGAAGGTTGTATGCTTGGAAAAATAAATAGGTTGCCTTTTGCCAGATCAAAGAAGAAAAGTAAAGAGGTTTTAGAATTGGTTCATACTGACCTATGTGGGCCTTTAAACATTAGAGGCAGAACTGGAAAAAGGTATTTCATCACTTTTATTGATGATTATACCAGAAAATGCAAATGTTATTTGCTAACCAACAAAGCCCAAGCTTTAATTGCATTCAAGCAATTTGTCGCAGAATCAGAAAGGCAAACATGTATGAAACTAAAATGTGTAAGGTCTGATCGAGGGGGAGAATATCTGTCAGCCAAATTCAGGAGTTTTTGTATTGCCAATGGCATTAGAAGACAGTTGACCTGTAGATACAGTCCTCAACAAAATGGTATAGCAGAAAGAAGAAACAGAACCTTAATGAATGCTGTTAGATCAATGATCAAAAATAATTATTTATGGGAAGAAGCCCTGCTGACTGCCAATCTTATACAAAATAAGCTCCCTTCCTCAAGCTTGCAAGGGAATATTCCTGACCTAATGTGGTATGGAGAAAACTCAGAAATTGATTATGAAAAGTTCAAAGTGTATGGATGTTTGGCCTATGTACATAAACCAGATGAGCTTAGAAAGAAACTTGATGACAAAGCTGAAATTGGTTTTCTTGTAGGCTATGATAGCCATTCAAAGGGCTACAGAATCTTTACACCTGAAAATAAAAATATTGTGATTAGCAGAGATGTGGTTTTTTGTGAGGATGTCTTATACAAAAATAGACATCAAGTTACAAAAGAAGGCTCTTTAGTCAAAATGTCTCAAGTGTCAAACAATCAAATTGATTATGAAGAAGAGGAGGAGGAGACCAATGAAACAAAAATTGATAATCAGGCTCAAGGGGCTCAAACTGAACCTGTTGAACCTGAAATGGTGGAACCTGAAAAAATACCAGAAAGAAAAATCAGAAAGAGAAGAACAGAAGCTCAAAGGTTATTGGAAGAAATTAATTTTGACAAGGAAGCATATGGGAGAAACATCTCAGGTGGAAGCAAAAGGCTAGAACAAGAACCAGAAGTTGATGAGGCTGAACAAATCATGGCTATGCTAGAGGATGTTGAAATACCTAGAACAGTTGAGCAGGCTATGAAAAGTGCTTAAGCAGAACAATGGAAAAATGCAATGCATGAAGAATTAGGCTCCTTTGTGGATACCCATACTTATGATGTTGTAAAGGAACCTACTGGGCAAAATATTGTTGGCAGTAAATGGATTTTCAGAATTAAAACTAATGCAGATGGCTCAAAAAAATATAAAGCTCGGTTGGTTGCACAAGGCTTTACTCAGAAACAAGGTCAAGACTATGATGAAACCTATTCTCCCATAGTCAAGCTCACAAGCATAAGAGTTCTATTGAGTATAGCAAATGCTCTTGACTTAGAAATACATCATATGGATGTGAAGACTGCATTTCTAAATGCCACATTGGAAGAAGAAATTTTTATGAAACAGGCTCCTGGTTTTGAGAAAGACAAAAATCTTGTTTGGAAATTAAACAGGGCAGTATATGGTTTAAAACAAGCTCCAAGAGAGTGGTATATTTGCATGGATACCTTCTTGAGAGATCAAGGGTTTGAGAAATTTCAAAATGATGGCAACTTGTATAGATACAAAATAGGAGAAGAATTTTGCATTATAGCCTTATATGTGGATGATTGCATCATGATTGCAAATTCCACTAAAATTCTAAATGTGAGCAAGGATATTCTGAAACATAGGTTCAAAATGTATGATCTAGTGCCTTTGCAAAAGTTTCTGGAAATTGAAGTTGTAAGGGATAGGAAAAATAAAATATTGAAATTGAAGCAAAGAGGACATATAGAAAACATGCTCAAAAGATTCAATATGGAACATGCTTGTTCTGTCAAAACACCTATTGTGCGGGGACATCAATTGGATCAGCGAGGTTGAAGCAAATATAGAAGAACCGAATATATGAAATGTCCCATATCGTGCTCTAGTTGGTTGCTTATTATTCTTAAGCAATAGTACTAGACCGGATATAACATATCATGATCAATATTTTAAGTAGAAGGTGCAGCAATCCGGAAAAATACATTGGCTAGCAGCTAAAAAGAGTCTTGAAATATTTAAAAGGGACACAAGATTATGGAATAACTTATGATGACAAAGAATTTGCAAATGCATGCCTATGCAGATGCTGACTGGGCATGTGATCAAGCTGAAAGAAAATCCACTACAGGTTATGTTATTTTTCTTGCAGGTGGCACTATAAGCTGGAGGACAAAAAAGCAATCTGCAATTGCATTATCATCGTGAGCCTTTGAGTATGCTTTTCATCTCTTCTATCTAGAGAAATAGTTTGGCTCAGAAGGTTGCTGGAAGAGCTAAGAGTCAAACAGGTAAATCCTACTACTATATTTTCGAGATAGTCGAGTTGTATTGCAATTGTTAAAAATCTCAGAGAACATGAGAGGACCGAAGCATATAGAGTTAAGCATGCATTATATCGTAGATCGAGGGCTACCAAAGGTAACATTCAAATGACATATGTCAAAGACCGACAAACAAATAGCTGATATCTTCAAGGGGGGCTTAAGAAAAGTAAGTTCTGGTGTTTCCAAAGACAACTTAAAGTGCATTATTTATGCAATGAAGGAGGAGTGTTAGAATATGAGATCATTACATAAATAATGTGGAGAGGATCTGTGCCAGGCATGTAGAAGATCAAGATCATTTCTTGTGTAAGGATAATGTCCCAAGTTCAAAGATTAAATCATGTTCTTCATTAGGGTTAGACAAATTACAAGAGTTTAACTTCGAACCATTGAAAATAATAGTCAATGGTCAACAAGCTTATTTTTAATATTATGCAGCCTGTGGGATAATGTGTGCGACGAAAATTCTGGACAGGAAAGTTTATCTAGTCCGGATCTACAGGCTTGTCGGTTGATTCCTCATGATATAACACTGAACAATGGGTAGCAGGATATGCAGTGAAGCAGACGGATCTATTCACAGCCGATTTGGTCCGGAATAGCTTAAGATGCTTAAGATCTCATTGATCCAAGTCGTGTTGATATTGACTGCAGTGATTTTCCTATTATTGTCATTTTGAACTTGCTTCGTGCTCAAATATCATTTTCTCCTATTGAATATTTGAATAAGAACTTCCCTAGTTCTTAAAGCTAGTTTGTGGCAATATCCTTGATATAAATTGTGTGCTAGAATATTGTGTTGCACCAAGTGAATTGTTGATTGTAACAAGTTGAAAACTCTCATATAAGCCCGGGATAATCCCTTTCTTCTTGCATTTAGCTCAAATTACTTATTGTAGTGCAAACCACATTGCCTAAGTGAAGTCAATATTTTTCTCTTAAATATGCCAATTGGAGATGAGTTGGTTCATGCACTTGTTTCATAGAGAAGGAGGGTGCAGTGGCTTATAATTCCATTGGCCTATGAGATGCCTGAATGCCACTCTTTGAACACTTACCCTTTATAACTAAATTGAATATGAAAATTTCCATCTATAATTTTCAAATACACATGATGAATCAACTATAGCTTTTTACATTTAATTTTTTCTATTGGCATAACATATTGAAGATCGCTTAATAGTAATAATATGTTAACTGGGACATGAATTTTACAAGGTGTTTTGCCAAAATCTACCATGCATTAGAACAATAAAAGGATGGTTGATTTGTCACGTCAAGAATCTCTTCAATAATAGCAACAATAATTTTCTCTTTCTAATTTGAGAGAAAAGATAATCGATTTTTTGCAAAGAAAGGTACCACAACATGCAACATTATCTTCTTATATACATTATAAAGTTATAGCGTAAATATATCATGAAATCCTAATTTAGATGGTTGAGATCATCTGATTGCATCCGAAGGCGAGATTTATTGCTCGACTTCCCGCTATCGTGATTGGTCATGCTTTGGTCTCTTAAGAGGAAAGATAAAAGGAAAAGGGAGAAGGAAAAGGGAAAAATGAAGGGCAAAAAGGCACGAGAAAAATGGAAGAGAAAAGGCAAAGGAAAAGGGAGGGGGAAAACGGCACTGAAAAAAGGGGAAGAGGGAAATGGTGAGGAATGAAGGAAGAGGGAAGGGAAAGAAAAGGAAGAGGAAAATGGTGGGGAGAAGGGAAGGGAAAAGGGCATGGGAAAGGGAAAGAGGGAAAGAGTATGGATAGGAAGAAAAGGGAAGCGAAGAAAAGGACATGGGAAGAGGGGAAAGAGAAAAAAGGAGACGAGAAGGGAAGGCAAAAAGGGAAAGAGAAAAAGAAAAGGGAGGGGGAAGGGAGAAAGGAAAGGGAAAAGTGGCAGGGGAAAAAATGGGAAGAGGGAAATGGGAAAAGAGAATGGAAGAGGGAAAGGGTGAGGAAAGGGGGAAAGGGAAGGCATGGGAAAAAAAAAGGAAAAAGAACAAAGGAGGAGGAAATGGAAGGAAAACGGGTACATGAAAACGTAGGAAGAGAGGGGAAAGAGGGGGAGAAAGGGCACTTGAAAAAAAGGAAGAGAAAAACAGTGAAGAAAAAAGAAGGAAAGGAAAAAGGGAAACCGGGGGGGGAGGGGGGGAGGGAAGCGAAAGGAAGGGGAGGGGAGGCGAGAAACGTAAAATGGAAAAAGGTAAAAGAAAAGAGGAGGGGGGAAGGGGAAGTAGAAAATGAGAAAAGGGAAAAGCTGGGAGTGGGAAAATAGAAAAGGAAAATGTAAAAAAAGGGGGAAAGAAAATGGAGGATTGAGAAAAACGAAGCGTGGGGAAGAGCAAACAAAAAAAAAGGAAAAGGGAAAGAATAAAGGTAAAACGGGAAAATAAAGGGCAAAGGAACAAAAAAGAAGAGGAAAATAGAAAAAAGAAAAAGCACGGAATGGAATGTAGGGTAGAAGAGCACTAGCCCAATATGGTGTTCAAACCATGGTGGACTTATTAGTTTCTTTTACTTGCCCATTTTACATATCTGCAATCTAAAGCACTAAGGGGGTTCACATTTCTCACCGTACAATAGCCTATATGAATTTTACGAAGGTTCTTTTGACCAATTTCCTTATGTATACAGACAAAGAGTAGTTTTTTAGGAGTGTTTTCATATTTGTCATAAATAGCATACGGAGCGGTTCTAAATCTGGAGTTGAAAATTCCTATACTAGTGGTGTCCTTTGCTACCCTACAAATGCAGATGGTATTATCAATTCATATATAAGTACATCGTCTCAGGGTGCTTGAGCCTTCATCCTACTAGCAAGCAAAAACTACTTGGACCATCTACTACTATCCCGATACGAGTATATATGAAAGTTTCTAGAAAGATAAAGTGGGCAACCAAGGTCATCAGAATTGCTGCACATGCTCTAGACATGTTGAAAAAACATGAGATCAAATCAATCACTGACAAAAGGCAATGAAAGACATTCAGATAAACCAAAATACATTTGCAGGTGCAAATACAACAAGTAAAATATCAAACCTTTAGCACACACCCGAGATCACGGGTTCAAACATGGCCAATATCGGTCTAGTAATGGAGACCTTAAAAATCCATTGTCTTGACGGGTTCAAGTACGACCAACCGGTCCTGTGATGGAAACCTTAAACCTGCCATACGTACTAGATAATTGAAAAGAATAATAATATGTTCAAACAGGATCTTTGGTATAGAGAATCATAGACTAACTAGGCAATGGTAATGAACTTCAAAAACACATTAAGCTATTCAAATAATCATTGAAATTCACATATGACTATTGAAGATGTAATGTTCACAAGATGTTAAACAATATCCTATGTCACATTTCCATTCCTTCGAGAGCCCGAGCCTCCTGCACATAGGAGCTTTAAAACAACACTCTAATTTGTGTTAAACTTCTTCTTGTGCTTTTATACAGCCACATCCGGCCGCCTAGGTTCAGATTCGACCGTTAGCAGCTACAATCGGTCGCCTAGCCACTTCTCTGAGTTGCCATATTCAAACATATTTTGGCTCGAAACCATTACCCGTATTCGACTTCTTTTTATAAGTTTTAGAATAAATAATATTAATGGTTAGACAATGCATATCATGACCATTAACCTATTCTTATTTCAACATGCATACTATGCAATATAACTTCAACCTATGTCCTCATTTAGCATGATTAATTTCATCATTCCCCTTTCATGCTAAATTCCATGAGGATCTTGAGAACATTGAACCTGTAAGTGACCAAGGAAAGATAGAATCCTTTAACTTGACTCTTTGCTCGGTTCATTACTGATAACCTTGAGAACATTATAGCTGTAAATGTATAAAGGATGATAAAATCCTTTATCTTAACTTTCTGCACATTGAACCTGTCATTGAACAATCCTTTTGCTTAACTTCCTGCACAGTTCATACAGCAGAATATATATTTTCTAGTCATCATTATATACTTGGAAGATAAAATCCACTTAACTGCTAGATGACAACTTTCCATTCCCAATATCAAAACTCACCCTTTTCTTTTGTAATCCTTCCATAATTCCCAAATCTTGTTTGAACTTAGTAAGCTTGACTTCTGATAGGCTTTTGGTTAGGATGTCCACAGTTTGCTCGTTGGTATTTACATACTCAACTGCTATGATACCTTTAGCCACCAGATCTCTAATGAAGTGAACATGTAGTTCTATATGCTTAGTCCTTTGATGCAATACTGGGTTCCTTGTAATGGCAATGCAACTCATGCTGTCTGAAAAAAGTACAGTTGGCCCAACCTGACATATTTTCAATTCATTCAATAGACGTCTTACCCATGCTATTTCTTTAGCAGCTAAGGAAGTAGAGTTGTATTCTGCCTCTGCAGTAGACATTGCTACACATGATTGTTTTTTGCTTTTCCATGCTACTGTAGCTCCTCCTAGCATAAGACAATATCTAGATGTAGACTTTCTAGTGTCAATGTCATTTTCCCAATCTGCATCAGCATACCCTATCAAAATTAAATTGCTATTGTTAAAAGTCAAGCCATGATCTTGTGTGAATTTTAGATATTTGAGTACTCTTTTAGCTACTGCCCAATGTTGGTGACCTGGATTATTTGTAAATCTGCTTAGAAGAATAGAATAGAATAGAATAGACTACTAAATGAAATGTCAGGTCTGGTGCTATTTGACACAAAGAGCAAGCATCCTATCAGTTCCCTATAAGGCACCTTTTCCATTTGTTGCTCCTCTTTCACTGTTTTTGGACTCATGCTGGAAGATAATTTAAGCCCTTGTACAATAGGCGTCTTGGACACATTACAGTCTACCATATGAAATCTTTTAAGCATACCTTCGATGTTCCCTTTTTGAGTAATGGTCAGCCTTTTTTTTTTTGCATATCCCCGCTCACTTCCATTCAAGAGAAATTTTCTTAACCGCCCTAGATCGGTCATTTGGAACTTGTTTTTCAAGATTTGCTTGCAATATTCTAGTAATTCTGGATCACTTGGAACCATGATATTATCATCCACATATAATGCAATAATGCAGAATTGACTGCCCCTGTTCAACATATAAATGTTCCCATCATTTAAAAATTTATTGAATCCTTGTTCTTGCAGACATTGATCAATACATTTGTACCACATTCTTGGGGATTGTTTTAATCGATAAATTGCACGCTTGAGTTTCCATGCCATGCCTTCTTGATCCACTTCAAAAACAGATGCTTGTTTCATGTAGACTTCCTTATCAAGCTCAGCATTTAAAAATGATGTGCTTACATCCATGTGATGCACTTCCAAATTATTAGCATTTGCAAATGCTAGTAGGATTCTTATGCTAGTTAGCTTAACTATTGGCAAGAATGTCTCTTCATAGTCCATCCCCTTCCTTTGTGTGAATACTTGTGCCACTAAATGTGCCTTGAATTTATGTTCACCATTCAAACCTGTTTTTAATTTGTAAATCCACTTGCTGCCAATGACATTTTTGTTTTCAGATTTGACAACTACCTCATAGGTATTGGTTCTATTGAATGCTTGCATTTCTTCCAATATGGCTTGCTTCCATTCTTCAAAATATTTTGAATTTATTGCTTCTTCATAATTTAGAGGAATTATGGCTTCAAGCAGAGCAAGTACATAATTGATATCTACTGCCTCATTATTTATTCTTCTGCTTTTGCCATTTTCTATTCTGCCGTAACTCTAATGGATTAATGTCCAGGTCCTCCATGAGTTTTTCAATTTCAATTTTCGGCAATTTTTCATTTTTTCTTTTCCCTGAGCATTGTCTGACATGGTTTATCCTTATGAACATTACTGTTATTGGAGTCTTTTATTTCTCCTTATATTGATTGTTCTTCATCTTCTAATTCCCCTTGTATTGCCTGATTCTGTGCCTCGTTTTCACTATTAGAGTCATATACATCATCATTTTGAGTGTGCATTTTCCCTTTGAACTTGTCCTTTCCCATTTCTAGTTCCTTGACTGCTGAGATAGTATTTATGTCCTTGCAGACACATGTCTCATCAAAAACCACATCTCTGCTTATTAAAATTTGTCTCTTGTTCACATCAAATAGTCTATAGCCCTTGGATTGCTCATCATAGCCTGCAAGATAGCATTTTACTGTCCTGTCATCAAGCTTTTTTCTGATTTCCTTTGGAACATGAACATAAGCAACACATCCATAAGTCTTGAACATATCATATGTAGGTTTCTACTCATTCCACATTTCCTCTGGAGTCTTACCTTTAATAGAGGCTGAAGGAAGTTTATTTTGAATCATTACTGCTGTTTTCACTGCTTCATCCCACAAGAAGTTTGGCATACCTGATTGTTTAAGCATGGACCTAACAGCATCAAGGATAGTTCTATTCTTTCTCTTAGCAATTCCATTTTGTTGAGGAGTGTACCTGCATGTTAGTTGTCTTTTTATCCCTTTATTTCTACAGTATTTGTTAAACTCACTTCATAGAAATTCTCCTCCTCTGTCTGACCTGATACATTTGATCTTTCTTCCAGTTTCTCGTTCAACTTATTGATTTTATAGGCAGCAAAAGCTTGGTCCTTGTGCTTAAGAACATAACATTTGGTTTTCCTTGAGAAATCATCTATAAAAGTTATAAAGAATTTGTTACCAATCAGACTTGTTATATTAATAGGGCCACTACATAGAACTGTGTGAATAAGATCTAGAATTTCTCTTGCTCTTTTTGTAGATTTCTTGAAACTAAGCCGAGTATGCTTTCCCAACATGCATCCTTCACAAACAAAGTTCTCATGTTCTTGTACTTATGCATTAATCATCTTGTTCTTAATCATGTAATGGATATTGTTTAGATGAGTGTGACCCAATCTATCATGCCATTGTCTGATTGATGGATGAGCAGTATAATATATTGAGCCTTCAGTCTTCAACTTATCAAGAGCAAATAGGTTTCCAACCCTTTTTGCAAGAAATTTTAATTCATCCTCATGAAAGATATTACAGTGCTTTTTCTCAAAGCAAACCTTGTAGCCTAAATCTACAAGTTAACTAACAGAAATTAGATTTCTGACTATTGAAGGTACACAAAGGACATGTTTATGTTCTACTTGTTGTCCACTCAGATCATAGATCTCCAACAACCCTGATTCTTCCACTTGTTGCAAGTTTCCATCTCCAAGTTGAATATAGCTTGAATTGCTCCTTGTTCTTTCCTTTAGATCACTTCCATTTTTAATTACGCATCTCTCAGCTCCCGAATCTAAGACAAGTAAGTCATCTTTCTTTTTAGTTTTATGCACATTCAAAGTATGAAACAAAACAGGGCTGGAATTTACCTCTGTATTTTCGTCCACATCTTCCACAACTTCATTGTTTACTTCCTTTGTTAAATTTATTCTAGCAACATTTCTTCCTCTTCCTCTTCCTCTTCCTCTTCCTCTTCCTCTTCCTCTTCCTCTTCCTCTTCCTCTTCCTCTTCCTCTTCCTCTTCCTCTGTTATTAGATTTCCCTCTAGTCCCTTCTCTGAATTCTCCCCTTCCTCTTCCTTTTGCAAAGTCTCTTGGACTGGAACAATTTGCTGCCTGGTGTCCAAACCCCTCAAAATTGTAGCATCTGTTGTCCTTTGACAACTTAGGGCAATTGTTTTTAAAATGCCCATAGTTATTGCAATGATAGCAAGGTCCAATTTTTTTTTCATGATATGGATCTTTATTTTTACCTCTTCTAGCATACATAATCTCAATATGTTCCTCATGTTCCCTAATTATGAGCTTCTGTTCCGACTCAGTTCTAACCATTAGTTCAGCCTTCTCTCTGTTTTTTGCTACATTTTTTACTAATGTAGACAGTTGATCATAGCTCTTGCTATTGTCATTACTTGATGATCATTTGTGATTGTTACTCCAGCTGCCTCCAAGTCTGCTATAAGATTATCAAATCTTTGGAAGAATTCTGTCACATCATCTTTTTCATTGAATTTCAAATTTCTGAGTGCTCTATCCAAAACATCAAGCTGGGATGAGGTTTTATTCTCATAGGTTTTAATCAAATATATCCAAATAGACCTAGGACTCATTCCTCTAACTTTCAATAGAATACTAGAGCCCAACTTAACAGTGATCATGCTTTTAGCCTCTATTAGTTTTGCAGAGATACTAACCTCTTTACTGGTTACTTCAGCAGAACTTGAGCTTTCACTTGTTGCTGATTTTTCCATGGCTGTACACTTCTTGTTAGAGTCACTGACATCTTCACAAACTTCTGCATCTTCACCAATATACGGCCACAAACCTTCTACCTCAAGCACCTCTTTGATTTTTTCCTTCCACACTTGGAACCCTCCTGTTCCCTTGAACACATCTACTGCATTCAATAATGAAGCACCCAGTCTAGTAGTCATGATTAGATCTGCTCTGATACCAAATGAAAAGAATAATAATATGTTCAAACAAGATCTTTGGTATAGAGAATCATAGTAATTAGACAACGGTAATGAACTTCAAAAACACATTAAGCTACTTCAAATAATCATTGAAATTCACATATGACTATTGAAGATGTATTGTTCACAAGATATTAAACAATATCATGTATCACATTTCCATTTCTTCGAGAACTCAAGCCTCCTGCACATAGGAGCTTCAAAACAATACTTCTTCTTGTGTTTTTATACAGCCAAAACCGACCGCCTAGGTTCAGATTCGACCGCTTAGCAGCTACAATCGACCGCCTAGCCGCTTCTCTGAGTTTCCATATTCAAACATCTTTTGGCTCGAAACCATTACCTGTATTCGACTTCTTTTTTATAGGTTTCAGAATAAATAATGTTAATGGTTAGACAATGCATAACATATTCTTATTTCAATATGCATACTATTCAATATAACTTCGACCTATGTTCTCATTTAGCATGATTAATTTCATCAATAATCACATGCGAAGCGGCTTCTAGCATATCGCGCCTAGGTAGTGGATTGGCTTCCATGTGATATCATCAAAACTAATTGTGCAAGAGCCCGCAATGAATCCAGGGCACCCGGAATTGGAGCAAAGGGTATCATTGCAAGAAGAAATTGGCACCTTGGAAGACCATTTGGCAATGTTGATGGGTTGAATCTCCTCAATATTTGAAACAATGTTGGGAAGAGACTTGAAATGCATGGTTTGCCTGCTAGTCTATGAAACTGGAACACTGCATGGTGCTTGCAAGTTCTGATCCTGAGCTCTTGCAATAATATCTCGATGGTCGTTTTTCTCAGAAGATGTAGGATGTAGTTACCTTAGCCCAAGTTAAAACTAGTCATTATCACTTTGGCACTAAGAGCACAAGCTTATTTGCTTGCTTCCTTGTCCAGGAAAAGGCTTCTAGCTATTGCATCAAATTGCATGGGGCCCCACAAGCTATGGATTGAGACAGGTAGATGGGAGTGGTCACAATTGCCACGAGAAGCGAGATTATGTGCATGTTGCCAGTTATAGGTTATTGAAGATAAAAGCCATACTCTGCTAAGATGCCCTGCTTTTGAGATGGTCAAGAATCGTTTTCTGATAGCATTCCATTCTATGCTCCCACAACTTCTCAGAGCCTCATCTATACATGACATGGCATTATACATCCTTGAGGTCCTAGACGAGTGTCTTCAATTACTGAGTGCTCAATAGTCATCATAGCCTACTTATATCTTCTTCATGTTTGTCTAATATCATCGTTACTGCAAAGGTTTTTCCCTTGAAAACCTTTTAAGGCAAGGGTTTTTTTAATCCTAGTAGTAATGGTTGTACTAGACCATTGTATGGGTCCCATGGCCTCTTGGTCTCCATGGATGTTAAACAATCTATTCTATTCCTTGCATCCTGGGTTTTTTGTGGGAGCATTTTTTATAGCCTTACATTTTGTCCAAGCCCCTTGCGGAGGTCTTATTGCTAGGCTTTTTCCTCGAAAATCAGAAAGGGCGAGGTTTTTTAATCCCGAAGATAAGCTCTCGGTAGGCAGACAAGTCGACCTTTGTAGAAATTTTATTTTTGGGGTCTAGGTGATATAACTAGATTGGTGGGTAACTTGTAAATATGCAACTACCCACTCTAAACCACTATAGAAAACTGTGATGAATGAAAAGCTTTGTCGGTTTTATGCAAGCCCAATTCTAGAATTAGTCCTTTATGGGAGACCTGTGTTTTTTGGGGGGTTTATTGGTTAATGATATATACGACATAATTCAATAGATAGATAGACATATAGATGCCATGGGACAAAACTATGTATAGTTCGACTCTGGGCGTTCTCAAACTCGAGGTATGGATGTTCTGGGAGTAGTGTGTTACCACTAGACCAAAAGTCCAAGCACAATGGAATTCAATATGTGATTTCAAGCTGTGTGGTTACAGGTCAAAAAGTATGTTGCATTTAATTTCATACATGTATTGTACAATTTGGAGGGGGAGATGGTGAAGCTCTCGATGCCCTATATCACCCATCCCATGAATATGTAGCATAATAACAGGGGGTTGTTTTTGTATTTTTGTAGATTTTTCCCTATGGTTTTTATATGATTTGGTGGCCGTATTTTGCAAGGTGTACTAATGCGTACATCTAGAGTGCGCACTATATTTTCACTTCCTAATTTCATATTTGTAATGGTTTAGACCCATGTTTGTGCCATCATGTTATGTTAATGGCCAAGATGGAGTGGTGAGTCCTTAATCAAGGGCTCACAATAAACACCCTATTTCCATAGCCCATGTAATTGTTTTTTAAAATCAAAAGCCAACATGCAGATGACGAGCTCATGTATTCTAGGGTTTCCATTCTTTTGCTCTTCCAGCTTGCCGATCTTTGCACTCCTCGCCAACACAGAGATAAATAGTCCCCAAGCATTTACAAAGGGAAACAAGAGTCACTTGGTTTGTGTCCAGTTACGGTGATAAATCTGTATGGGCCCCTTTTTCTTTTGGTTGCTTGGCTCCAGAGGGGTAAAAGCGGAATAAAGAGGCTTCTCTTGTTGGGTCTTCCAGCTCCAAATCTTCCAGTTTCTTTGCTCTCGGCGTTTCTGGCCACATTTCGTCTCCCTATAGCAAAATGTTCAAGCTCCGGATCATCGTTGCCCTTGTTGCACTCTCGCAGGGCCTCAAAGAAATAAGCCACCTCGGTTGCTCCATTTGCATCAGGTAGGCCGGATCGACATTCTACTTGGCTGTTTAAAGCCTCCTTTCTGCAATGCATTTGTGTTAACAAATGAGAAATTTATATCGAGCTCCATATGAACTTGAACTCCGAGCTATCCACATATGGGCATGTGGGGTTTTTCTCATTTTCCTAATGCGGACGCTTTTATTTCGGTTATTTTGTGGGCATTATTATTGATTGGTAGGTCTGGTATGAGAGCATGGCAGTGATATTGCAAAGGGGGTAAATCTCGACTTGGCCAAGAATTAGTATTCGAATGAATCTACACGAGAAAAATCCTACTAAGTAGATATGGCTTCCCCAAAATTCCGCCAGCCAGACAACCTCGTAAGTCCTAGCTTCTCAAAAGCGGTCTTAATTTGATTCCTCGTGCGCGGGTACACTTGTGCAATGCGGCATGTCCGATATTAAAAAATTGGATGAATTATTCCGCAGCGGTCCGAAGCTCTTTTCTCGCTTCTTCTACCTCAAAAATGTTGGCCTCTTTTGGGCAAATCACGGCATCTCCCCCATCGGTTTGATTTGGCTTCTCATAATTAATTTCTTATTGCTTCCTAAACCCCACGTGCCCCGCTCCAGAGGCCTTATGGCACTTTCCTCATGATGGGGCTTCGAATCGAGAGCAAAAGGTAAACCTGCGGATGCAAGAGGCCGTGGATTTATGTACTAGCCAAATGAGAAGGCTTTTACATAAGTAGAAAAACTCTCATTTTTCCTTTGCTTCTATGTGACGGACGATTTACAACTCGGTTTGCGTGGATATTCTTAATGCAAATGTACTATATTGTTGAGGTCATGCATTCTAGAAGTCTACAGAATTCATGGGTTATGCTACAGATATTGCGACGGAAGTAAGCATTTGTTTGCATTGAGTTTTTATTTTCACCATGCATACGCCCTTATTACCGTGCGTTTCTCATGCCTTGAGTTTTATTAGTGTTCTTGTCATACTTGCAAGCTTGTTTCTCCCATTCCTCATGTGCAATGCCATATTAAAAGCTTTTTGTTTCTAGAAAATGAAAAGAATTATACTTTTAATTTCTCAATCAATCTCATGATGCGGGAAGCAAAAAAGAAAGCCGAGGAGGAAGAAAGAAAGTTTACAAGGAGGAAGAAAGAAAGTTTACACGCCCTTGTTAGAAATCCAATTCACCACAAGGTTGTAAAATAAGGAATACCTTTTGTCAAGTTATATATACATGTGCTTCAACTTTCTCATTTTTAAAAATCTTGGTGCTAGTTTCATAGTTGGAGTTTTAAGATCTCATATGCTAGTTTGTTAGTTGGGACCGTATAGAAGAGAGGAACTCCACATGAATCCTATTCTTAAAAATAGAAATCTAGCCTAGCAATAACCAAAGTGGTGAAAGTGATGTCATGTCCTTTTATCCGTATGTTATGTTCTTTTTATAAAGAAATGTTAGATATTCCTTCCTCAAAGATTTCCAAAGTTTGTGCATGACTTCATAAAAAGAACTCCAAGTCCATACCAACATTTTTGTAGCATAGAATGTGGGATTATAGAATTTTTTTTCATTGCAAAATATCTTGCCACATGACTACATAAGAACATTATTTATAGCGAATGTGGAATTATGGCATATGATGTTCATTTGTGGCAATATGTGTATATCCGAAGTTTTTATCTCGCTTTAGATATGGTCCAACCACTATCCTTTTCCTTTTTTTATGCAATAGAAACCTTAAGAATGTGATTATAGCACAAAATTTATGTTCTTATTATATGTCTTTTTCTTTTAGAAATATGAATACTTTTTCCTTAAGGCCCCTAAGGGCCAAAAAAATTTCATAATACAAACCATAACCTTCACAATTATAATTAAATTCCCCAAAAACCCCCCTTTAGTTTTGGGTGCATATTCACACGAAGGGTGACGTAGAGCGGCGAGAGCCCCTAAAAATTATGTTTCACATGTACAAAATGAACACCATATAGTACATTACCTTAAATCTTATAGTATTTTTGCAAATCTTCTTATACAAATATGGCAAATTTTTGTACATGCATACCCCACAAACGAGGAACTTTATGTAAAAAGTGTGTAGATCAAGGAATAAAGGGTGCATATGCCTATCCAACAGCCTCGACATGCCCGGAGTCACCCCCCGTGTGAATATGCACCCAAACCAAAGGCCTAAGGTACGGAAAATATATAGTACATTAGAGGGCGACGATATCGCGATCGCATACCTGGAAATCGACTAGACTGGATCAAGCAAGCCATCTCATCAATCCGGAATCCTCATGGCATCTCATCAATCCATCTCAGCAATCCCGAATTTGCTGCTGCATAATCATGCTTTCAATTTTGAGTAAGATTGCCAAAGAATAGTGGGCTACCACAATATATATTGTTTTAGGATAGAGGCGCATTCTTTTGATGAATTTGCCATGAATTGGGAAGAAAGATTTCTCCAATCTGCTTCGAAGCACAATGTCACATTTGATGCTAAAATGTTGATAAACAGTATCTATAATTTGGGACAACAATCCGAAGAATTTGTATGCTTAGGCTCTCGCTTGGTTTATAATTTTCTCCATTGAAAATTTTCCATGTCATGGAGGCAGGAGAGTATTCTAATCTTCTTGTTGGTGAAAGAACTGCAAGGGGAATTAGCTTTGATACTAACAATGGTAATATCTTGAATGACTGACCAATTGCTTGCAAACAATGATGGCTAACCAGTGAACCTGATTTTGCAAATGATTGTGAGGCTAATAGTCAATTCGAACCAGCAGAGAATTGGAATCTTTTTGTTGATGAAAGAACTACAAAATTGTGAAGATGAATTTCGATTTAACACTCGGTTTAATGTTTGTAATGCTACCAGTGAATCAGAACCACCAAAGAAATCCAATCTTGAAGAAAGATGTGATAATTTTGGGGCAGCTTGTGATTTACTTATGACTTTTAAAATGTGCTTTAAAACTGCTTTTTCATGTTATACATTCTTGAACCTCTGGAATGCTAATTGTTTTAAAGGTGGTGTTATCTAACTTTGTTAATCTTATTTATTTACTTTACCATGCTTATAATGCTTCTGATTTTAATGCAGGTTTCATTTTATGAGAGATTTTGAAGAGAGTATCCAAAATTTGAAGTCTCTTTTTCAGTTTTCCATGCACTGAAATCCTAGCTTTGTAAGGAATTTGAAGGATAGGAGACATGTTGCTGTGTTGATCACATGAGGTTAGATTATGTTAAACAAGCAATTACCAAGATGAGGTTGGATAAAAAGATTCATGGAACAGAATGTAATTGTATGTGTGTTATATATGGTCCTGGCCTTAAATGTGAAGCCAAATTGATGACATATAACTCATCAAGTGACATGTGGAGGTCATTGGTTTGTGCCAAGGACATATCAGACAAATGGTATCAACATAATTGCATACTACTGAAATGCAATTCTTGTGCTCCTTCCAAATTACTTATGTGTTCAAAAGAATTGAATAGACATGCTGCTCACACAGTTGACTGGAACATTTGATAGAGTAAACACTTGTTGTATTATCTACTTTAGTATGCTGTTGTATTTCAGATTATTTCATAATCAATACTAAATAAGTTTTATGGAAAATTACAAGTGTTTGAACCATCTAATGAACCTGATGGAAAAGGAGGTTTGAAAGTAGTACCGAAACCAATTGTTAAGCTCATGTACAAGACAAGTACTACTGTTGATGTCTTGGAGCATGCAAAGAACGTGCTGACAGATTTTTCTCCCACAATTATGAAGCTAGATGGTGGGCTAAACAGTTTAGGGACTGCTCAGCCACTTTTCCAAAGGCACAGTTGTATTAGTAATAGACTTTGCTAAGAATTACACATTAAAAATACAGCAAGAGATCCAAAGTTTGCGTTGGACGAATGATCAATGCACAATACTGGGGCACATGACATACAGACATGCAGCTGCTGCATAGGTTCAAGAGAATTGTGTAAGTAAGTGTGAGAGGAACATAATCAAGGAGACTCACTTCTATGTTTCAGATGACAGAGAACGTGATACTCTTTTTGTCCAAC